>OZ038452.1:17710183-18182454 GCA_964036195.1 Sphaerolaimus hirsutus | reverse complement strand
AAATTTGTGGCGTTTTCACTGTCCCGCACAGGTCCGGCCCCCAGTTTGTTTCTTACGCTACGGCTTGTAAAAGGGGCGTCAGGCACCAATATCGCTACAGGAAATAGGTGCCATGGCGTGGCACCACTTGGCTACCTCAAATGGCGCTAGTGCCATGGCCCTAAGCCACAAACATTCCACAAACACCCACCCCCTAAGCAGCAGACAAGAAAAAGAACTTGGCAAATTGAAAAATTCACTTTTTGCTTTTTTGGATGTTCTCAAGAGTGGGGTATAAGGTTCCAAGCTGCATAAAAAACTTTACCTTTAAAATGCCTCAATTATTAAATTTACTTGGGGTGAACTTTATGATGTCAAAATTACGCCATTACAGGAACAAAAATTGTCAAAAGGTTCTATTTTGTATTAACCCCATGTAAATTTTCTAATGGTGGCATTTTTGGGGTATAGTTCTTTACGCAACTAGGAACCTTTAACCTTCCTCTATAAAAATCCCTAAACCAGCGGGTCAAGTTTGTCACAAAGGCACCACACACGCTAGTTGACATCGACACTAAATGTCAACTGGTTCCGTTCCTAATACAAAGATTGTGTTTGAACGTCACCTTCCACTCGGCAGCAAGCTTTGAATTGGGATCTGCACCAGTTGACATTTGGTATCGATGTCAACTAGCGTGTGTGGGCCCAAAATAAAAGCGAAAAAAGCCTTTTAAGGTTTGGGATTGGGAAAAAATATCGAGGCATCGGGATTAGTGATATAATGGCGCCATGGCACTGGCGCCATTTGAGAAGGTCATTAGCACTTAGCACCATTTTCCTTTGGCATTATTGGCGTCTGACGCCCCTTTTACAAGCCGTAGCGTAAGAAACAAACTGGGGGCCGGACCTGTGCGGGACAGTGAAAATGCCGCCAAATTTTTTCACATATACAGTGACCCCCTCTATAATGAGTCGCCGCTGCCCCATTTATTCATGAGGGGTAGTGGGGGGTTGCACCTATATACCCCACAAGTATTAGCTTTCCACCCCTCACACAACCGGAGATAGGGCATGCGAAGTGAATATAAAAATAGGGGGCCGGACTTGATCGGGAAGGTGTTTACGTTGAAAAATGCGACAAAAAACACCATATATAACAGTCTACAGACTTCAATAAGTAGGTCAATGGTATTTGGTTGGAAAGAAAGTTCTGTCTGTTTCTAGAAACAAAGCGGAGCATAAAAGCAGACAGACACAACTTTCTTTGCAACCTAATATAAACAACGTTATAACGAAACACAGTCATTGTTTTTAACTGTGTTATGCATTACCAGTTCACAAAAAAACACCTTTTGTCATGTACGTTCTATTTACACTCAATTTGCGGGAGGGTATTTCGAGAGGGGGTTTATTAATTCGTAGTGCCCATTTTTCGGGGGGGGGGGGTATTTCTAGGAAATACGGTATTCTACATTGCCAGGATGATAAACTGCAACTGTCATTTATGTTCTCTATAACTCAATTTAAACACATTTAAAATTTAAAAATTTACTCATTGTCGTCACAAAAAACACGTTCGCAGCTCTATGAGGACAAGCAAAAACAAAAATCAACCTCCCTTGATGACATTGTTTCTCGTGTGACGACAAGCGCTCATCGTCGCATTGTCGCCAATCAAAAGCTTGTGCCAACAACAAAGATCCAAAAAAGCGAACCGACAACGAAATATTTTTCAAATGCTTATAACTCTCGAACGGAATGTACGATTTATCTGAAATTTGGCATGTGAGTGCACTTAATTAGTGAGTATACTTCACTGTTTTTTCTTGCAGATATAGAACTTAATTACAAAATTATGGAGCTTTTTCACTTTTTGATTTGTCGGCACATTTTGCAGTGTAAACGCCGCTTAACGCAAATTTTCAGTGTAGAGCACACCATAGGTGCCGAGCGAACCACAATAAAAACCAGCAAACAAATTTAGTTTTCAAATGAATTACTGCTGCGGGTGGGTCAGGGTGAGTACACGAATATGTATTTCCTCTTATGTACCCACCTTTTTCGGCTTTCTGAGCTTTTCGGCAGCATCAACGGCTGCGTCGAGTTTGCTCTGTTCGTCGGCGGCGGCCGCCATGCGCTTCAATTCATCCTGACGTTTCTTTTCCTGGCGCCAGCGTTCGATGCGCTCCCGTCGACGCTTCATTTCCTCCTCCAGGGTCTTCTCGGCCGCGTCCTGAGTTCAGATGTTTTTGTTTGGATGGTAGGTTTTTGAACTGGTAGTGGGGCCCGCAATGAGCAAGCGCGCAATGAGCATTTGAATCACTTCAGAAGTGCTTTTATTTTATTTCTGACAAAGATGTATTCACCAAATATTTTTTCTTCACTTTTTGACGAAATGTACATACTGTAATTATCATTGGCATGATTAACGTGAGACATAAGTAACTGCGCGTACACAGTGTCAGGCCACAGGAATATCGAAAAGTCACACCAAGTATATTGCTAAGTAGACCACTGAAAAGTTGCAAGTGACATAGCACCTATAGTTTACATGACGAGGAAACTGAAAAAGTTTCCTGTCACTTAACAATCTGTAACTTTACCCATCACCCAGGGATCCACACAGTAGACCCAGCGACCCACACACGCACCCTGTCGGTCATGGTGACCAGGGCGCCGACATCTAGCTGCTTGCGCGCGCCGCCCGCCTGCGACGTGGGCGAGGGCAGACGCGCCCGCTGCGGACTGCGCGAACGACGGCCGCGGTACCGGTCGCGGGAAGTGTGCGAGTAGGGGGAGCGGGAGCGGCTGCGGGGTTTATGATGTGCGTGTGTTTGTGCAGTTGTAAGAAGAGCGAGGTGAGGGAAATGATGAAGCAGAAATGACAGTCATTGGATTTGTTGACTGTTAGCTGGTATTGTAACAATTACGGCTTACTTACATGGTAGCATGCAGAAATGGAATGTTTGCCAGAGGAGCTCAAAACCAACGAAAACAATCCACACTGTTAATATTTATGCGAAAATGTGCGCCTGCCCGTAAAAATCGTAAAATAACTTGTCACATAAATGCTACCAAAAATGTTGCGCTTTCATTTGAAAAAATCATATCGACCCCTGAAATGTCATCCCTAGTGCTGAGGTCATTGAACCTATACGTTTCTTGCTGAGCAGGAATCTACTAAAAAAAGGATTAAAAAGCATTTAAAAACAGAAACCAACGATCGTCTCCTTCTAGGTGAGCGCGAACGAGATCGGCGTCGACTCGAATCGGCACGCCGACGTTCACGGGACCTTCAAAATACACATCACGCACTATTTTACGAACCTTTGGACGCTCAAACTTCAAGATGCAGCGTAAAGCTCATAGAAAAAAAGGCCAACGACAACAGTTCACACGTTGTCTGGAAATCATCCAAAAAGGCAGAGAATAATACACAATACTCACCTATCCCGATCCCGTGCCATGGTGAATATGTAATGTTCTCAGTTGATCGCTGTGGCAACAGAAAACGATGCGTCCAACGACGACACTTCCTCGAACGACTTCGTATTTCTTTTTTTGATTGACCTAAATTTTTGGATACACCATCGAAAATTGCTTTCATATTCTCCGCGCTTCCGGCCACTTTAACGTTTTACTTTTTTCATTGTTTATTTTATCTCGCAATCCGACATGGCACTAGTTTTTGGGGATACTAAATATATTCGCGAGAATTTTCAAGAATACCTGTTCAACATTTTCATTGACTCATTGCATAGCGGTATAAATGTGATCTCAACTAGTGATGGAAAAATAAAACCATACGCGTCGCCCTTTGATATTTATACTCGGCGGACCGCAAAGTATTTATAGGTATGTAGAATCCTACCATAATTTACTGAATAAAATCTTGTGATAAATTTTGCAATCATTTATTCCAAAGTAAAAACGAAATATTATCATGAAAAAAACTATATAATTTTTTCCATTATTCAGATGGGTTATGGTAGGTTTCCATGCAAAGTGTGATGTCCGCCGAGTATGCGATCTAACCGCGCCACCGCCTTGGCTCATCCCATCGCTAATCACAAGCGCGCAAGCAACGACAAAAACATCAAACAGACAATCACAGCTCTGCACACGTATCCAAATCCGCCACCACCATTGCACAGATTATCGTCGGCGCACAAGCAAGTCTCGGTGAGCGAATGGCCGAGCGCGAGCGAATCGCTCTGCTGCAAGTCGCAGCCCACCCAGCTGAAGTGCTGGACGCCCCTGAACAGCTGGGTCAGGCAGCCGCGCACGGTTAGAGAAAGGTCTGCGTGTTGGTGTGATTGAACGTGTTCATTGACCTTTGTACGCTACTTGACTTGTAAAATAAGTTAAAATCAACTATTGTAAACTGGACGGACATATCGCCATGCAATGAATGAAACCATATTTTGATGAATAAGGTTACGTGAACAACTGTACCAAATTCACCCATGTAGAAGCAATTTACCTAATAAATATGATGAATTTTTTTGTATTTGTTCTTTTATTCAGATGAGATATGGTAGATTTCATTGTAAGGTGTAGTGTTGCTGGAGTATACTAGATCTGATGGAATGGCGCTAAGTTTCTGGCGCCATTTGGGAGCTCCATCTTGTTGTGCCATGGAGTGGCGCTTTATACATTTTTTCGTTTATCTTCAAGGAATGGTGCACTGCGAGCGAGCCGCAATCTCTCATCTTCACCTTTCATTTTCACTATTGAGGAATATTTTAAGCCAAAAAAACAAAACCACAGTAATCTAAAGCAACCAATCACAATAGCAACGCACACTGATTCTCGCTGACGATCTTGACGCACGCGCTGTCGCAAAACGTCACCCCGACCGCGGCGGTGCCGTTGCGCAGCCGGTCGCAGTCGGGCGACAGGCGCAGCGCCGACGTGTTCACGCCCGCCAGCGAGGTGGCCAGGCCGGGCGCGCTCGTTGAGATGCACGACACGCACAGCAAAGTGCCCGGACGCCGCGCCGCTAAGTCGGAGGAGTGATACGTTGAGAAGTGTGATGTGATTATGGTATTTCCTATTATTTATTATTATTTGGCCAGCAAAAGTTGAGGGGGGTTAATTCTAGGGGCTTATTCAAGGGTGGTTTATTATTTCGTCAGAAAATTTCGTGAAGGATCACAGTAAAGAATAGGCCAAGACATACCCAAAAACTGGTAATAAATGAAACCGAACATGATGTATTTAGACGAAGAAATTTGCCAGCAATTTATACATGGTCCGGCTGAAAAGTCCCCGGGCAGTGCTCGCCATTCGCGCTAGGGGTAAGCTGCAGTCATTAAATTTTGACAGGTTAAGATCACAGGTGTTTTAAGTTGTCACCGAAAATTTCAACCCTCTAGCTCCACCCACTGCGGAACTGTGGGTGTGACAATTTTGGTCATTTTGTACTGATGTACAAATGGTGCTCTAACTCAATGCTGCTCTAAGTTGTGATCGTGAAACTTTGGCTAGTGTGAGCCACCAGTGTTGGCAATGTGCCAGCACTAACCAACATTAGCTATGATATCATAAGCCTAGTCCATATTGTCATTACTGTCACTACTCTCACTACCAAATTCATCATTCTGCCTCTCCTTCTCAAAATAGCCCCCCTTGGAGTCTACTCACTGCTGTTGAACACAGGTAATGTGTCCACTAGACATGAGTAATGAAACATAGGGAAATTTTATCCACATAATTCATTTACTGCACATTACAAAACAACATTAAAATCACTGCAATACAGCATGATCTCAGATGATCACCAAAAACATCCATGACAGTTCCCACGTTTCTTGCACATCACCCTGATCTGCATATTTATTTTACCTGAAGCAATAATGTGTATGAAAGTGTTGAATACTATCAGCACATTGCCAACACTGGTGGCTTACACTAGCCAAAGTTTCATGATCACAACTTAAAGCAGCTTTGAGCTAGAGCACCATTTGTACATCAGTACAAAATGACTGAAATTGTGACCCCCACAGTTCCGCAGTGGGTGGAGCTACAGGGGTGAAATTTGGGGTGAAAACTGCAAACACCTGTTATCTTAACCTGTCAAAATTTTATGGCCTTAGCTCAGCCCTAGCGCGAATGGCGAGCACTGCCCGGGAACTTTTCAGCCCGACCATGTACATCATGTAGGTACATTGCATATTTACATCATGTTTTACATTATTCGAGACGGGGGTATTTCGACGGGGGTAACCTTTTCCTCGGGTCACTCAGACCTGGGTGTAATTCGAATAGGGGGGAGATCAATTCAAGGGGGAAATACTGCATTGCGATTCGAGCAGGCGTAAAAAATATGACGTAGAGATTTACAGAGCCTGTCCACTTGTTGATGCAGCTGCCCGAGGGTTTCCGTCGCCGAAAACGGGAACAGAAGGACGGGCCACACGTGCAGAATGAATTTTGATGCCATTTTCAAACTGTTGCTTCAATTTTACAGTGTGTAGTCATGTTCAGCGGGCAGGGGCGACTATTGGTGCTGTTTTTGCGGTCGATATGCAGAAAATCGCGCCTGGCACACGGCGCACCTGGCCGAATACAAACAGCAAACAACGCGTCGGAAATTCACAATTACCCATCGCTTTGTGGACAGAAGAGATTCAAATGTTTATAGTGAAGACAATTCGTAGTAAAAATATACAGTACAGGAAATGCGATCAACAAAAGCTTTGAAAAGCAGTGATTTTTTGGATAAGAGAAATGTTATTCATGGCTATATGTTATTCCGGTTCACCCTAACCAGGTAAATACTAACAAAAAGATTCAGAGGGTCCAACTATAATTTTTAAAAGTACGCACACAGGTAAATAGTGACCGTACAGAATCATTCTTTTACTTTAATAGCTTCGATGGTCTCTACAGTAGATTGTCAATTCCCAAATGAATTTATTTACGATCATTTTCCTCATTGTAGAGTGCTTGTTTTTCATCCGAGTACTTCGGCTCGAAGCCATAACCGAACATGCCATAATCGACTCCATATATGGGGTAGTATAGAGAGTTCTGAGAACTTGGTCTGTACATTTGGTAGGCTGCTGGACTACCTGTGGGCAGTTCCAGACACTTTAAAATTCCCTGTCAAGTGTCAAATATCTTGCAAAATGTCAAAAGTCATGTAAAATGCACTGGAAAATGGCAATGTTCGCCATTTGCACGGTATTTTACATGACTTTTGACACTTTGCATTACATTTGACACTTTACAGGGCATTTTACAAGGTATGGGATGTGCACCTGCCGCGAGCTCTTGCGGCCTCCTTGGTGGTGAAGGTGAACGTTGTGAACCATCATCACCTGAGTTGTGCGCTGCAATTTGTCAAGTGCATCTTATCAAAAATGTTTCAAAACATGCCTTCACCTGTTTGAACAACATTTACATCATCTGTTTGCTGGGCAGATGATATCCTTTTGTTTGTGCTATCCTTTTTTCTTTTCTGTCGATTTGTGCTTGTCCTTTTGTTTTGCCCTTTAGTTTTCCCTTGATTTCTGTTTTTATCCTCTCTCTTTTCCTGCCGATTTTTTCTGGGCTCCTTGGAATGATCAACATGATGCACTTTATTTCGTGGAGGGTCACGATTTCGTTTTACACGATCAAATGCATAGTGTGACTTAGCTCGCTTCCCACGGGGAGTGATTTTCGGCATGTTATCACCTGCAGCATCTTTCCTGGCAGCGTCATTTCTTTCTTTAGCTTGAATTCGCATCGATTTCTCGTGCTTTGATTTGACAGATTGTACCCAACTTTCCTGAGATTTTTAAATTTTCTGGCAAAACTTTTAAAACAAGTACACAATGATAACACAATCAGAACCACTACCAGATACTGTAAAATGACAAATGGCATCCAAATTATCAATAGTCGTTTAAGGTATAATGTCAAATTTTTTTCATCTTACCAGTTATTTGCCATTTTTCATGACATTTTACATGACTTTTTCATCTCATTTAACATTTGACAGGATCTGGGAGTGGCCCCAGGCCCAGGCCAACCAACTTCCATCTCAGCCCTCCTAATCTTAGCCTCTTCCTGTCTGTTCCTTTTACGGTCAAATCTGCTACTTCTAAGCTGTCTGTGGTCGTTGTGATGTTTGGCCATGGTGTAGGCGAGCATTGGCTCAGTGGCGGCCAGTGAATAGAGAGAAATTGCGCTTTGGCTGCGCTCAATTCTGCTGTTTGAGTAACTGATGTTGCTGTCAGTGTCGTCAATGTCATCGCTAGGGTCTGATTCTTGGGTGTTGTTGATAGATTCCACATCCACACTTGTGGTTGCCCCTTTTTGCCCGGTATCTGGGAAGTGCAGGGGCCAGTTCCGCAAGTGGAAAAGTTAAGAGTTAAAAGTTAAGAGTTGAGTAAAATGGCAAGTTAAGAGTAAAGTTAAATGATAAATGATCCGTTAAGAGACAAGAGTAAATTTAAGAGTAAAGTTAAATGACAAATGATTAGTTAAGAGATAAAAGTACAGTTAAAGAGTCAAGCAAGTGTATCCAAATCTTATTTTTTCGCATCCAGATCTTATGTTTTTGTATCCTAATCTTATTTTTCGACATAAGATTTGGATACAAAAAAATAAGATTTGGATACGAAAAACAAGATTTGGATACACTGGCTTGACTCTTAACTTTACTCTTATCTCTTAACTAATCATTTGTCGTTTAACTTTACTCTTGTCTCTTAACTCATCATTTAACTTTACTCTTAACTTGCCATTTGTCATTTTACTCAACTCTTAACTTTTAACTCTTAACTTGTCCACATGCGGAACTGGCACCAGAAGTAATTTATTAAATTGATTATACGAAGCTAAGTGATCATGCCAGAACGGTATTTGTGGTAAATGCCGAACTACCGACATGAATTCTGATCTGTTTGATTTCCCGCATCGTTCAAGGTATTCTTGTTTTCTGTTACATCATCCTTTTCTTTCCCGTTTTCTGTTACATCATCCTTTTCTTTCATCTCTTCAGTTTCGAGTTTGCCTTTAGTTGTGTCATCTCTTTTTCCCGAATTTTTGTCGGTGTGATATTTCTTTGGTTTTGTCGATTTTATCCTCAGTGCATATTCTCTGTAGCTCAGGCGACGATCACTTCGTACGCCAGGGTCCCCCTCGTTTATATCCCCAGTTTTTTCAGCACCAACGACACCATTCTGTGGCTGCTGAGAATCGAGAACGACACTTGTTTCTTGACCCTGGTGCGAAATATAATTAGCTCAAAGTTTCTGTGAGTAGCCCAAGTCAGTGTAAAATTTCCGAAATTTTCGCGTTGACCCGATTCTGCGTGGATACAAAAATTCAAATTGTAAGCAGAGGGCGTATAATTTCAGATATTTTTATATCTACCTAATTACAATGAATTGGGGTGCACGAAAGATGAGTCGAGCCAATACAATTTCGTCCCTGGCGCTGTTTTTCATCACCAGCGTGCCTTTCCTCGCCGTGTGTTTCATCTGGAACTTTGCCAGAAATAACACCATTGGTACTCTCTTTACGATTTGTGGCAGTGTGTTCACGATGTGAGCCGCCATGTTTGATCGTTTTGCGGCCGTGAAAGCGATCTCTGCGTTGTGCACGAAAACGTGCATCTTGGTCGAAACTCTGCTGGTTGTCAGTGGATATTATGTGTTTCCTATTGGAGGGTTTTTCTTTCGTCGACGCAGCCGAACCCATGTCAAAAGTACTATGAAGCTATGGCACCATAAAATTTATGCATGCATTTGCTTGCATTTGTGTGAGATGCTAAATATTGGAAACAGCAACAAACGTAAAGAATGGATCGACTGAACTGGAAATAATTATCGGAATTCTTTATGTAGCATCAAACAGCCGGAGAGCTTGGAAACACCCGCTAGTCTGTGCTAAATATTTGTCGTCTTCTGACTCCACACTTTTGCTGAAATATACCGTATCTCAAATGAATATGGAATTAAAATAAAAAATTGAATCCCACCACATTCCTAGTTGAATTCATGCATAACAACACTCATACACTAAATTTTTCACAAATTTTCATGAAAATTTAGAGGAAAATTACTTCTTCTTATGAATAAATAAAAAAATGATGAAAATTTAAAGTAGGGTATTTGAGTATTTTTGAATTTGAGTGTTTTTTGTAACTTTGTCCGCCTACAAAACGCACTGCCCAAGTATTTAATTTGCACATGACACACACAGTAGTTTACCTTAGTCAACAGAACAGAATAAACATATCCGCCAATAGTGTAAAACACATGTCACAGTTGGCACTTTATTTTACCGCAGTGCACAACACACGCCTTATCTTTACAAGGGGTCAAATGGGGACGAAGTTCAAAGCTGGGAATATCAATTGCATCGGTCTTGTAGACAAAAAGCGAATAGTTCGCGAAAAAGCGAATCTAAAGAGAATAATTCTGACCACAGGTGCCAGTCCCAGACCCTGTAAAATGCCCTGTAAAATGACAAATGTCATGCAAAGTGTCAAAAGTCGTGTAAGATGGCCAGTAAAATGGCAAACACGTTTGCCATTTTACCGGGCATTTTACGTGACTTTTGACACATTTCATGACATTTGACATTTGACAGGGCATTCTACAGGTTTGGGACTGCCCCCTGGCGTTGAAGTGACAAATGTGAAGTGAATGCCAGCGCGATGGCTGCATTGGAGCCCGTGTCGCAGCGCAGAGGTGGGCTCTTATTATCCCCAGAGGATATCAAGTCATACGAAGAAAATGGCTACCTTGTGGTCAAGCGTGTCGTGCCCGAGCACAAATTGCAACAGTACAAGTATGTTTTTGATAAATTGAGACGGATTTTCAGCTGTTCGAGTTTTCTTGCAAGGATAAAATGAATCGTAACTTTATTACAGTCGTCGTTTCAAAGAGATTTGTCAGATGAAGATAAAGATACCTACGATGACTGTAATGAAGGATATAACTCTGCTCAACAAGGAATTCGGTGAAAGTGCTGTGAATAAAATTCAGGATTTCTACGATGATCCAGTGCTGTTTGATTATTGCAGATTGCCCCAAGTGAGTGCCACATCTAATTGACCTATTCACACCTACCGTAATTTCTCAAAATAGCCAGGGGTCATTTTTACACAAAAAAAAACTTGAGGGGAAAATACCGACGACAACTGTCGTGTTTGAATATGTACCGCATATCCTCGAATAAGTCTCCAGAGCTATCATTATTTGTCATACTTGTGACTGGGAAGTTATTCGAAGGGAGGAGCTATTTATTTACTAGAATCAACAGGCGACATCTTATTCGAGTGGGATTGATAAATGAAATACCTAGTATTTTTAGAACGGTTTTTGCAATGAAATGATAGGAACGCAGATTGTAACAATCGTGGGGGATTTGATCGGAGGCCGCGATTTGCTGGCGATGCACACGATGTTGATAAACAAGCCGCCGGATCCGGGTGAGCGGAGGCAAAATTACCGTATTTCCTCGAATTACCTCTCCAGGAAGTTTATTTTTTTAGCGTGGAAATTTTCAGGGGGGTTAAACGAGGGGGGTGTTAAACGAGGGGGTATTTCGAGGGGGGTTCCTTAGTTCAAAGCGGTCATTTTGAGGGGGGGAATTTCGAGGTGAGTGTATTTCAACGGGGGGTATTTCGAGGAAATACTGTATGAGGAAACATAAATCAGCCTACAAATGAATTTCTTCAACACGCAGGCAGTAAAACCTCCCGGCACCCAATGCACCAGGGGGCAGTCCCAAGCCCTGTAAAGTGTAAAGTAAAGTGTCAAATGTAAAGTCAAATGCAAAGTCAAGTGTCAATCAAAACAAAAAAGAAAAGATTTTATTACTGAACTTTGCATGACAATTGACACTTGACTTTGCATTTGACTTTACATTTGACACATTACTTTACACTTTACAGGGCTTGGGATTGGCACCAGGACTTGCACTACTTTCCATTCCGACCAGCTGACAAAATCTGCTGCGCGTGGACAGCCATGGAGCGGGTGCACAGGGGAAACGGGTGTCTGGTGGTCATCCCGGGCTCACATAAAACGTCGCCCCTGTTCGAACACAACTACCCCGAATGGCAAGATGGCGTCAATAAAATGTACCACGGGATAAAGGGGTTTGATCCTAAACAGAATGACATGGTTTATGTAGAGATGGAGGCTGGGGATACGGTATTCTTCCACCCCTTGCTGGTGCACGGGTCTGGCTCAAACAGGACAGATGGCTATAGAAAGGTAAACTTGCGCACGCACAAATGACAGTGAATGAACTTAACCACAATCGTATACGAACCTTCCAGGCTATCTCTTGTCACTATGCTAATGACTCAAAGTGTTATTACATTGATGTCCAGGGAACATCTCAGGAGAACATTGCCAATGAGCTAAACCAGTTGATACGGAAGAAGTTTGGTGAAGGAGTGCAAATTGATTTTCGGGTAAGTCGCTAAGCACTGGACACCAAAAAGGCTTCTTGGAAAGACGCCAAACCGATTTACACTCCACATGGCAGTCCTTTGACCTTATCAAATGGCGCTATCACATGAACTAAATGTGTGATGCGCCTATAAATACAACTCCGGTGAAAAATAATTCAAATATCCTACTGTCAAAGAATAGTTTTCGACTTCACTCTTGTGATTTGAAATTGAAAAACTGATGATGATGGACAAAAGAAGGCATCGTAAATTTATGAAGTAAAAATGTCCTGTGTAGTTGTGATTCCGCATGGCTTCTCATACATGCACTTCACTTCTGCTCGGATGAAAATTTACTCCATTTTTAAATCACAATTAATTCACCAGTAGCGCAAGATTTGAATTATCGTGCGAGATTCATCACATGTTCACTAAAATTTCAAAAAATCCACAATCCATTGTGTGGCACGAAAAGTTACCTAAACTACCTTCACCACTACTGGTGCCAATGAAAATCGTTTCAGGATGTTTGGCGCCTGAGGGGGAGGTTGGTCGCTGGCAACAGGTGCAATTTGTGAAGTATGAACGGATTTGAACGACAAATATTGTGCTCAAAAAGAAGTACCGTTCTAAAGGCAGATTGTGAATTTCGAAGATATGGATATTCAAAATACAAGCATCAAAATTTCGTTTCACACCAGTCGCATAAAGTGAGTAAATGATTGTAAATAAAGATTTCAAGAAAATACAACGGCTCCATTTGTTTTGCATTGTTTTGAAAGCAACACCCCAACTCAAAACCCCACCTCAAACTTCACACACCTACAGTTCCTTCGCCCGTTTCCTCACTTTGACCTCCGGGGGCATGGGCGCCACGCCCATCAGACCAGTGTAGGGGATCCGGTCGAAGGAGGCGTACAGCCAGCCGTAGAAGCGGATGGTGCCCAGCCACAGCACCGAGCACAGGCCGCCGGCGAAGCGACGCCCCGGCCGCCGGCTGGCCGCCTTCGTGTTCAGCGGCATGCGCAGCGTGCGCACCACCACGCGGTAGCTGCGATTGGACAAAAAACGAAATCATCGCATCAAATATGATTGATACTTAGTACTTTGAGCGACCACGGTCTTTCAATCAGGTGCCACTCCCAGGCCCTACAAAATTTCATGCAAGTAGGCAAAATTAATGTAAAATGCCCTTTAATTTTTTTGTAGGACATTTTGGCCTTGCGCACACTAGTTTTCGACAGAAATTTTGAAAACTCATGAATCAGCTTATTGAATGCAATTGAGTTTTCTAGAATGAGAATTTTCTATTCTCTGGCAACTGTAGTTGACGGGCACCTCATTCTAGAAAACTCAAATGCGTTCAAAGCTGATTTATGAGTTTCGACATTTCAGTTTAAAACTAGGTAGTATGCGTGGGCACTTAACGGGGTGTGGAAGTGCCCGCAGAAGTAATATGCTGCACGGTTCAATGCGGGTTTTTTGACAGCCGCTGCGGCAGCTTCCACAATAAACTCCAGAAAAGTAAAGTAGGTAGGTAATTGGTAATAAGGCTAATTTTAATCAATTAGCCGCCAGCACCAACACTCACATTGTTCGCCGGGAGAGGGGAGCGGCGGCGGGCCGAAGGGGGCCGAATGCGGCTGCGCACAGCAGCGAGTCGCCCTCGTCGGAGCTGAGCTCGGGCTCCGTGCTCGCCGACAGATTGCTACTCGATGCAGATTCCGACCAGGACACCTGCAGTCCCTGCCTGCGGGAGGACATGCTCTTCACTAGAGAAGATCAACCGTTTTTCGGAACTCTTATACCGTATTTGCTTGAATAGCCCCCCTGGGTAATTATTATTTCGTCAGACTTTTTGAAGGGGAACTATTCGAGGGAGGAATTATTCGAGGGTATTATTATTTCATCAAAATTTTTAAACATGTTTCTATCAACTCATTTCACGAAATATGCTTTATTAACACAACGTGCCATTTTTGTTAAAATAGGGCACAATAAATTGATCAAATCTCTTAAGGGGGATTATTCAATGGGGAATTATTATTTCCTCACTCGCCTTACAGGGAGGATTATTCGGATAGGATTTATTCAAGGGAAGGGGGGACTATTCAAGCAAATACGGTAACTGCCTGCACGCGAACACACCGTCGCTTGAGCCTGCGGACGAATTTTCCGCGCAGGCGCTTCCACCGCTCGTACTCGTCGTCCACCTGCAGCCAGTCGGTGTTGTCCACGTTGCTCTCGCTCACGGGCAGCACGGGGAACATGACCACGCTGGACACGCCGCACACGGACAACGCGGCGCCCGATCCTGTGCAGAGTGATGTACTGTATGGACAATCTGTCCCGCCTGGCGGAAACTGACAGTGCATGTATGTAAGCTCCCTGTGCATGTACATTCTCAGTGCATCTGGTTTGAACCCAGTGCAACTGGATTGAAACCAGTCGTGTGAACCCGGTGCACATGGATTGAGTAGTCAAAGTTAAATGAGGTGCCGCTACATGCGCACACTAGCACTTATCATCATACTTACCGTTGGATTCATTTGGCTTTTATTTTATTTTTAAATGTGATTTAGAATTTCAGTGTAGGCAATGTTTTCGAAAATCCGAATAACATGAATCAGCATTCTCATAATAAAAATAAAATGTAGAAAATTGCAAATTGTAAATTGCAAACATTAAATTGTTATTTTTATTCTTGAACTTTTGAAAGAATCAAATTTTGACGAATATCTTTTAAATTAAAAAACTGTGGTAGCGTCGCAGAGTGTCTGGGGCGTATAGATGCGCCGAGAGTTTACATGCACTGAGGCACACCGACGCCTAAACACTGCACAGCGACACGAACCCAGTAGCACAACTATCATAAGACGCAACGAGTTGCGGCGGGCTCTCTGCGCAGATCGCCACTTATCAGATTGGGTGCCGGCTGGCCTTTCGAACATGCATTTGAGCGTGTTCACCCAGCCCTTGTGGAAGGCAACGTCCTCCCACTTGACAAACACGGCGGTCACATTCTTCATGTTAGATGGAGCGATCGCCTGCGAAGTCCAATGATCAATGGCCAAAAATTGTATAAGCTTATACTGGACCATAGTTGTTCAAACGCGGGTACAGAAAACGTAATTGAGATATTTTTGGGTGAAAAAAAAGAAATACGAGTCTCGCTTTCACTTTTACTCATTTTTATACCGTCCTAGGTACAAGATCGCAAAAAAATTAACTTTTACGTTTTCGCTGAGTAAAAATACTAGTATTTACGTTACTCACCTTTTACGCAGCGTAAAAGTAAACAATCCATATTTTGTTGAATAAGGTTAAGTGAACAATTGGATACAAACTTCACCGAAAGTGGGAGCAATGTGATCTGATCAGAAAGCGCTTCTGTCAGTTCCTTTATTCAGCAGGAGTATGGTAGACTTCATTGTAAGGTGTGTCGTCTGTAGACTTTGAAAACAAAAGAACACCAGTCGCACGTGGAAAAGCCATGGATTCTCATCCCGTTTGTGCAGCTGGAAGCATCTGTAGGGAATGGCGCCGTGGCGCAGCACGTCGCCGGCGTGCATCAGCTGCGCCGCTCGAGTGTGCGCCGTGTGCAAAATCAAATAGCGCCAAGGGACGATTGTGGCGCCGTGGGCCACCGTGCGTTTGGGCGCGCCGCCCCACAGGCTCGGCAGGCGCTTCGCAACGGGCACCCGCAGCAGTATCTGTGCCATAGGAATGAAATTTGCGACTGTTTAGTTTGAGATGTGAGCTCCCATGTGTTATGACCAGCGGTGGAAAAAGCGCCAGGACTTTGGCGCCAAGCGCCAAAAGCGCCATGGCGCTTTTCCCGACCCCAGCCCCAAGCGCCAGAAGCACTATGGCGCTTTTGGTTTAGCGCCATGCGTTTTGTTCCTTTCGCCATGCAAAAATAACGCCAAGCGTCAAAAGCGCCATGCCGATTTTCGTGGGCGTGGCGCCAAGCGCCAATGGCCACAGCAAAAAAGCGTGAATGGTAAAATGCACCTGCCCGCAGCGGCCAGCCGCGCGCCGGTCAGTGCTGATGGTGTACTTGAGTGGGTCAAACATCGGGGAATAGGCAAATCTCTCATGGGGCTGCGCAACCATTGGTCGATAATCCGACTGGGTAGTTCCTAGTCGATGCTGTGAATAAAACATTTCAATTTCAAGGGGAATAACCTAGATGTTCAGATACCCGTATATTTATGATGACACACAATTGGCGCCTGTCCAAACATGATCCACTTGCTGGCACAAAGAGTGATGTGCTGCAGGGCCGGCGCCATACGTTCCATTTTCTGCAGGCACATGGGCGCGCCGCAGCACTGCACCCGCACGACCAGCTCGTCCCCGATCACAGTCGCCGTGGCAGCGCGCACCTGCATTCATGCATGTCTATGCAATTGTAAAATTATGGTACAATAATTTTGAATCCAGTAAGCACCAACATCATCGAGCACGACGCATCTGATAAAGTAGTCATCCAGTCGCGGTTGCTCAGTGGCATTCCCAGTGACGTTTCGCTTCGTCAGCGCGCGGTAAAAGTCGCTCGTGCAGCCGATTTGTGGCTCCTGGCCATCCGCGTCTAGCCACTGTGTGCATGCAATGGAAGGCGCCAGTTACCGCCCGAAATGGACGCTGTATTTTTTTACCATATTTCCTCGAAATACCCCCAGGGGGTTTAGTTTCTCAGAGTGGAAATTTTGAGGGGGGTTTAACGAGGGGGTGTATTTCGAGGGGGTTACAAATTCATAGTGTCCCTTTTGAGGGGGGTATTTCGAGGGAGGATATATCGAGGATATACGGTATACAAGTTAATCTGGCAATTAAGTAAAATACGAAAATTAGCACCTATAATCATATTACAACACATAAATAAATACTTACGCGGATGCAGGCGGCTTGGGGGCAGAACACGGCCAAGATGGAATGCGCCGTGTGCTTGTAGCCGCACAGCACGGCGCCCGGCGTGTTGCACATCGGACCCTGCATACATGCACAGATAACAACACTATCACCATACGTCCTCTGTGGAAATGTGATGGGCAATTTGTTAGAGGGGTGGTCATTTTTTTTGGAAGAATAAACCCAAGATCCACTTAATTCTTCTGACACATATCACATCATGTATGAAAAATCCAGCGGGTTTCCAATGTTGCAGTTATTCGGTAATTTGGCTGACAGCTCACCTTTGAGCAGGGGTATCTTGAATTTTGACCCTCCGAGTGGTTGGATAGATAGCAAATCGCTCCTCCGGAGGGATAGATAGCTGAAAAATTTTCTGGGGGGGGGTTGGGGGGGGGTTTGGGGGGGGGTTGTGGTGGTTCGATATACAGGCTTTTTCGGGGCATAGAAGGAAGAAAAGGGAGAAAAATCGCTAAAAGTAGGTGTAAAATAGCTCAAAATGGGTATACAAGAGCATATAGTACTTAAAATAGCTGAAAATAGGCAGTTAGACGCATGAACCAGTGATTTTGGAGGTGAAAATCTATATATAGGTATGAAAAATAGCGATTTTGAGCCAAAATTGGGGTATAGTTTCTGAAAAATCGCTCCAGATAGGTAGATAGCTGAGCGATTTGGGGGGGGGTTTAGGGGGTAGTAGCCCAAAATTTTGCCTCCGGGATAGATAGATAGCTGAGCGGCCTCCGGGATAGATAGATAGCTGGGCGGTTTGGGGGGGGGTAACCCCCCCCCAACCCCCCCCATTCGAGACCCCTGCCTTTGAGAGTTATTCAAGGTAAAACGGTGTCTAAGCTTTTTTGAATGCAGCTTGGTTAACCCTGGAAAAATATGTACCTATTACCTATTTACATTGCTAGAATTATTTCTGTATTTACTCAATGAGTAATACAATTCTTGTCATTTTTCATAGAGTAATCCTGTAGAAAAATATGCGCCAAAAGTCTTATCATACCAATAATCAACCATGAGTTTACCTGACAGCCGGTGGGGATCATTACCGTACTCTCGCTTCCATTCGTCGGTACCATGTACTTGCCTCGATGCACGGCGTTGGCATCGGAAGTTAATTCGGCTTTTTTTGCGTCCGGCAGCGGGGCATTGAACGCGGCGCTGTAGTTCGGCGTAGTATAATGGGTCCAAATGGAGTCTTTGGCGATTGGTCGAAACATTTCGGTCGGGTTCGGGTCACTCGGCCCGAATGGCGGCTGCAAAGGGTTCAAAACGGAAAATGAGCATCAGCGTCGGGTTGGGGGGGGGGCAGTGCCAGACCGTATAAAATGCCCTGTAAAATGGCAAATGTCACGCAAAGTGTCAAAAGTCATGGAAAATGCCCTGTAAAATGGCAACTCGGTTACATTGATTTGACATTTTACAGGGCATTTTACATGGTCTGGGACTGGCAGCGGGATGGCCGACGAGACTGTCACTAGGACTAGATTTGAGGTATTGAAAGAGCGACCGTAATTGCGAACTCTTACTGGAGCTGATAGACAGACAAACAAAAGACGACCTTGTATGTGTGGGTCAGCAAGGTGACCGAGCCGTGCGCCGAAAAAATGTTGATTGACTCTGTCCCGTTCACACTTCCGCAGCCGCCGAGCGTCCCAATAATGCCATGATGTGTCTTGAAATTCACTCGCATATGCTGAAATTGCAGCTGAATGCGGTAAGTTGCGAAGTTGCCCTGGCCAGAAGTTGCGCTTCAACTGAACCTGCAGACACGTGTCCGTGTCGGGCGAGCAGCCGACCCCTCGCACAACCGCCGCCATGGACGCTTTGTGGGCGGCCGCGCCGCGCGCCACTTCCAACTCGTCCACGCCGAAGCAGGCGAACGGCAACTCCACCGATGCGTTGTACCCGGGACCAAGAGAGAAGCGGCTCGCCCACGTAGAGTTGATGAACTGAGATGGCGGGAAGATAGTGACGGGAAAGCGCCAGATAAAGGGCGCCATGGCGCGGCGCACGAAAATGGCGCCAGCGCCATGACTACAGGGAGAAAATTGCCAGTTGTGAATGGACGACGTCCCTGCGAAATGACATCATTGGTGTTTTCGGTTTGCTTGCATCAACAATCATGCATCAATTTTAGTTTTGAACGTTTTTTTGTAGTGCCGCGCCATTGCCGTAAATAATTAATAACACCAGTTGTATTTTATCAACATTTCTGGCAGTTCGCCAAAGCTACCCAAATAGTCTCATTACTGAATTACCGTATTACCTCGAATTATCCCCCCCCCCTTGAATTGACCCCCCCCCCTCGAATTAACCCTCCCCCACAAAATGGGCTGGGGAAATAATAAACCCCCCTCGAAATACCCCATCCCTTCGGAATGATGTACGTCACGTACATTATAAATACGTCATGTATGCAATGTACATGATGTATATCAGTGTTAATTTACATTGCAGCTACACATAGACTAGTTTGTGTAGCTATCTACGTTTTTATGTCCAAATATATGCTGTTTGGACACATTTATTACCTGTTTTGGGTATGAAAATGCCTACTATTTACTACGGTCCTTACGAAAATTTCTGAGGAAATAATAAAACCTCCCCTCGAATAACCCCCCCCCTCGAATTAACCCCCCGTCAAATTTTGCTGGCGAAATAATAAACCCCCATGGGGGTATTTCGAGGTAATACGGTAGCTGCATATTCAATACCATTTATCTCCGATATTCCCATAAGCACTGCCACAGACACACCTGTCGTTCGAAGGAGGTCATGCGGCGCTGGCAGAACAGCGACGGATGGGTCGACTGCATCACGCCCATGGTGGCATCGGCGCGCTCAATCTTGGCTACCAGTTGAGTGGCACGGCAGTCGCGCAATGTCGGGTCGGCTGTTATGTGATATGAATTTTACTCACCTGTCTTCAGACAAGGATTTTTTGTGAATATTTATCTACATACTGTATTTACTTGAATAGGTAGTTCATCCCCTTGAATAATTAGCCCGCGTTAAACGAGTGAGGAGAAACAATTCTCCGCTGGAGTATTTCCCCTTGCTGATGCCGATGAACTTTAGGCATATGATAAATTTGCTACCTATGTCAAACTTTAACACAAAAGGTTTGTTATTTTGTTAATAAAACATATTTCGTGATATGAATTGATAGAAACATGCTTAAAATTTTTGATGAAATAATAATTCCCCTTGATTTTTGAATAATACTTTCTCAAAAAGTCTGATGAAAAAATAATTCTTCAGTTAACTATTCGAGTAAATACGGTATTATGTGGACGCACAGTTCAAAGCGGCGGTATCGACGTTGATTCTCACAACGGTAACTCCGGTATCCTCGTCCAAACCGCACAAAAAATTCTTGTCGGATTTTGGTTTTACTTTGCCCAGCACAATCGCAGCATTGAACAACTCAGTCAAGTGGCCCACCGCCGGCGCCGTTTCTTTCGCTTTTCCCTCAGCCGGCCGCTCAGTGTCGAATGTCCGACAGCACACTGCCTCCACCGTGAAACCTGGCGGGGAACATGAACAAGTGCGTGCAATACTGCCCAATCAGACATTGGCTGGTGGCTGTCACGAGCCCTGTTAAGTGTCAAATGTCATGCAGAATGTCAATTGTCATGCAAATTTCAGCAATAAAATCTCCTTTTTTGTTTTTATTGATACTTTACATGACATTTGACACTTTACTTTACACTTGACAGGGCTTAAGACTGCCCCCAGGTAGCGCTAATCATAAATATGTAAATACCTGTTGTAGCTTCTGTCTCGCATGCGGCATATGGGCTGCTTGTATTCGAACAAAACACGTTCTCAAGATACCAAATTCTGCAAGTGAAAATGTTGGTTCAAGTATTTACACTGGTGTCACCCACAAGCCCTGTGGGTGGCTCCTCACAGCACAAAACAAAAACTTTTTGTGGCAGTTATAAATGCGAATTCATAGTATTTACCTTATTTCCTCTAAATACTCCCCTTCAATAAACCCCCTATAAAGCCGGAATTAGAGCTCAGCGTCGATTCGACGTGAAATGACGACGTGAAATGACGTCGTGAAATTAATTACACGAGTGTGGATCATGCTACGGGTCTACAATTTTCTAAGGATAATATATGAATCAATACCTTAATCGTGTCCAATACAGACGTGAAGGTTGATCGGGGGCCAGTATGGCCTGACCGAATGAGTTTGGCGTTTTTGGAAGAGTGCCAAAACACTATGACTAGCATAACGGGTACTTCAGCCCGGCTTGTTGTTACCCACATATGGGCTGTATTACGTTTACCGATGTATTCGGCGGCGTTACAATCGGAGACTGAAGCTTTATGCTTACATTTATTCGGAATAATCTCACTCACGCGGCCGACTACACGGTCAATTCACATGAAACATGCAGCTACATTTAGCCGGAAAAATACAAGTGTGACATACGTGATTTCGAAATATCTGGCATTCTGCCAAGTTGATTCGTTACGTTTAAACATATCGATTTTGCCATCTCAGGCGTGCGTATCGAGGAGGCGGTTTGCGTGGTTTTTGGTCGTTTACGTTGCGGACAACTTGGTCGTTTACATTGCGAACAATATTTGGAATATGGCTACAAACAAAACACCGGTATGTGTTACGTTTTTTGGGAGATTAGCACATTTTGATGTGGGAGTTTTCAGTTTACTATGTACTGAAAAGGGACATTTTCACGTTTTATTGATGGCATGTTTATGGTTATATGTACATGTTCAGTGGCTCTGTCCACATCTACCTAACATACCACAGGTATCGATATTGCGCACTGGGACACGATCACAAGTTCGTGCACGCAAGGCTCAAATCGACTCGACGATTAGCGACAATGAAGGATCTGTAGACACCTCTCGTGAATCGAATGTGAATATGCAGCGGGGGAGATCCGGTCGCAAAACCCCACTGCCGCTATCTACGGTCAAAACAACGCCGGGGACAACACCGTGTGTTGTGTCTGAAGGTACGCAAAGCTATAAATTTATATTTAAGAGGATATGTTTTGGGACATGTTTTGTTAAAATACACGTTGAATATTTGAATACGTTCAAACACGTGCTGAAGTTACACATTTGTCTCGAGCAAAGACCAAATGGTAATAATATGGGTGAAATAGGGTCGATAGAAAGCTTACTTCCGTTGCATGGTAAACTCAGTGTTCTTTTGGATAACGCAGAAATCGATATGAACTTGGAGCGTGAATCAACGGTGACGCCGACTCCACAGTTCAAACCGGTCCTGGGGGATCCACCGGTGGATGAGCGCGCTGGTGACGGTGTGGCCCAAGTTGATCCGGTACAGGAGGGGCATGATGCCGGTGCTGATGAGCAACAGGAGGGAAAATTTTTGGATTTTGAGAATTATGGGGCCGGATTTTTCCCGGAACTAGAAGACGGTCATTATGACAGGCATGGAACTTTGGTGTTGGACAGTGGCGACATAATTTCGCCAGACACGAATCACTGTCACTCTTTGGAAGCGCTGGCAGCGGAAATAAGTGAGAAATGGGGTATTTTTGTGAAAATAGACTTGGGGTTGAAAATATCTATCTTTATGACAATACATAATACGACTTTTCGAAAGCTGCGTGTGAACGATATGTTAAAACATACCGATATGGGGTTTACTACCTGGACACAAATGTTGATAGAAACAATGTTTAAATTTAACATTCCTCTTACAGACGTGGACACACCTGAGGGTGTGTATGGCTGGACTCCGACCACAAATTCTCTCGGGGGTGGCACAAAAATGGACAATTGTGATCTGCACCCCTATGAACTGGCGACAAAATTTATGTCCTATTTGGCATCGAACCCAACGACTACGCCGAATTCTAGGGAACTCAGCTATGTGGTCATGATCTGTAAACACCTGGAGGACTCGAGGCGTATACACGGCCATCACATGAAACAGGTCAGTGTGATAATGGTTTCTGGTTTACTGGTCGATATGGACAAATTATTGGACTTATGGACTTACGTACTTTTTTCTAAAGATGTAACAATTACATTTCAGCTTGAGGTTGAATGCTCGAAGGCCTGTCAGGCCATTGACATGAGGGTTTCACGTTTATCGACCAAAATGGACGAATTCATTTCCAAAGTCGAAAAACTGGAAGATGTCACGAATTCGTCGGATTTGAACGGAAAAATAAAAAAGGTCATAAAGGGATGGTTTATTACAATAGTTATTACATTCTTAGATATGAGTAATATAAAAAAAGTACGAAATTTACTACGTAACGGGAAACTTTTCCAAGATATGCACAGCGTACCGTTTTTCTGGACTATTTTATCTTTACGATGCATTTACACTGATCTCGTGATAAATTTATGTCTTTTTCAGGCGCAGGATCTCGCTGACTGGTGTCGGGTGCAAGTGACAGAGTTGCGATCCGGTATGATAACACCGGTTACGGTAAACCCGCCGCGTGAGGTGGTCAAACAGCTGCATGACAGCAGTGCGTTTCAAAGTGATAATGTGAAACGGGTGAGGACCGTAAATGTGGTTAGATGGGGATATTTATTGCTTTTCAGATTGGACGTGACAAAAATGCTACGTAACAATGTGCTCAATTGGCCCTTGAATTTTATGTTATTAATACTCAAAATGAAATCAAACATTAGGGACTTTACATTGAATAATTTTATAACTTTTATAACTGACAAGTGTTGTCTGCAGGTAACAGCTAGTTATAAAAGTAATTATTACACACAGGGCGATGATCAGTCAGGGTGTGCGAGCTCCAGTACGGCCATGCCAGTTCCCACACCACTGGCAGATGTTTCGGCTGAACACGCTAACGTTACGGGCGTAAACGACGTGGTGACGGTCTTCGACGACCCAATTGATCCATTTGGCGGCTATTTCCCATGGCAAATTATATTGGATGGGCACAAATTCAACTGCATTGTCAACGCGCTGATTTATGTGAGTTTATGGGATCCTCTATTGATTTTTTATCAGCGTAGTGCGCGAACGTGGTTTACATTCAGAGTTTTTATTTTTCAGTCGGAGGCCAAACATTCTGCAAATGCTCATTTGACTAGCCTGGCGCTCAATTTAGAGCAACTGTATTCCTCGCATAAAGACGAGGGGTGGGATCCGAAATACCATGAATTCCAAAAAGAGGCCAGCCGAGTATGGCTCACAATGTATGGGTTCGTGAAAAATCAAAATCAAGATGCGGCAAAATTATGGTTTGCCATCGGTACTGGCAAGGGGAATTTAAATGGCAAATTATACAACTCGGTTGGAGACGCCATGAAAACAGAGGCGTACAAACATCTGCGTAAAATAATTGTGAACACGGCCGAGAACAATATCGGTTTCAGGTTGCTTTTTATAAAAAACCTGATAACTTTACAATTTAAAAATTCGCAACCACTTATTTTAATCTGTTACAGACAATTATTATGGAACTCGGGCCACTCGCGCGACGAAAACGGGGGGTGGATTGAAACGAACAGGGTTATCAGATGTGCGGGCAAATCCCCCTCGAGTGGTTGGCGGGGTGCCCTGACATGCGGTGCCAATAAAGGCAAACACGAGGTGATTGTGGGGGTTTCCTTTTTGGCACGTTTCGGACGCTTTAATACTTGGTACATTTTCATAACTTTTGGCTTTTGGCGCATGTCCAAAATTATCTGTCAAGCGATCCCACTCTTCGATTTTAGGCACGAATACATATACTGTGAATTTCAGTATTTTTACAAAATATACACGAGTATACCAACTATCTATCTCTTGCTAAAAAATGCTCGTTTTTGGCACAATTCCAAAACTTTCTTATTTGCGTATAAAAGTGCTCCTTTACAGTGTGCGCTGCCTACTGAAATGGGGGACAGATATTGCAGCCCATACATGAACTTATATGGAGTTGCTTTAATGGAAGTGCGCGCAACCATTACGGAGGAGAAGGCATACTCTCGCCGAGTGGCCGGGGGAGTGACAGAATTGGTGGCTAATATTGGTCAATTTGAAGAACTAGATGAAAAAGGTCATTTTGACGCCACTGATAGGAAATTGGCTTATGCCAGAGTGTTGGAAATGTTGGTGCCGCCGCAGTATTATATCGACGAGGTACCAAATTCATTTTTAGGGAATATTGAGAGTAATGTTTCAAAATCTATCGCTTTACAGCAAAATCGTATCGCCGATCTACGCAGTGGGCGTACCGATCCGGCACAGGCTGGTGCTATGCGTGGCGTGGGCGGCCCACGTGGCAATCGAGGTGCTCCGTCCCAAAATGTGCGTGGGCGCGGAAATTTTGGAATGCGTGGCTATGGCGCCAGAGGGCGCGGCGATAGAGGAAATTTTAGAGGTTTGATATTGTTCTCCATCTTTACATGTCTTTTTATGAATGTCTCAAATTTTATGAATACTGAGAATATCTCAGGACGCGGTTTCCGGCAGATTGGACGCGGGGGGTACCAAAGCACTCAAAAGTTGCAGAGCTTGGGCCAAGAACCCCTCACCGAAACCGTTGATAATGGTGGGTTCATCCATGTATTTACATATGCACAAAAACTAGCTACAAATGCACAAACATCAAAAATTGCTCAATATTTGCATTCGATGGTAAAAATAAGGAAAAGATACGAAAAACTTTATCTATTAAGTATTGGAATGGAAGATTTAAGACAGCACTTATTGTTGATCCATAGAAAGACAACACTATACTGTTTTTTTTCAGCTTCCGTGGCGAATACTACGGTGCCAGCCAGCAATTTGGCAGCGGTGCTCGGTGATGAAGTACTTGTCGAAGCAAGTGAGTATGTAGTGTTACGTTGTGTATTGCATATACACTTAAAGTATAGAGTTAGTTATACGTATATTTATTTATCAGACTCGGCCACGGACGCGGTTCCGAGGACGCGGCCGGCCGTGTCAACAACATTTGCACAGGTTACAAATTTGGTTCACAATTTGCATTTTTTGGGCGTCCATGTTTTTTTCCTTATTCAGATCCGCACCAATACTGGCGTAGGAAAGAGATACTTGGTGCCTAAGCAATTCATGCTGAGTGGGCTGGACAAAAATACGGCTGTGAAATGTGCAAAATATTTGCGGAAAAATTTTGAGACAACCCCACCCACTGCCGCCATTGACAGTCATAGTACGGTTTTTGTCAACGGTAGAATTCAACTTGTGAAGGATGTGTTGCGTGGCTTGAATTTAGGCTTGGATTTCGGACCGAGATGTCAATTTAGGGAACTGGAATGTATTCCTGTAAGCCCCAGCCCAGTAACTTGTTTTGGTGCTTGTGCTCTACGCCCGTTCGAATACTTTTTCACTTTAGGGGTGATCGGTGACTCGATTGGTGCGTCATTTAGCAAAATTGTGGGTAGTGACTGTCGTGAATTTTCCGTGCCAGTTATTGTGCACTGTTCCAAAAACTTGTTTAACGGTAGGCGATTGAACACTTTTGTTTGTGCCTTAAAAGATGTGCCTTTACCGACCAGCTATGATGTCTTTCTAATTAGATCGGTGTTAGATTCGACTGATGTTTTGATAACGTGTGACTGCGAATATAATGCGGATGTGGTGAATCGGTTTTTTTTGTCGAATGTGAGGGAATGTGTGCGCATTTTGATGGACTCTAAATCGCTGTCATTACAACCATCTGGTTTACTACTGCTATCGATTATTGGTCCTTCAATGCCATGCCCCTTAAGGGATGGCTGGAGCAAAGATCTAATGGCAAAAGTTTTCCGATTTTTATCCACTTTGGAACGTGCCTTGATCGTTGAAATTGAGCTGAACTTTGAAAATGTTGCTGTTGTGCCTCTTATGACGTTTTTAGAAGATGAGTACACTACCCTAGGGTGTGAATCGCATTTGGACGCTTTTGCGTGCTGCTTAATGCGCGACGGGTTGCACACCTCGCCGGTGGGAAACAAAGTGGTCGCGGATCTGATAAGGAGACAATTCGTTTCAATGTTGGTTATAAAAAAATATGATTTGATTGAATATACCAATAATCATCGAAATATCTCAGGCGGCATCCCGATCAGTGGCAGCCAGCTCTGGAGGAAATTCAGCCCTAGCACGCTGCGGTATTGTTACGAAACCGCTAACAATGCATTTTGCCCGTATACCAAAGTAATTCATACTTATACCTCGATTTTTGATGTTTTTCGGTTGTGTTTGCGCATTTTTTTTGGGGTATTTTGGGTTAAAGTATTGGTGCAGCACCTACGTACACTTTTCGCTTTTGTGGATGTGGTGAAAGGAAAGCAAAACGTTTTTTTGATTTTTCTTCTGATAGCGTGGACATTTTTACCTTGCGTTGAATGTTTAAATGAAATGAGTGGACAATGTTCAAACGTTGAATTATTATCAGATATGTCACTGGTTATCTTATACCAAAATGTGAGATACTTGAAAAAGAAATGTACGGAAGTTGTAGCTGCTATAAACAACACTGCAGCCGATGTTCTTCTTTTTGTCAAAACACACTTTACTTGTGGTACAGATACTTTTGATATTCCTGGGTATTCAAGTATACATACATACAAAGAAGGTACTTTTGCCGGGGGTATATCGATCTACATAAAGAAAAAATACAAATTTTCATCTTTGTCTGTGGTTAATGATGACAATGTATTGGGGATTAAATTATGCTCTGCTGAGGAAACAATAAATATATTAACTTGCTATTTAGAAAATATAGCAAAGCTAAAAAATCTAAGCTTGTAACAGAAAAAAATGTCAAAATACTGGAAGAATTAGGTGAAATTTTTTTAAAATGTAATTTAAGGAGTGAAAAATGTTTAGTACTAGGTGACTTTAATGGTCACATAGGTGCTGATTGTTTGGGTGTAAAGGGCAATATGCCAGAAGTGAATGAGAATGGTAAATTGATAAGAGACTGGATAGCCCAATATGGGCCTACATTACTGAATAGGAATTTTAGTAATTTATGGACATATGAAAGGTCAAATGCTAGATCAATAATTGATCTATGTTTTGTGGGAGGATGTGATGAACACATTAGGGGGTACATTGACAAGAATGGCAGCCAATGTCCTCTACTGTCTGATCATCATGCTATAATTGTGGAATGGACACTGAAATCCAAATTAAATATGATGTCATCACTTCAAAAAGTTCCTAAGCCAAAAGGTGATGAATGGGCTAAATTCACATCTCATTTACAGCAATGTAATGGTAATGATTATACTGATATTATTAATAATATCCATGATGCAGCTAAACTAGCATCCAACCCACCTGGTGCTATGAAACAGCCTAAAATCCCCAGACAAATACAAAAATTACATAGGAATATGGCCAAGGTAAGGCGAAAATTAAGAATACATGATAGTATTGATCTTCGAAATGAATTACGTATTCTGAAGAATACGTTACATCGTGAAAAACGACTATTAGACCTGCAGAAAAAAGACAGGTATATTACACAAATGCTTGAAAGGCCTAATATGGAAATGAAAGAAGTTTACAAATATGTAAACAGGAATTGGCAAAAGCCTCGAACCCTTCACACTTTGACAAATACAAATGAAGTACAGTGTGACTCAAAGGAGTTGATGAATATTGAATCAACAAATTTTTGGAATAATGTCATGACAGAAAATCCTGGTAGTCCAACCTTGTATAGGGTAGAAAGTGCGGCTTTAGATGAAATAGAAACCACAGAATTATCTGGGGATTTTACATGGAGAGAGTTAAACATAGCACTGGGGAGGTTGAAAAATAATAAATCAACAGGTACTACTGATATTTGTCATGAGGCTCTTAAACATCTGCCTGCAAATTATAAAACAGATTTATTAGAGGTGTACAATCGTTGGCTACATGGTGCAGAACTGCCCAATGCAGCCAAAGCATGCCAACTAGTTTTACTTCATAAAAAAGGTGATAAATCAAAGATGGGTAATTACAGATCCCTAGGAATATCATGTAACATTAAAAAAGTGTACATGATAATGCTAAACAATAGATTGATAGATTTTGCAGAAAGTAAGGATATTTTTACAGAATTACAGGGTGGTTTTAGACCAGGCAGGAGAACTGGAGATAATATTCAAATACTTAAGTCGTGCAATGCTTATGCAAAATCTAATGGAAGTAAATTCTATACGTGCTTTGTCGATGCTGTTAAAGCATTCGACAGAGTCAATAGGGAAAAATTGTGGCATAAATTAGAATGCTTGGGCATACCGATTTCTCTTGTTAATGCTCTAAGAAATGCTTATAAAAATATTAAAGTAAATCTGACATATGGTGATTTTTTAAGTGACGATATGCAATATCCACTGGGGGTTGCACAGGGGTGTGCACTTAGCCCGACACTGTATGCACTGTATATGCATGATTTAGCCCATAGACTTTTAAGCACTGGATGGGGTGCAAAATTGGGGTTGAATGAATCAAAAATTCCTGGCCTATTTTTTGCAGATGATGTGGTTCTGATGGCCAATACTGAATATGAACTTCAATCATTAATGAGGGAATTTTCACAATGGTCTTGGGAATGGAATATTTCCATTAATACAGAAAAAACCATGGTGATGCGTTGGGGACAAAAATCTATGCCCCTACACTGGGAAATGGGTTATAATGAACATAAACATTTTGGCTATGTGAAAGAATGTGACATTATAAAATATCTAGGTGTAACCCTAACATCAGATTTGAATCCATTTAAAGAGCATATAAATATTTGTAAAGCCAAATTATTAAAACATAGCTCCTTGGCCATTTTGTCGAGTAAAGGTACAAGTAAACCATTACTTTTTGCAAAAACTACCTGGAAAAGTTATATAGAACCGATGAGTATGTATGGACTTGAATACACAGGAATAAGTCAAAAATGCTTGGATGAAATGGATAAATTGTATGCTTCGACGATGAAAAGATCTATATATTTACCTCGATCGTGCAGTACCGCAGGATTAATGATAGATGTGGGCGGTGACCTGCCTTCAGACAGACATGCTCAGATGGTAATAAATTACGTTAACTATGCCGCTAAACTTGACGAAACCAGACTGCTTTCAAGAGCCTACAGAGTTGACAATATGATTTTTCAGTCAGGTAAATGTTCATATTTACCTCACATTAGTCGAGACTATACAATGTATATAGAAAGGCTAGGGCTAAGTAAATTGACAGCTAAGTCATTGACTAAATTGACACTCAAATCACTGGTTTTTAGTTATAGGAAGCAATGCTGGCTTAATCAACTGGTCAAGCAAAAATTGCATACAGTTAGGAATGATGTAGGTTCCCAGTTACATCCAAAATATGTTTTTTATAATAATCTTGCGTGGTTCGCATGTCGTCTAAATTCACTGCGTCTTTACACATCTGCTGGGAAAAAATTATGTGAAAAATGTAGCTCTAAACATGTCAAAATTCCGCAGTCTGTATTTCATATGCTCTATGTGTGTCCACATTTAAATATTGACAGGTTGGCATTTAGTGATTTGAAATGTCTCTTTAATTGCTCCAAATACGGCGATTGGCTCAATTTTAAAATATGCACTCAACACAGAAAGGCAGTGAATGATTTTATTATAAGTAATTTATAAGGATTTTTATAATACACAATTAAAATCACTAAATACCACCCACCAAGGCATGTCACTAATTTTTATCATGGGTGTCTATACAGCGAAGGCTGGATAATTTCCCAGCAAAACTGACAATTTGACATTCCATGCTAGAAAATAGGACATGACCATAATGTGTGGTATTTTCGATGGTTATTTACGAACCCTACAGGTTAACCGGTGGGGGCGAATTCAGAAAAATCTCGAAATCTAAAGCATGTACATGTGGGCGATATAATGCCCTAACTGACAATTGATATCTATCAATGGCATTTGATGGTACGATAAATTCGATTGGTGAGCCAACAGTGAGGGCTGGTAGGTTGGCGCCCTGGGTTGGGTAAACATATGTGCGAAATAGATTTGTACAGATATAAGAATTGAAAAATCATACTTGGGGCTGGAAATTACACTGAGGAGTACTGTCCGTTTCGGGCAACTCTGTAAAATCGATGCTTTGAGTGATGATTTGTAAGGCTAAAACACTGCCGTCGCACATTTGGGCTATTGAGGCGCTTCTGTGTGAGGGTAGCATATTACATGGTGAACAATACACTTTATAGGGCATTTAGACCTATTAAAACTCTGGAAACTTTGCCGAAACAGCATGTAATTACCACCCGCATTTTGAGGCAATCCGAGCACCCGTCGGTTTTGCGGCAGTCGGATGGTGAATGCGTGAATGTCGGGCTCGCCGTACACGAGGCTCTCGCCGTGTTGGAAGGCCTCGCTCCCGGTGAGGAAAACAAGAATTCTTGAGTTGTAAACATTTCGTTGCATGATTGATAATGTTTACAAAAGTAAAAGACATTGTCTCAGACATGTCACAGCTATTTTTAAGTTTCATAATCTTTTGATGCGACAGATTTAATGAGGCTTGTCAAGTTACGAGCGTAGTTTGCGGCGCTTGTATAGCAGGTATTTTGCGGACATTATACGGCCGTAAAACATGATGTCTTTTTTTAGATGTCGACGCATGTGACGCGAGGGATCTGAGCGGCAGACCAACACCTGGCAGCCGTACGCGCGGATGGACTTTATGTGTGATTTTATTTCATACGTATCTTCCGTGTTTTCAGAAATGAACAAACGAACGAACGAACGAGTGTTATCAGCCACAACTAGAGCGAATTGAAAAATTCCATTTTTATCATTCCACGTCATCATTTTACGTCAGGGAACAACTTCATTTCACGTCACGTCACTTCAGGGATCATTTCACGTCAGACTATTGCTTGCAAGTGATGTCCTTCACAAAAATTTCTGACAACATAATTGCCCCCCTCGAATACTCCCCCACCCCTGGAAATATTACCACTAGGTCAATTTTTTTGAAAAATAAACCCCTGGGTATTTCGAGTAAATACGACACTTTTTACAGTCATGTTGATTCCGTGATAAACGAGGGTCGGTGTTATTTTGGCAGAAAGTGGTGCAAAATAATAACTGGGTCCCCCCAGCAGATTTCCCACACCACCAGGAAAAGACAACACAGAAAAAAATGAAGCTGGATCAAAACAATGATTTTGATCATGGAAGAAAACTCGTATTTAAAGTTACCACACTGCGAGGAATTGGATCAGCATCACAAATTATCTCACTTGTAATCCTTGCGGTCATGAGCATCTACTGCTAGCACCACGCATCCCTTTTCAAGCTCATCCACGGGGAACCCTGCGATGCACTCCCATTCAAATTATACCGCAAATCCTCGAATAACACCCCCCTCGAATAATTCCCCTGTTGGCCAGTTAAGGAACAAAAACTCCCCTGTGTGAAAAGGATACAATACAAAAATACATAAGAATATTAGCCTACGGCAGCGACGGCAGATACATGATGTGTACATGATGATGATACATGCATGATATTTACATTATGAGTTGACAGACTGCATCCATACAATGAATTACGTCGAAGTTGTCTGACGAAAAAATAACTCCTACCTTGAATAACTCCCCCCTTGAATAACTCCCCCCTCTAAAACGTCTGACGAAAAAATAACTTCCCTGGGGTCTTATTCGAGGATTTAGGGTATGTGGGCACATCATTTGGGGCCACTTAAACTTATTTGATTAACCTTTTTTACTAAAATCTAACTTTTCAGCGAGGTTTTCTGAAATTTTCGCGATTGAATCGTGATTGAATATCCAGGCATTCATTCAATAATACAGGGGTGGGCATCTTCAGTTACCGCTGGGAAAATGCGATAGATTGAGCTACGGTTGAGCTATCAGAATGAAATTTTAACACAATGGAGTAGACTCCATAGGACACCTATTCTGAAGTTTGCAACCCAAACGGCCACATTTTGGGTGAGTTGTGGAACACACGGTTTTTAGTGTAATTTTGTGACTTGGCGTCACCCATAGGATAAATAGAGGGTGGCATTTGAGGGGGGGGGGCATCGGTCGTTGGTGTCGTCCCATTCTGTCGTACATCGGCCGATTTTGATGCCCTTTGAGTATGTTGTGGTCGCGCCTACTACCAAATTCTTTTTTACTCGAATAGTCCCCCAGTCCCGAGATAAGGGGGGTGAAGTCACAAAATTACACTAAAAACTGTGTTCCACAACTCCTCCAAACTGTGGCCGTTTGGGTTGCAAACTTCAGCATAGGTGTCCTATGGAGTCTACTCTATTGTGTTAAAATTTCATTGTGATAGCTCAACTGTAGCTCAAGCTATCGCGTTTTTCCAGCGGTAACTGAAGATGCCCACCCCTGTATGTATATTTTTGTGTATATCTCGTGCACACTCATGTCAGTGTGACAACACACAATCGCACAACACGTACCAGAACCCCACAGCCAAGACGGAATGAGGTCGCCATCGCTGTACCTCCACTGGTCTGGGTCGGGGTCCGCGTTCGCATTGATCCCGTCCACATACACCATCGTGGTTGGCTGCGTGCCCGAGCAAAACCCGGCTAGGCTGTCCGCCACGTGCGCCATGTAATCCCGGTCGTCCTCGGTGAGAATCTTGGCCATTTTGGCACTTTTCCCAAAGTGTTGCTTGCACGCCTGCAGGGCGGCCTCGTGCGACGGTTGCGGGGCGCACCCCGCGTTGTCCACTGGGATCACGTGCAAGCACCGGTGGCCCGTGCACTTGCTCGTAACCGTGGCTGAGTCGACGCCTGCGGGTGGCGCACCGATGCTCATTTGCCAACCTTACACGAGACAATATTGCCAACCCACACACTAGTTGAGACATGTGTGTCACTGTCAACCGGCCTGTGTCAACTTAAATTCCCGCTTCACGTGTCGCACAGCGATCTCCAAATGCACATGCGGAAATGTTGAAAAAACTATTACGGCAACTGCATTGGCTCTGCGGCACGTGGAGCCCAAATCCGAGTTGACACAGACCAGTTGACACACAAGTGTGTCAATCAGTGTGCGGGCCGCCATTAGCACGGACAATATAAACGTACCGTCGTGCGGCAAGCCGTACATGAAGGGCAGGGCGTCTTCGAAGCGCAGCGGGGTCGCGTGCAGCGTGGGGTCGGGCGGCGCGCCCACCGCCCGGTTGCACTGCAGCCGCATCAGGCCCATGGTGCACGCGGCGGCCACCTGGCTGATGGCGCGGTACAGCGCCGGCTCCATCTTGCCCACGGTCGGCGACCACACGGTGCGCTGAAGCGGGGCACTTCGGTGGCGTACTTCCACTCGGCGAATTTAATTCGTAGCAATTTTGAGGGGAGCTGATTTTTGTCAAATCTGTTGAGCAACGATGTAATGGTCAAACAATCCCGAGCCCTGTAAATTGAAATGTCAAGTGTCAAATGTTATGTAAAAAGTCAATCAATCAATACCTATCAGTGTTTACGCGGTAAACGTTTTTGCCAGTTTGAATGGTGAACGGCGTAAAATTTCCTAACATTCTACAGGAAAGTTGTCAACTTCAGTTGACGTACGGACCGCAATTTTTTCCAGGTGTATGGTTCCATTCCTATCCCAGTCGGTTCTCAGGTCATAATCTAACGGCGGCTGCGGGGCCCACCAATCGCCGCCGCAGTCCTCGGAAGTGAAAATATCCTGCGCCGAACCAACGTGAAAAAACCGTCAACCGAACATCGAGCACAAATCGGAGTCACTTTCCACATGCAAATATCCAGCAGTTATAAATAGCCGTCACGCACACCGGTTGACAGTGGAAGCTATCAAAGCTGATATATCTGTTTATAAACACATTTGTGTTGACCATTATGGGGATCCATTATATCCATCCATCAACCACTTCCGACGGAGATGAAAAATGATTCATTATGGTCAACTCAAATGTGGCTAAAACAGATTTATGTTTGGGAAATTTCGGTTGTCAACTAGTGTGCGCGGGCGACTAGAGCACCACCCCCAGCACACAGGGCCTTTGCAGAGCACCTCGACTAGACGACCAAACGGACCGCAACGACAACACGCCACCTCAATCAAAACCGACCTTCTCAAAAGGCGACGGAAAATCGCCGTCGAGCAAATCGGGCCACCGGCGGACGGAGACGACGCACGAGGCGGAGCCGCGCAGCCAGCACTGCGTCGGCCGGTCGAAGTCCCGCTGCGGGCAGTCGGCCGAGGCGAGGCGCAACTGCGACAAGGCGCACAGCAGGGACACAATGGCGCCATGGCGCCATGGCCGCGGCGCTGGAATGGCAGACAACTGCGAGGAGTGCTGCGCCATTGATCCGGTTGCTTGAGTCGTTGTGTTTTTTCTGGTGGGTGCTTGCTATTCACTCTGTTTTGCCGGATGAACCAGGGGAGGTTTGTTTTTGCACATTTGTGATTATTGTATTGAATGCGTTTTCGTCGGGTGGGGGTGGAATTCTTACTATAAATGTCATCTTTAATGATCACTCACGGACTATAAATATCTGCAATGATCGAAATACCTATTTGTGTGGACTTTACTAATTAATAAAATGCGGCAGTAAAACGACAATTAAACGAGAACAAAGCACCGGAAGGTACGCGAGGCTATTCAGCATGCTACTTTAAAAAATTTAAGCTGAAAATCTAGCACGAGCAAAAAATGTCTGCAGTTACTATGTTCAAGGCACTCCACATTGCACATCTATGCAAGAAACAAAGATCAATCCCGGCAAAATTGAAACAAAATTACGAGTATTATACGAATAACTCACGCACACAAATAGCCAATACTATCATAAAAGTTCCTGTCGAAAAAAAGTCAAATACATGGATACACGTTTTTCAATGAGAACATTTTCTATGGCGTTTTATGAAGTAACCAAAAGCAACACACAGTATTCACTCGAATAACCCCTTCTTAGATATAGCCCACTGACAGCGCACTTTACAATGAAGTCTACAATAACTCAGCTAAATAAAGAAAACAATTTTTTAATGTTCTTCTCATCATATGACATCGCTCTCACAAGGTGCAACCTTAGTACACCATTTTGCACGCGGCTTTATTCATCAAAATACGGTGACAATCATTGTATAGCGTAAAGTCCGAGCAGTATATTTATATCTCGAATTATTTGTTGAGTGGGCAGAAAAAACTGCTCTTGAATACACACTGCGTCCGAAACATACATACTGCATCAGTGCAAAAAGTAACTCTGGTAACATAAGTATGTTCATATTTAAGGTGTATGATAGGATTTTATCCAAGCACAATTTAACCCATCATGCAGGCAGACGTCGGGCCATTGATCAAAAGAATGATATTCATTGCGTGGGATTATTCAAAGCACTACCGTAATCAGTTACAATTCACGGCTTCAACGAAGCGAAGAGCACCTCGTCCAACTCCTTTATGTTGAATTTGTCTGCAATTTTGGCCATTTCACGTGCATTCTGTTTGTTCGCGCTGGCCACCAGGTCGCGCACGATTTCTTCCTAAAGTTTATGCATTTTGGAAAATTTTCAACAATGTCCTAATTAAAAAACCGGGATCAGTCCCCATCCTGTAATGTCATGCAAAATGTCACACAAATTTTTTAATTGTCATGTAAAATGTTAATTAGTTTAATATCATATAAAACGCCAAATGTTCTCAAATGTTTTTGGCTTTCTACAGGCTGCGGGACTGGTCCCCGTTAATGTGCGCACACACCTGCAGGTCGGTCAGCTCGTACATGTGCGCCAAGTGCAGCAACTGGACCACGTTATCAGACCCCTGATTGTATTTCAGACTGTAGCGACCTGCAAAATGTACTCATTTCACGTTAAAAGTCGGACACACACACACAAAGTATCCAAAAAACAATATCCAACGTGTGTACAGCGCGCAGACGAACGCCTTGACGGTGCACGCGCTGGCGGTCTCCAGCCTGTAGGCGTTGTCGGCGATGTCCGCGTAGCCCTCGTTCTGGCCGGTGAAAATGCGCATGAACACCGGCGACCGAGCGCACAGCACCGCCCGGTGCACCTGCGAGGCTACTTTTTTTAGACCCCCTAGAGAACTTCACCCCGGGGGTGAAAGAACTTAGTTTTTAGGATGGAATTGAATGGGGAAACTTGTAAATAGTTGTACGTGTGCATATTAAAAGGAAGATACCGTATTTCCTCGATATACCCCCGGGGGGTTTATTGTTTCAGAGTGAGAATTTTGAGGGGGGTTAAACGAGAGGGGGTATTTCGAGGGGGGGGGGTATTTCGAGGGGGGGGTTTATTATTTCGCCAGAAATTTTTTGAAAACCAAGTACTAAATTGTCGTCTGAAACGTACGCAGACGTCGAAAATGCAACAAAAATCGCCAGTTATAAGACTCTAAACACTTGTATAAGTGTGTAGACGTATAATCACTGTTCTCACATAACAGAGTCATCGTTTTTAACGTGTGTTTTGCATTACCCAGATGACAAACCGCAGCCTTTGTCATTTACGTTCTCTATACACTAAATTTGGGGGGGGGGGGTATTTCGAGGGGGGGGTTTATAAGTTCATAGTGTCCATTTTGAGGGGGGGTATTTCGAGGGGGGGAGGTATTTCGAGGGGGGGGGGTATTTCGAGGAAATACGGTATTATATCCTAAATATAAAATATTTGCATTTGAGGGGCTCCATCCAGATTAGGGCAAGCACAAATATTGTAAATTGCATGGTACAGAAAAATGTTTCTACAAAAACGAACAAAAAAAATCGTAATGGCCGTAAATATTCACTTTTAACTGTTTTTTTCGTGTGAAAATTCATCGTGTTTGTCTTAATGTGAATACTGAAACCAAATGGAGTGACCAAATGGATATAGCTAACATCGAATCGAGTGCCATCCTTGGAGACGAACGCAAAGTCGCACGTCACATCAGACTTCAGTTTGCCATAGAGTTCTGCAGTGATGCCGCCGTCGGCTGGAGTTTTTCCATCGGGCGTGCGCAAGCTCGACCTTGAGACAAAATGGTACACGTTCCACTTTGTGCGTTCCTTGTCAGCGGCGGCACCAGCACTTATCCCAAATCAGGGTAGCATTTAGAAGGGTTCACCTGGTGCCAGTTCCGCAAATTGATAAGTAAAATGGCAAATGCGAAGTGAATTGAGAAAAAAATTGACAAAAGCGAAGTGAAATGGCAAGTAAATTGGCAACAGCGAAATGAAATGGCAAATAAATTGGCAACAGCGAAGTAAAAAAAATAAAAAGTAATTTCACTTCGTTTTTGCCAATTTCCTTCTCAATTCAATTCGCATTTGCCATTTTACGTCTCACTTGTCAATTTGCGGAACTGGCCCCTGCCGCGCATTGGGACCGCTTGGCCAAATTTGTCAATTTTTGAGTATGGTAATGTTACTTTCCAGTCTCATTGGAAGGCGTCTACCAGAATTGTAGAATTACTGGTTTGTATAAAATGAAAACATCAACAAAAATACCTTGTCCAATTTTCAGGACCCCGTGGGCGAATGGAGAGATTTTATGTTGAATTTATTGCTGTGCACGTCGACCCTCTCTCATCATCTCATCAAACATTAAATAGTCCCAAAAGGGGAAAGACAAATGATCAACAATCCGACATCATCACTCCTAAATTTTCAAAACAACCACAAAAAACACGACAACACAAAAGAAAAACATCAAATTGTCTCTAATATTTCACTCATTTTTCTGTTTTTTTTTTTTTTTTAATTTTGTAGGAAAAATTGGACTTCAACTTCAACGAGACTGCGAGCGCGAGCGCTGGCGCTGATATTTTTCATCTTGGTACCTTTTACGGGGGTATTTGCTTATACGGGAGCGCATGTCTTTACGCTCGCGTATGTACCTTGGTGGATGGCGATAATTTTTCCTACTGTAGCTATGATAACTACGCGGCGCGGGAGTTTTACAGCGGTTAAAATGCCTTTGAGGAAAGCGCTGCGCGGCAGGTATCACACGTTGCACTGCAGACTGACGCCTCATAGGAGAAGAGTTGTCTCCGGGGAACGGCGTCTGCTCGTCCAGAAGTGCCTTGAAAAGGATATTCGAATTTCAATCCAAACCCAAAATCGTTTTCAGCATGAAATATAGAACAGAATGTGCCTGAGCAGTTTGACGGCGCAACTCGAGCGGGCTCACAGTTAGGTGACCGTCGAATCGCATTAACGGTCCATGCTCGGTTCGACGATAGAACCGGGCACCATCTATATCGACTGGTCCCGCCTTAAAGACAGAAAAAATTCTGGGCGCACTTGTTCAACAACCGGGTCAAAATGAGCAAAATTGTTGAAAAGGAGCGGTACCCACGGGTGGAAAAAATGTAGTTTCTGTTTGAGTAGAAACTGTTGTCCCAGGTAATGAATTATGTTGATTCAACTCCATTTTTTCCAGTGCCGCAGTCAAATCTTGAATTGTAACATCTTTCGCGGCTGACTCTGTCTCCACTCGCACCAACGCTTCACCGAGGTGCCGGTTTTCCACGCGAAACCCCACCACGGTGCGGTGCCGATCGTCGTTTTCGCACTGGAGCGAATCGAAACCGCGCCGCAGGAGGCGGTATTTTTCTCCAAGGGAATCGAAATCCTACAATTGCACAAAAATGGAGCATAAAAATGGAGCTTTTGGATTGCTCGACCCCTCTCAACCCTGTCACCTGGCACATTTGTGTGTAGATCTCCTTGTTCGAAGCATGTTGCCTTTCCGCCGAGCTGATGGATTGATGAGCGGTGCTGGTGGACGGTTGTTCTGGATCTTCCGTGACGTACTGCGGTGTGTGGGTGCCCTGTGTCTCTTCTAATTCCGGTTCCGGTTCATAGGTGGGTGTAGCCGGCGGTGGCGGCGATGGTGTTTTTTCCTGCTCGGCCGGGGATTTGCTGCGTCGATGTTTTCGGCGGCCTGCCTCTGCTAAGCCACAAGCAACCAAGAGAAAAACGAAAAGCGTGACAGCACGCATCTCGAATAGTGGTTGAAGATGATTTTGTGATTTTGGTATTTTTAGTGTCTTGAACGAAATTTTAAACAAAAGGTAGTGGAAGAGAACTAGTAAGCGAGTTTCACAGCGACATTCACGGCGACAAATGTCGCACCTTCCAACAAAAACGCCCAGGGACTGTTTCCAAAAGTTCGCCATTTTGGAAACACAGATTCGGACCAACAATATCTAACACAATGTAAGGTCCAGAAAAACGGGGCAAGGTTTTGTCAGGGGAAAAGCTCCTGACCATGATTTGATCCCCAATATTGATGTCTCGATTTTGTTTGCTATTAAAATATTCCCGGTATTTGGCTCTGTTTTTTTCACTCTGTGATAAAGCTACAGTTCGAATAAATTCCGGACTTCCTGTCTTGGCTGCAGTGTAAAAAAGGTTCCAGTGCGGCAGGTGTCCAAACACCAAGTAGAAGGGGCAGCAAGAGAGGTTTTTATTCATTGTCAGATTAAGTTTCAAAACAACAAGTGGCAGAAGTTCTTTCCAGTGAGACTTTGGGTGTTGGGCTTTCACAAATGCAAAGATTTCACGTATACGGCCGTTGGCGCGTTCAACCATCCCATTGGCCTGTGGGTTATGCGCCAGCACCGGAGCATGTCGCACCCCAAATTCTTCACATAACAAGCGAAAGCTGGAATTCAAAAATTCGGTGCCTTGATCTGTTACAATCAGACGAGGAGCCCCAAAAATGAGGAAAATGTTTTTCATGACCGATTTTGACACTGTTTCTCCCCTGCCTGACGCTAACGAGAATGCCATGACATATCTTGTGAATGCGTCCACTGCGACAAGAACCTTGGACTTTTTATTTGAGAACTCAAACTGCATGGTGTCTAAGTGTAAAACATCAAACGGTTGTTGTGGCGTTTCTGTCGTGCCAAGCGGGCTAGGACGTGTGTGATGGGGTTTTCTTTGCAAGCACTCTGAACATTCCTTGCAGTATTGCATGATATCTTCGCGCATTTCCGGCCACGCAAAGTATTGACATAGCAAATCAAGTGTTTTTTGTTGACTTCCATGACTTGCATAAATTCCCATGTGTGCATGATCCAGGCACGCTTGCTGCCATGTGCGTGGTGGCCAAATGGCAAACGAACCGTCTTTCAATGGTGTTTGATGGTATAACACATTGTCAATTACCGTAGCCTGTTCAAATGAATCTGGATTTTCCTCAATTTTTGAAATGATATCGCTCAATTCTGGATCCTGTCTTTGCACTTGCGCCCAATCGAATTCGACATGTTGCGTGATCACCTTTGACTGGTGGATCGGGCCCGGTAAGTGAAAACCAGGGCTTGGTCCCATCGCGAGTCCACGCACTAGTTCTGTCGGAAATTTCAACTCATCGTCACCGAACTCGGGCTCGGTGATGGGATTGCGGGACAATGCGTCTGCCACATAATTCAGTTTGCCCGCCCGGTGGATAAATTTAATTACGCGCTCCTGAAGGAAGATTGCCCAACGTTCTAATTTACTGTGTAATGGCGACTTCAACACCTGTTGTATGCCGCTGTTGTCAGTTATGACCACGAGTTTTTGCCCTTCCACAAAGTCGGCCAGTCTCCGAACGGCCCAGGCGATGCAGAGACTTTCTAACTCAGCTGCAGAAAAGCTTTTGTGTGGATGTGTCAGACGCTTGGATATGAATGAAATGGGGTGGAGTTTACCATCATCTGTGTATTGTGATAAGACTGCCCCTAATCCGATTTGACTTGCATCTGTTTCTAAGATGAATGGTCGACCATCCCTGTTTGGGTGTACTAGCACTGGTGGCGTTGTGAGACAGTGTTTCAGTGTACTCCATGCATCGAGCATTGGCTCAGTCCAATCAAATGGTGTATTGCCGTGTTTGGGTACTTTTCCTTTCAAAACTTCATACAGTGGCGCTGCGATGCGGCTATAGTTCGGGATAAAATGTGAATAATAAACACATTTTCCGAGAAATTTGCGCAAATCCTGCTTGCTATGCACTTTGGGTAAATTGACCATGGCCGCCACACGTGAAGGCGCTGGCGAAATTCCATCAGCACTGATTTGGTGTCCTAAATATTTTAATGAAAATGCAAAAAAGTTGCATTTTGCAGGTTGCATTTTCAAATTTGCCCAACGTAGGCGTGAGAACAGACGTCGTAAATGGTGTAGATGTTCCTCCACGTTGTCGCTGCATACTAAAACGTCATCTATGTACGCGCGGACCCATGCGCGCGTCAAATTTTCATTCAAATCCATGAGAATCATGTTCATGAGACGCATGAAAGTGGCGCCAGCGTTGCAGGTACCGAACGGCATTCTGGTATACCTGTACTGCCCTAAGCTGCACACAAAGCTCGTTTTTTCACAGGAGCTTTCGTCGCTCAAAGGTATGTTGTAATACCCATGTCTGATGTCTATTGCGCTGAAAATCTTGCGTCCGGAAAACTCTGCTAAAATTTCACCTATTCGGGGCAGAGGGTAACTGTCAATTTTCGTTATCAAGTTCACTTGTTTAAAATCCACACAGAACCGGAAATTGTCAGTTCCCTTCGGGGCTATAGTGATGGGCGACGCCCACGGCCCGTTGGAATTTTCTATGATCCCTTCCTTCAGCATGCTGCGAATTGTTTTGTTTATAAATTCACGTCGGTGGGGGGCTTCATATCTGGGTGCCTGTTTAATCGGTGGATGTTTAGGATCCGTGACAATGGAATGAGATATCAACGTCGTTTTTCCCACGTCATAATCATGACAAGAAAAAATGTCATGATACTCCAAAAGTAGAGACTTAAACGTTGACGTTTGTGACTCAGTTAAGTTTATTCTGTTTGTAGATGGTAAATGCTCCCAAATATGGTCAAATCTGTCTTGCGGGGTTTGTGGAATGATTTCGTCAGTTGCTACCCTGCTAAATTCCTTGGGGGGTGATGGTAAAGTAACTGCGGGTGCGGCATGCGCCGCTGCTGAAGCATGGTGCATCCCAATTGATTTTTGGAAGAAATCGTGTTGGAACAATTTTGAAAAACGCGGTCCCGGACTATACATTTCATCGCATGGAATGATTTGGGTTTCCGCTATTATTTCACCTTTATCTAGCTGAAGTGGTGTGTCCGAAGGGTTGAAAAGTGACAGGTAGCCGCGTTTTGCCGAAATTTTGATTGTCGTGTTATACATATTCAGACCCTTAGTATCTTTGACAGTGGCGTTGGAAAACAACATCATGCACTGAGCCCACTTGGCAGCGGAAATTTCCGGAGGTTTTTGATCCACTTTCACAGGCAATTTTGCATGTCCCCGAGCTGGTATATAAAGTTTTTTCTTTAATTGAACCAGCGATGTCATTTTATTCAAAAATGCAATCTCTAAATCGTCGAGCTGCCCGGCGGCATTTTCATCGTCAGGGGGCTCTATTCGAGTGTTTTTTTCCAACGCCATGGGAATAATCCAAGATAGTTTCAAATAGGGCATGATGTCTGTTCCTGCTAAAATTTCCCCCATAGCTTCTGGCAACATATTGACCAAAATCACAGCCAGAACTTTTCTCGTGACGTTGTCGACGGGTGAGGTATGTTGGAAAAACAACGGTATTTCGCAAAGTGCTCCTTCTTCAGTGCTACCTGCCACCATGTGCACACGTATTTTTGTTGGCTTCAAATACCGCTCTAGATCCAAATTCCCTTTGGCGGCGATTTCTTTCAACAATTGAATTGGCATAATCGTACGTGTGCATCCGGTGTCAAGCAACACATTGCATGGAATGTCTTCTATTCTAACTTGTGCGTACACCTGTGGTCCATTTTGTACTTCTATTTTTACGCAAACTTTTTGTTTGTCCCCCACACAGCTGTAAGCGTGTATACTTTGTTCAGTAAGTGTTGTGCCAAATACGGGTGTTTCAGGGTTCACATCATTAATCACTTGATCAAAACTCAATAGGTGGTTCGAAGAGTTCTGCGAAGACGCCGGCAACGCGTTGCTCTCCGTGATCTGCTTGTCAAAAGTTTGCATTTCTGCACTGTGAAAAGTGGCCCAAAAATTCCTTTTCCACTCTGGAAACTGACCCGGGTCTGACTCGAAGAGTTCAGCGATTCGATGGCGAAACTCTGTGCAGTATTCTTCCCATGGTGGCGGTGGCTCTTCGTGGGAATTGTCGCCGTGATGATCGCCAGCGGCAACCAGTTCAGCTTCCTGCGCAGATTCGGCGTCTGACGCCATCTCGCCGTATTTTGCAAAAACATGTTTTGGCTGTGAAGGCGTCGATGTGTGTGGTGGTCCTACCCGTTTTACTTGCCCATAGCCTTCTGACTTTTGGCTGGTGCTGGTAGGGTTCATGTTGGTGACGCCTGTTTGCGGCGTCACGCTTTGTCGCTGGGTGACACGACAGTCACTGGTGCGGTGTCCCGTATGGTTGGGCAGGGGGCACCATGGATTGACCTTATTTTCGGTGAAAAACTGCCTAAATGTTGGGCGGGGTGGCCGAGTCAAAGTTGTAGATTGTTTTTCACCTTTTGTCGGAGCAGTTTTGTCAGTTTTGACGGTTCGAAAATACTCATCGATACATTGCAAAAGTTGTGGCGCGGTGGCCGCGGTGCCCTTACTTTTTGCCCTGAAATTTGCAATTACGTAGCGGTTGAATCGCGATTCATCGTAGCGGTTCCAAATTTTTGCCAAAACTAATTTATCGATGACTTTGCGTTCAAAATCCACTGACTCCTTGATTTCCAAGGGAATTTTTGCCAGCAACCGTATGTAAAAATCCATCAAATTTTCTGTTTTAAACATGGCCGCTGTCTCCCATTCAGCGTACGTATACGTCTTGTCAGTTGCTTTGAACACCGATGACAATTCTTTCATGACGTGGTCATAATCACTTAAATTTTCCGGCGTAAACAGCCTTGTCAGGACTTTATGTGCATCGCCGGACAATTTAGTCGTCAGAACTTCGAGCCAAAAGTGCTGCAAAAGTGCTGGGTCTGGAATGGACAGCGCTGCCATTTGAACTATCCGGTTCCATTCCGAAAAACTTTTGTTGTCGGATTTACCCGTGTATTCGGGTATTTTGTCAAAAACATGGGGTCGGATGACAAACCAGTTTTGCAGCACTTCTGGTTTTGTTTGGTGGTTCACGGCCAAGGGTAATTTGGCCAAATTCTTCACATGCCACGGATTCTCACGCTTTTCCCGACTAGCCAGAAAATTTGTGTCAGGTTCCGTCGATTGTGTCTTGCATTTGGGAAGTGCGCCAGTTCCGATCGCTGGAGCCGCCGGCGCATGCTGCATGTCAACGGGCTGAAAAGTTTGTGGAAAAGCGGAAACGTCGCGGAAACGTTGCAAGTTGGCGAATTGTGTTTTCAACTTGTCCATTGCTTTCAAAAATTCTCTTTCCGAGTGTGTTTGACCTAGGGGCGGCGCTGTACTGCCCGCGTTTGCATTATACATGTGATTTGCTTCATGTTCCGGGTGGGGTTGTCCCGTGCGCGGTGGGCTATGGTCCCGGCGGACATATTGTACACGAATGAATTGTGGCACCAAAGAAATTTCGTCGCAAAACTGAACCGGTTCTGCGGTGCGGCCAAATTGAAATTGCCGCATGCGCACGAACCACGGCATGTAAGTAGCCGGCGGCGCCTGTGACATGCGTAGCGGCACCTGTACCGGATCGACTGCGACTACCTGAGACTCGCTGGCAGTCTGTTGAGGTTGGAAACGGGAATTGCGGTATGTGCGCCCCCGCAACGGTACCAAATGTGCGTCCGTCGGTGCGCCATACTGTGCAACTGGGAATTGCGGTGCGCGCGATCTCCCACGTGAACTCACTTGGCGGCTGGCCAACGCCAATTGTGCATCTTGAAAGTGCCGGCTAGCCTCCTCCGATAGCTCCGGTCCGGGCACTACATTCCGAGGATGTAGTCTCGTGTGCCGCCGGTTCTCAGCGGGTTCCGAGCTGTGCGAGCTAGAATCCATGCTCGCGCTTGTCAGCGGATGACTGCCAACGATGACAGGTTCATCGACGACAGCAACTGGTCAGCGGACGACAGCTTCACTCTCCAACGCGGGAAAAGCCGGGTAGTCCCCAGCACGTCCACCACTTTCGGGACCCCGTGGGCGAATGGAGAGATTTTATGTTGAATTTATTGCTGTGCACGTCGACCCTCTCTCATCATCTCATCAAACATTAAATAGTCCCAAAAGGGGAAAGACAAATGATCAACAATCCGACACAATTTAAGGTTTCACATAGCTAGTATTTGCCTAAATTTCAAGAAAATTTGATCAAGGGTACCGAAAGTAAAAACACGGCGACAGGTGCACCACCCTCGAAATAAACCACAGATTTGGGCTGTGCACCAGCGGCGCGTCTGGGATGGGCTGGAGCAGCATCCATTGCATCCTCGAGCTGCTCCACGCTGTTGCGCAGGTGTGCAGTAGTCGGCTTTTTTACTTTTGGGTACTTCTGCGAATGCAAGTGCAGTCAGGCAGCGTTAGGGGCGCAGGACCAGTGCACAAGTAAACCCGATGCACAAGTAACAATGTCCGGTGCCAATGTAGACCCGGTGCTTAGGGGTTCAGTATGGGGGGTTGGAGGTGGGTTGGGTTACCCCCCAAACGGTCCAGCTACCTAGATATGTATATTGCGATTTCTCTCCCTTTTTTCCTTGGAAAGCTTGAAAAAACCCATATAAATATTGAACCCCTGCGACCCCCCCTCCAAAAACAACAAATATACACATGATTAGTGATGGAATGGCGCCATTTGAGGGCGCCAAAGTACGCCGCACCATGGCGCCATTCTACTACTTTTGCTACTTGTGCACCGGGTTTACTTGTGCACCGACACACCCCCGCGTTAGGTAGGGTGGCAGATGGTACGGCCTTGCGATAAACTGTACATTTTCTATTTAGCCGTAAACGGTACGGTAAATCGTCAATTTTGCGATAAATGAGTGCGGTACGCGGTACGGTAATTTTTGGAATATGCGGTAGGCGGTACGGTAAATTTCTAAAAAGTGCGGTAAACGGTACGGTAAATTTTCCAAAACTGTGTTGCGGTACGGTAAATTCTGCCATCCTAGCGTGAGCTACCACATCGCTTCAGCATGACTTATGCATCGCATGACAAGCGTCAGTCTCCGCAAACAATTTATTCTCGGGTGTCTATCTACAATGTATTCTTTTCCTAAAGGGCCATATCACATGGACACTTGTCAGGCTGTAGGAACGGCCCCGGCGTGATAGAAAGCATGGGAAGTCAAGCGAAAGTATGCATCTTCGACGAACGCAACAGGACACATTTCTGTTGCGATAGCGCCGCAGCAAACGAACCCTGGCGGCGCTGAGCACCATGCCGCAGTTGTTGACGAGCTGCGTGATGACAAACTCGAGCGAAGTTCGCCCGGACAAGTACAGCTTGTTCAGGTTACGTGGGATGCGTTTAACGTCCTTCTTGGCCAACGATTGCAGCACGCCTTAGTGACGGACACGATATAAAGTAGATGAGATCAAACGCAGCTGGGGGCAGTCCCAGACCTTGTAAATGCCACTGTAAAGTGTAAAAGGCCCTGTAAAATGACATGGCTTTGTCAAGTGTCAAATGCCACGTAAAATACCCTGTAAAGAATGTGTATCCACATCTTATTGTATCGTATACAAATCTTGTTTTTTTTGTATCCGAATCTTGACACTTTACAGGGTCTTTTACATGACACATGAGATTTCACAGTATCTGTTACATGACACATGATAGGACCTTTTACATGACAACTGACATTTTGCAGGGCCTTTTATTCATTACAGGGTCTGAGACTGGCACCAGGTGAGCTGAACATACCCGGATATTCAGTGCGCAGGTCGTTTATTGTGCCGACCAGCCGCGCAGACGGCAGTCGGCGATTATTGCACTGAAATGTGAAATCGGTTTTTAAGCTCCTAGAGACATAAATAGAGCAAATGGTGTAGACAAGTCATTTTTCCGGCGCGTCGAGATTTTTTATGTGTCACGATGATCGATTCCAAAAGTGCTATGTAAATACCGTATTTCCTCGAAATACCCCCCCCCCCTCAAAATGGGCAATATGAATTTGTGGTCCGGGAAATGCATAACAGACGTTCAAAACACTTACTGTGTTACGTTAGAACATCGTTTATACCGTCTACATCCTTATATAAGGCTGCAAAAACTTATAAATGGTGGTTATTGTTGCTTTTTACAAGTTTTTCTCTCAAAATTTTCACTCTGAAAAAGAACCCTCCCAGGGGGTTCTTTGAGGAAATACGGTATTCAGATTTCTGGTGCACCCAGATTCTGTAAAATGTCATGCACAGCATCGTAACTAAAAGCACCATGAAGTGTCAAACGTCCAATTCAAATACCATATCCTCGAATAAGTCGAGGGGAGGAGTTATTTTTCCGTCAAAATTTTCTCAAAATGTGTGTGGTCTATTTGCGGTGTAAATGGGGTAAAAAGTCCCACAAATCGTGAGTTGGAATACAAATTCCACAATTGATGCAATAAAATCAAATTTAGTGAGCAGCAACTGCATAAAATTTACAGAAAACAATTTTATACACTTATGTTCCTGTGGGGAAGTTATTCAAGCGAGTTATTTTTTTCCTCACTTGCCTAACAGGGGGAGTTTTTCGAGGGGGGACTTATTCGAGGACATGCGGTATAAAAGAAAAATTTGACATTTTACTGGGCATGATATTATACTACAGGATCTGCGAGTGCCCTCTGGGTGCAGTCCCAAGCCCTGTAAAGTGTAAAGTAAAGTGTCAAATGTAAATCAAATGCAAAGTAAAGTGTCAATCATAACAAACGATTTTATTACTGAACTTTGCATGACAATTGACAGTTTACTTCGCATTTGACTTTACATTTGACACTTTACTTTACACTTTACAGGGCTTGGGACTGCCACCTGGAGTCGCTTTGCCAAGAGCCAGTCCCGCGCCATGTAAAATATCAGACAAACCCGCCAAATATTCACGTAACTAGTTCATGTAAAATGCTAATATTTTGGTTTCTTCTTCTTCCGTACATTTGACAAATGTCTAACATTCGGCGTCACATTACAGCGGACAAATGGCACTAAGTCCTCTGGAACACCCCAGAGCAGCCGTAACCTTCTCGGAAATCTTACGGACGCCACACCCACCACACAATCATCACATTAAAATCGTACGTATTTGATTAGTCACACATTAAAGAACACCAACCGATGCGGGCATCCACAGTTGAAGGTGCATTATAGCTATTTGAGTGAATGTTAATCTAGCAGGGTCACGACTGGGCTTCCCGACCGGGTTCAAACACCAGGGGCCAATGCCGCAGGTAGACAACTGACAAGAAAACTGGTACCGTATTTCTTCTAATACAAAAGCATTGAATACATGCAATAGAAGGGCACCTCCAATTGAAAGGCAGGTTTGGGCTTTTTCTGCACTCACGAAAAACAAATAACTAGGTACAGCCTCCAATAGAATGACAGTCTCCAATACGTTGATAAGGTACGTTGGAACTTACGTTGGAAGTGTGCCAAAACACAAATATATAAAAGTGGATGGTGAGAATGTTCAAAGCATTCAAATGTTGAAATTGAATTTCAAATTGATGCTCTGATATTAAAATGTTGCACAAGTTTCATTGAAAATAAAACTGTGTTCAAATGAAAAAAATGTGTAAAAATAGGCGAAAAAAATAGAAAGGCAGCATCGAATAGATCGGCACCTACAATAGAACAGCAGGTTAAAAAAGTTAAAAAGACGAGAAAAAAACGGCGCTTTTCTATAAGAAAAATACGGTAGGTGGCAAGAAGAAGTGGGAAGTCAAGTAATCTTACGCGACACTGAGTTTCGAAGAAAAAAAGTGACAAGTAATCTTTTACACTGTGCGTGGCCACATTGTATAATTACTTGTCACTTAACTTTACCTTTACTGTACCCATCACTTCAGTTTTTTTACAGTTGTCCACTTGCGGACCTGGCACCAAGCGAAAGGGATGCTATTTAGTAAAATTGTGAATATTTCTGTAAATGGTATTCAAGTAACTAAAATATTAGAAACAAAACACTACGTCAGAAGATAGGAGATCACGCGCTAATTTGCAACTGAAATTAGAATACGAATTAATCGAGATAAATATTAATCATGCATACATTGCCTTTTTTACATTTATTCAACAAATGCTTTTTACGGCCTGTGGACGGTGTGTGACGATATCATTAAACAACAAACATTATAAGTAGAAATCGGCAGCTTTTAATTGGGTTGGGCGACTATAATACCCTGGGAACAATTCAGCCCCTTTAAAAGTCATGTAAAATGTGTAAAAACAAATTATCCAAATGTTTGTAGGTATGAAAATGCCAGGTAAAAAAATAACAAATATTGCCGAGGAGCATTCTACATTGGACAAATTTGTCCGACCCTTGACGTAACGTTTTACTTATTTGTTTCACATTTTACATACTACAGAGTGTGGCACTGCCCCCCCCCCCCCGTCAACAAAAACATTATAAAATGCAAGGCTAACAACACAGGTAGTTAAAGTAGCTAAAAAGTATAAAGAATAAAAGGAAGAAAAACGTGAGCATAAAATTGGCTATACCGTTGTGATAGAAATATATAATATATAAAATGATCACGGCTTCACTAAATACTAAAGTGCCCGACTGAAATATCTGAGCGGACATGAGATATTCACACGCAAAAACTAAATAACTGCTCCTATGTTAACCTGTGCTACAATCCTTTGTTGAAAAACAAAACCCTATCACGAGTTTTTGCCGCCAACTCAGGTTCCAGATCCTTCCATCCTATCTGAAATCATATTTTCACATTCGAACAACAGTAAATAAACGACACTGGCAAACTGCCAAAAACTGTCACAATTCTCCACCAAAATCTGCCAACCTGTGATGTTTGTGGAAAGAGCGCAATTGCGACTGGAAGGAAACAACCAAAAGTGGCGATCACGCTGAGGGCATTCAGAGGCAGGTGCAGCCAGGGCCGGGCCACGAACAAACTTGTCCTGCGTAGGAAGTTTCTATGTGGTTAGGCATGTGCAAGACGTTTTTTCTAGCTATACTCGTCGGACCGTGAAGTATGTGCAGAATCCTACCATAATTTAACAAATAAAATATTGTGATGAATTTCGTAATTAATTATTCCATAAAAAATATTATGATGAAAAACTGTATAATTTGTCGGTTCATTATTTATATGGTTATGGTTATGGTAAGTTTTTATGGTAGGTTTCCATACTAAGTGAGATATCCGCCGAGGATATATATTGACATTGTGCATTCATCACTAAAAAAACGAGTAACTCGTCAAATATCAACCTCTCAAGAGCCATCATGAACACCGGTGGAATGGACAACAGGGGCACGGGCAGGAGCGCCCTGGTGACGGTGGTCTCCAACAGGGCGCGCTTGGCGGCCACCTTGGACGCGCCCAGCTCGGTGCCGTCCGCCTGGCGCACAGCCACGCCGGTCGACAGCTCCGGCCAGCGCATCAGCACCACGTTGCACGACGACGCCAGCGCTGAGCACCGGTGCGCCGCAAAGGTAGTTGTTAAAACGTATTTACGTTTACTCGAAAAATACGTACCTATACTCGAGTACTGCGGAAATACGTCAAGTTTCCTCCGACAGAAAGTACCAGTACCGGGTACCTTTACGCGTACTCTTTTTAAAGTACTCGAGTACATAAAACGTATTTTGGATAGGCTTTTACATCCGCTTTTTCACGGCAATGAAAATAAAAAAGAAAGAAGAAAGATAAAAATAGGAAAACAGTGAAAATTTGGTATATACCGTATATCCTCGAATGAATTTATACCCCCCCCCCTCGAAATACCCCACTAATGGCATCCGTCGTCGGCATATCAAGCAAAATGGCACGCACACACTGCTGGCAATGGCACAAATCGTTGCGCTATGGCTCTCAAATTCTTGGGCCATCTCTCCGCCTTCTCCAGGAATATCTGCAAGCCTGTAGCGATACCGACACTCGTTCCAACGGCACCAAGATAGCCTCGAATGAACAAATCCATGGACGTGCCCTTCGTGCAGAATGTATCGTATATTTTATTAATAAAAGTAGAAAAAGTATTTGTATCGTCAGTGTAAATACATTTGTACCTACCTGTGATGCGTTACGATTCGCATAATTAACACAGGCATTGTGCGACTGATTGATCCACTGCCAAAACATGGTCGAACGTATAGTAGGGTTCGGCAGCAATAAACCCACAACCTGGAAAAATTCGACGGTAGAGTGATCAGACGAAGCATTTAACCACCAATAAAACGAGAGGACCATCACAAAGACACTTAAATTAGGTATTACAGTGGTAGTTCCGACTTGCTTGCTAGAATAGCATATTCTGAGCTTGGGTCCCATCAGTAGCAACTCAGCTATCCTAAATCAAATATTCACTAATACTCAGCTTACACAATCAGTATCATAGATAACCACCGGTCATCAAATGACTAAGGTTCAAACGGGATAGACTTTTCGGGATTGGTATTTTGAATCTTCGGGATCGGGATTGAGGTCACCGGTTTATGGAGTTTTCGGGATCGGGATTTTCAGATTTCGGAATCGAGATTGAAGTTTCGGGAACGACACCACCGAATCTCGTGAATATATCGGGATTCACGATCTGGACACCGCTTGAACCACAGAACTGACCAACCGAAAAATCACCAACACAAAGACAAACTCACAGTTGGCCATCCGAACGGCACAAAACCAGACATTCTGAAAGGTGCGAAGATTTTCTGCCCGCTATCCGGGTGGATAATGGCAGTCTTGATTTTCTGCGCATGCCACAAATCTGCGTCCGTGGTTTCATTTGGCAAATTGCCAGTCTTGTATTGCCTCAGCAATTCGATCGATGCTTGAAGCTTTGCCTGCGACAATGAAAACTGAGTTGACGGAAAGTTCAAAGCGAACTCGGGGAAAAAGTTACCTCTGAAGTGAGCAAGGTCCTGGGGTCGATCACGTCCAGAAAGTGCATCCACCGACCCACGAACGTTTCCTACAAAACGCAGCGTACAAAAAGCTATTTCGCTTCCACTGGAAAACACAAATCGCCACACAAACCAGCAATCGGACCTGTGGAAAACGTGGCTCACCGAAAACAAATTTCGGATAGCGCTCATAACCGAGTATCGTATCAGTGGCGGCCATTTCGCAGGATTTCCTATTTGTTCGAGCGAATTAGAGAAACCATCGAAATGACAACGCTACGTGCAGAATACAATTCGATAGGCACTCATAAGTTTTTTAGGCCTGAGAACTATGCCACTGCTGTTTCGATCAGAGAAAATCAAATGATTTTATTGTACTTTTAATGTACAGTGCACAGGTACACAAAAGTTATCGATAAATACAAGGAGTAGAACTCTTAACAGACGAAGGATTGAATAGGATATTTGACACTATTTTGATAGTTGACCACACACAACCGGTCGCAAATTTGCTTTTTGTGTACTAATAGAAAACCAATGTACTGAAATAGGTAGTTGACAACGAAAGACACTAGAACAAAAATCCAAACAGTGTCAATCAACGCCCGATGTCTGCGAATAAACCTGACTTTTAATTCTATCATTTCAATCGGCTACGTAATGAAGCTTTGTGGGAGTTTGTTTCCCGTAAAAGGCTATATATCTTCAACAACATAAAAAGAAAACCTATTATTAGAAATTAGAACTCTATTTTGAATCACAATTTTATCAGACTAGCTTTATTCGAATAACCACAACTAAATAGCAAGAGTAAGCAAAAATATGGTGAGCCAATGTTTCACTGACAATGGACAATGCAAAAAGCTAGGCAAAATAACTGTCGAGAGTACCCGCAGAACATCGAATCCCAGCAAAAATCTATCGGTGAAAACAGCCTGTTACCATTTGGCTTTGAGAATTCTAGAGGCACCATTTTAGAGGAAAAATTGTGAACTAAATATCATAAATAATTAGACCAAGAACTCCCACAAACAATCAGTCTAGGATAAATTTTCTAAGGTTCACAGCTGCAGGTGAAACGATTCATTTTCGCTGCATGACTTCCAACGGTTTCACACCCAGCTCCGCGGCAAATTCGGCCTGAAAATGACAAAAAAAGTTAAATGACAATCGTGTTTCTTGACATTGCAATGATAACTAATCGCATCAAGGTGACAAACAAGCGTGGTGATAGAAAAGAACGATGGTCGACTCTTGGGAAAAAGTTTCTCACATCGGAGTGTTTTCCCTCCAAAAAACGTCAAGTGTTTCGGAAAGTACTTATAAATAGATTAACATGAAAAACTGAATTATAATTTCAATTTCAATTTCAATTAAACTTTATCACCACTCTGCCTGATCGGAGTCAACTGAGTAAATCGTTTTCACAATTCGTTATCCACCGTTAACACCAACTGACTGCGTGCTCAATCTGCTTTGGGTGGTAAGGGATGCCGCCCAACTGCTCGCACAGCTTGATGTGCTGCCGTTCCGGGTCGCCGGCCACCAGCACGGGCAATTCGGGGTTCGCCTGCGATAGAACACATGGACTTTTGTGCCCACCCTTATGTTTAGCTCAATGCGTAAAACCGACGGTGGAAACTGCAAAAAAAACAAATATGCTCGGCGGACTTGAAAATTATATGCAAATACGCTCGCAATTATTGTCTCACGTTGGAAGCGTGCGAATAATTGATAATACGTGCGTGATAATTAAAGCGTGCGACCTTTGGTATAAAAAATAGATCAAAGAATTCATTGTTGCGACTAAGTTAACGTACAACATTATAACAGCAGTGGATTTTTTTCGAATTTTTTATGAAAACAGAATGCGTTAATTATCATTGGCTCGCTTCCAACGTTGTCCACGCATGCAAGGTGTCAAGTCATTGGAGTATAGCTACTTGTCACATGTTTGTTTGTACTACCTAATGAATGTACATGATCACATTTACCCATGGGTCGACTGTAACACAGCGTAGTAAGTTTCCTTGCCGCTTAGACACAAAGAACACACCGGCGGAATGTTGCGCAGTGTATCCATCATTTCCTGCATTCGACCGCGGAAACCAGGTGCAAACGCTTCCGGGTCGATTGCCATGAACATTTGGCCCTGCGCGGAAAACCGGTTTTGTTATTGAGCGTGTACGTAGTGGCGAAACTGGCGACGAACACTTGCGTCTATCAAACTACCGTATTTCCTCGAAATACCCCCCCCCTCGTTTGACCCCCCCTCTCGAGACCACTATGAAACAATCACCCCTCCCCCTCGAAATACCCCCCCAGATTGAGTGTAAAGCGAACGTACATGACAAATACTGCAGTTTGTGTTCTGCGTAGTGCAGAACACACGTTAAAACAATGTCGGAATCACGTTAGAACAGTGTTTATACCATCTACGTACTAATATTACTCTACAGGAGTCTATACATGTCAGTTATTGGTGCATTTTTCTACCCCAGCGCACATCGCAAACAACGATTTTGTACTAGGATTTCAAAAAATTTCTGGCGAAATAATACCCCCCTCTCCTCGTTTAACCCCCCCGCCTCTCGGGACCACTATGAAACAATCACCCCCCGGGGGGTATTTCGAGGAAATACGGTATTGCGATCTACCTCAAAATATATGTCGACTAACGGTATACTTACTGTACTTTGTATACTGTAAACACTGTGATAACCGTGTTTGGGAGATTTGAAAAAAAGTTTTTTAATAAACGGGGTCACAAAAAGCGTTTTTTTCCATCCCTAGTGTGAGCCCATCAAATTAAGCTCACCAGGTCAGCGGGTTCGCTGGTGTTCATCCATCTGCGCACATGCGGACCCCAGTGTGCACCAGCCAAAATGCCACACATCAACTCCACAGTAGCGCCGAGGCCGTAGCCCTTGTAGCCGCCGGACGCCTCGACGCCGCCCAACGGCAGCAGGCCGCCGCCCTTGATCACCTCCTCCGGCCGGTCGGTCATGTGGCCGTGCGAGTCGGCGCCCCACGTGCTCGGCATCGACACGCCCTTGCGCTGAGCGATTTCTACCTGCGTGGTCGGAACTACTCGGTAGAGTCTATGTAATGCAAGCCAGCGGTCTCCGATGGGGGGGGGCATTTTTTGGCTACTGTCCCCCGACAACTCCAAATAGGTAAACGTTCTAGCCACCTGACGAAATTTTGCCTCAATATTTGCTCAAAATCGCTTTTTCATCACTTTTTCCCCTTTATCACATTCAAAATCAACTGTTCATGTGTCTTATTGCCTATTTACAGCTACTTTGCCCTTTTTCTGCTTTCTACACTTCACGGAAAACCCTATATTTATATTGAACCCCTGTGAAACCCCACCCCTCTATATCCCTCCAGAGGAGCGATTTGTTATCTATCCAACCGCCAGGAACGCCAAAATCTAGGAGACCCCCGATGCGAGCAGCTAGGGCACCTTGCCGATGGCCACCGTGGTGGTGGCCATGTCGAGCACGAACTCGTCGTCGCCCTGCGCCGGCGCGGCCACCGTGAACGGGTTCGTACCCAGCGCCACCTTCTTGCCGCGCGTCGGGTAGCACAGCGGCGAGGTGTTCGTCATGGACATCCCCTGGAAGCACATCGAAACGATATGATCTCGTTGATGGAACTATGTATTTGAAAAACAGAAAATGGCCCACACACGCTAGTTGACGTGTCAACTCAATGTCAACTAAATAACACAAAAAAGTTTAAAAGCAAAACACTTAACAGAAACGATGAAAATAACGTTTCAGGGTGTAAAATTAACTATGCTCTATCAGAAAGAAAAGTTGAAACCGCATTATTCACTAAAATTTAGTTGACACGAATTCAGTTGACATCCAGCGTGTGTAGTGCCAAAGTGGAGACTTACGATGAGACCATCGTGCGATGCGCGCATCGAATACCAACCAGCGATGCCATAATGATTAGAATCTGCATCATTTACCACAACACATTTTTATCACGTTTTGCAATTTTTCAAAAAAGACAAACTTCTGCACGTCACGAGGCCGATGCCATGCTGCTTGGCCTTATTTATCGCCAAATCCATGCAAAAGTTGCCTACGACCGGTCCCAAAAGATTAGACCCATCGACCTGCGGTGTCACGGGATGTGATGGAAAAGTACCATGGCGTTTGGCGCTATTTTTGAGTGGCGCCACGAAAAAACGCCTGGCGCTGGGGTTCGGAACAGCGCCATGGGGCCATTCCATCACTAGTCAAGGGTCATTGGTGACCAAACAGGCTACGTTCAGGCTAGGGTAAGGTAAGCGCCAAACTGACCCAGGCGGTGGCGGAGCGCTCGTTGACCACCTTGGGCGTGCCGTCGCGCTCGCACACGCCAGTCTTGATGTCGTTCACGTACATGTCTGCAGGGAGGCATCTGTCCGCAGATAGAGCGCATGAGTCCTAGGTGACGATGTAGGCTCCCTAGGCATGTAAACCCGCTCGGCATATAGACCCGTTGCAGGGGTCTCCAATGGGGGGCTGCCCCCAAATCGGACAGCTATCTATCTATCTCGGAGGTCCGCTTAGCTATCTATCTATCCGCGACAAATTTTTGGGCTACTTTCCGCTGAGCTATACCCCTCCCCCAAAAAGTTGTCATTTTGCAGGGCATTTTCCATGACTACACTTTGCATGACATTTGACAGGGCAGTTATGTGGAGCAAAATTTTGAAGATTGGTTTTACACATGGTCATATACCCTACATACTCGAAAAAAGGGGGGGGTCATTTTTTCGTCAGAAGTTTTTGAGGGTGGAGTTTTCCCAAGGGGGAAGCTACTCGGGGGGGGGGGGGTTGCCTCAGCACGCCAACAGGAAAGTTATTCGAGAGGGTATCTTATTCGAGGTTTGCGGTACCTATTTCAGTTAATTTTACCTACATGCCGAGCGGGTTTACATGTCTGAAATGCCCGGGGCAACGTTGACGACCGACCTAGTCTGTTCAGCCCGTGGCTGTAATGCGACCGGTGGTCGGCGGCGGCGAGCACCTCGGCCAGCGCCTGCGCGTGCTGCGGCGCCGCGCCCACCTTCTCCATGCACGCGCGCATGAAGCGAGTCGCCTGGCGTTCAATAGAGGCAGTTGTTAAGGCGACCAGTGATAAACAAGCAGCGGTATTAATGGGACCAGGGGGAATCCCGCGCCATGTACGGTGGTGTCAAACGTGGTCATGAACAATGTCAAATAAGAAAATGACATTACACGACACATTCTACAAGCGGCAGCTACAAGTGGCGCCGCCGACAAGCACACAAAGTGACAAGCACCAACCATTTACTAAAAACACACCTCACCCCGGCACACCACAATGCCCTCCTTGGCGAGGCTGAACTCGCCGAACGGCATCTTGCTGGACTTCCTTCCTTCGCTGAAAGTGTTGCGGGTCATTGATCAATTAACATTCAATCGCCACTTGGTAAAATTGAAACATTTCAGGTAGTTGTCATATAAATGACACGCAGTGTGGAATGAGGCAGTGAGCGATTTTCCACTTTTCATCGTATGACGTACACACATTGATTGCTCGGTCATAGTTGACAAGCTACCGTATATCCTGAAATAACCCCCCCTCCCGTTGGTCACGTGAAAAAATAAGTCCCCTTGAATAACTACCCCATTTGTGATAAGTGGAAAAGACATTCGAATTTCGACAGGTCAATTGAAAAACATTCGAACAGACCAAACAATGCTACGCATGTGCTGCAAATGCAGCGAGTTGTGCGAAACGAAAAATACAATATACCTAATATAAGCCTATTCTGAAAAACAACCCCCACCTCAAAAAAACTCCCCGACAAACGAACTAAAACAACGAAAAAATGACTCCCCTGTGGTCTTATTCGAGAATATACGGTATATATAAGGATCAACTTTCATTGTTAAATGTGACGTTTTACATGCCAATTTGGTGTGAAACTTTTCGAGCCAAGTGTGCTAGGCTGCAGGTAGAAATTGTGCAGCACCCAAGTGGTGCAGACACAGGATACATTTCATATAATGTAAAAATTAGGGTGTCAACAAAAATTTTTGGGCGGAAAACGGAAACGGAAACGGAAAATTTTTTGCACTTGCCGGAAAACGGAAAACGATAAAATGCCAATCCCGATCCCGATCCCGTGACCCCAATCCCGGCCAATCCCGATCCCGAAATCAAAAATACCAATCCCGATCCCGAAACCCCAATCCCGATCCCGAAATCTCAAAAAGTGAATCCCGATCCCGATCCCGAAAAGTCAAACCCTAGTGGCCACTGAGTTACTGTCCGATATTTACTTCGGAAATTCCAGCCCGGTGCGGTGCCTTTCGGTGCTAGCACCGAAAGGCACCGCACCGGGCTGGAATTTCTGAAGTAAATATCGGGCAGTTTCTCAGTGGTCTCACCTTTGGAAGTGCATATTTCCACGAACTTTCAACCAATTTTGATGGTTGAGCACTTAAAATGATCAGAATGATGTGGCAATCACTTTTATGAAGCAATTACAATGATTACAAATGAAAGATAAAATATTTAATTCACTACAATGTCCGTAGCCACTATTGTCTACTGATCGGAGTCGTTGCTGTACAGAGAATGGAACTATCTCTGTCATAAACTGACAACAAATTTTGACCAAACAAGTAAGATAAATATAAAATATAAAAATGATTTGAAATTCAACAAAATTTTAGATTCGCTCATCAGATCACATATTGGGTATAATGGATTTCACAGTAGGTATATTTATTTGATGGGACGTTTACAAAATAGGCAAAAACGGTTGGGTAAATATATCGCTGTTTTTTGAAATATGAATAGGCACATACTATGGACAAAATTGCACAACACATGAAGCCTTGGCCGGTGCCTTTCCCGGTGCCTTTTAGTTTGGCCCTGGTGCTAGCACCTTTGGCACCGGCAAAAAAATGGCACCGCACCGCACCGGCACCGGTGCTATTCTGAAAAAAATGGCACCGGCACCGGCATGGCACCCCTGAAGATTGCAATGGCACCGCACCAGCACCGGTGCTGGTGCCCTTCGGTGCCCAGCACCGGGGCACCGGTGCCCCGGTGCCTTTACATCACTAGCCACGAGGGAAAAATTTTTGGATTAAAATGAAACGGCGGCAATAAAATATAGTCATATCTAGGGTGTCAAAAATTATTATTTACAGAAAACGGAAAGGTAAATTTTTTTCACTTGGCGGAAAACGGAAACGGAAAAGGCAATTTGACAACCTACCCAGTCATATCCGTCAGTTCGTTGTATTTCGTGACAGCGGGTTCCTTTCAAAATTCCGCAAAGTTTGGTTTGTATTTTTTATACCTTGTGCCGTACAAGTGTCTAGGTGTGAGGTCCTTCTAGCGGTAATTTGTCAGGAGTGAAAATTAGGGTGTCAAAAAATTTTTTCTACGGAAAACGGAAAACGGAAAGGTAAAATTTTTTCACTTTACGGAAAACGGAAAACGGAAAGGTAAAAAAAAAATTTCTGCCGGAAAACGGAAAACGGAAAGGTAAAAAAATTTCACTCAGCGGAAAACGGAAAACGGAAAGGTAAAAAAAAATTGTCGGCCGGAAAACGGAAAACGGAAAAATGAAATGCCGGAAAACGGAAAACAGAAAGCAAAATTTTCACGGAAACGGAAAAAAAATAAAGTGAAATTAGCACGGTAATAGACAAATTTGCAGAAGGAAAACCTGCATGCAGGTTTGCCTGTTTGGCTTTGATTGTGGTAGCTGTACATTCTGCAACTATGTATCATGCCTGTAACTTCACTTGTAGTTCAAGCTTAACTGAACCAACAAAAAATCATCAAAAAGTAGCCATAGTGGCCATAGGAAAGGAAACACTACGACAATTTCACAGTCTAGAAGCAGTGGGAATCACTGATGACCCCTATGCAATTGATGACAACATTGCAGAGGAGATGATAATAAATAGCATAAAATTCAATGACAACAACAAACGATACTATATTGACTGGCTGTATAAAGAGAGTATCAGTGACCTGCCCACGGGAAAAGCAGAAGCCTTGGTGCAGTTAAAATCACTGATAAGAAGATTCAACAAAGATCCAAACTTATTCGAACAATACCGGAAAGTTTTGGACAACCAACTAGAAAAGGGAATAATTGAGATCTGTGATGACAAAACAGACAACAAGGGGATTCATTAACTGCCACACCAGCCAGTAATCACGCCGGGCAAATCGACATCATGCAGAATCGTGTACAATGGGTCGCAGGTAAGCCCAGTTTCAACGAGTGCCTTTTTAGAGGACCAATTACAACACCATTAGCACTGGGCCTACTCCTGATGTTCAGGGCAGGCAATCTAGCATTAATTGCCGATATTGAAAAGGCATTTTTGCAAATAGGATTGCATGACCAAGCTAGAGACTACACACAATTTTTCTGGCTGAAAGATGCCTCAAAACCAGTAACTGAAAATAATATAATAGTACTTTGTTTTAAATGCGTACTGTTTGGACTTGTCTGCAGCCCAGCAATTTTGGGAGCAGTCATAAAATACCATTTAAATGTGACAATAAACAACATGAATAAATATGAAGAAAATGAAGGGGAATGAAACCAGTTGGCAATGATAATAAACAACATTTAAGTCGATAACTTCATCATGAGTGTCACGAATGAAGTTGAAGCTTTAGAACTATATTACAAAGTCAAAGCTTTATTTAACCAATGTTCTATGCAAATGCAACAAATGCCAGAAAACTGAAAATCGAGCCAGAAAATGGAAAAATGGCCTGGTAAAATGGAAACGGAAAGGTAAAAATTTTTCAGCCGGAAAACGGAAAAATGGGCCGGAAAAACGGAAACGGAAAGGTAAAAAATTTTCAGCTGCCGGAAAACGGAAAACGGAAAGGTAAAAATTTTTTGGCTGCCGGAAAACGGAAAACGGAAAGGTAAAAAATTTTTGGCTGCCGGAAAACGGAAAACGGAAAGGTAAAAAATTTTCCTGCGGAAAGGCGGAAACGGAAAACGGAAACGGAAATTTGACACCCTAGTGAAAATGGCTGTTTTGTCTGTGTTCTGTTCACAGTTCCAGATTTTATGGCGTTAGTGCGGAAGTAACGTCACCTATGGCATTCCTGAATTTGAAAGGGGGCAGGCCAGATCAGTTTTAATAGGATACGAAGACACTAAACTTTAAGAATAGGTATACCTAAATAAATTCACACAATTATGTACAGCACATGCATCAAGCGATACTTCAACTGTAAACTTGCGGCTATTTGTGTGATGAATGCATTTAAATATGTCCATGCAACTAAATAAAAACATAACCATTAAATATAAAAAACCTTATCACCAATTTACTGCGTCGTGTTTACTGTTTACCGTATTTTTTCAAAATACCCCCTTGAATTAACCCAATGTCTGAGCGAGCTGAGGAAAAAACACCCCCCTCGAAATACCCCCCGTCTGGAATGATGTTATTACATCATGTATGCGATGTGCATGTATTTATTGCTGCCAGTCTGCATAGCAGGTACTTATAGCAAAGTATTTATAGTTTGTATAGCGATGTACGTTGATGTCCAAATATATCCTAAAAATTTGGTCACATTTATTACCGATTTTGGGTATCTAAAAGCGTGTCCTTTACTATAAATTTCAAATAAAAAAACAGATAAAGACCCTCGAATAAGCCCCCCTTACACTCTGAAAAAATAAACCCCCCTGGGGGTATTTCGAGGTAATACACTATGTATACTTTCGAAGATAAATAAACCAGCAAGCGAAAATGATACCCCGTAGAAGACGAAATTCCTCGAAGACAAATGACAAATCAACACCGAAATCCGCGACGAAATGAAGCTAAACCAATTGGCGGTAATGCTTAACATTTCACAAGTGAAAAAAAACGGCGCACTATTTCTAAATTCTTGCCGCAGCTTGAAAAGCTGCTTAATTTTCTAAAGATCAGGGAGCTGTGCGAAAGAATAGCGAAAACACGTATTTACACTCGCCGCGGAAATTCAGCCGAATTATTCAAATCGCGAGTCTTCTACACACTTTGCAAATCGGATAGAGTTGGGATAAAAGCATGGGCCACATACATTGTACATACATGTAATTTACCATTCACCAAGAGTACAGCGGTGAACAAATGATAATTTATAGATCACAAATGCTTGCTAATACAGATAATACATGCTCGCAGTGACAATGAGTATTATTATCATAATCGCTTATCTAATGAAATGGAATGCAGCAATAATAAATAAATGTAATAAGAACAAGGCTTCAAAGAGCCAACCCAGCACCCTAATGTAAGAATCACCAATTATATGAGACTGTAATCTATTTAGGTCCATAATAGCTCCGCAAGGCCAGTGTGTAAAAGTTACGCCGCTGTACAGGTAAAATAAAATCAGTCATGAGAAAAAACGCAAACGGTAAATATATAAATAGGACAGACGTGCGCATTCATGCAAATATTTATCAGAATAGTAGTGACATAGATAAATATAAAGTTTTTTTCTAGTAACCAAAACGCATGTTAGGAATGAAAAAAGACGGTTCAAAAGGCGGCCATAGTTTCAGGAAGTGCGCGCATTTTCACCGTCTATCTCTTCATAGGCATCCCTAGACGGTCTTCTGCGAGTGAAATAAGCTTTTATTCGAATAAGCACAGTGAGGGTGTACACACTCAAGCTGCGGCCGAAATATCGGAAATGATAAATATATTTGAAAACACATTTGAGTTAACCACAATTATTAATTTTAAGTATCCGTTTACGCTAGTTGACGGACTACCTATTCAGTAACTTAAATGCGCCGAAAGCCAAGTTTCTGTTGCAAACTAGTATGCGTGCTTCCAATGTTTACAACAGAAAGATGGCAAACAAGCGGTTATGTGCCGGTGCACATGTAAACCCGGTGCTGTATGCCCGGTAAATACATACATACATACATTTCAGAACCTCACAATCTCCCGTATTGTTATGTACGTTTCAATAGCGAAAATACCACTAAAACGACAAATTTGGTGAGCATTATCACACATTTAGGCATATACGAGTTCTTTTTGGTAAAAATTGGCGCCAACGCCAATATAAATCACGCCATAGTGCGGCGTTTACAATAAATGCCCCTCCCCCGGTCAGCGGGCTCCGTATCGCTCAAACATCCTGGCTCAAACATCAAACAACTCTGAAGCACCGGGCAGGTCTACATGCGCACCGGGTTTACATGCGCACAGGTACTATTTACACCAAACAAGCTAACTGCGTGAGGCGCGCCCAGGCACGGCTGAGGCCGACCCGCGTGCAGTCGCAGTCGAGCGGCAAATCGTAATGGTCCTTATCAAAATCGTACGGCGTGTTGTTGTCATCTGCAAAGTGCAATTATTTACAACACGCGCGGTGTGATGGGAATTTGGAAAAGTTTGCTTTAAAATGAGATTGCATTTGGGTATTTATTTACCTCCGTCCCTGTCTCGAATGAATTCGGTCAGGAAAGTTTCGTTGTTTTTCGACGAGTCGTGGTGTTCCTGCGTGATGGAGAAGTTATAAATAGTTTGCATAATGACACCATGACGAAATAATGTGAATAGTGTAACCTTCACCAAAAAAACTTTGAATAGTGTAATAGACAATTTGTTATGGAATAATAAAGCCAAAAATGTAGTTATCTGGATCAATCACCATAAAAAAGCCGAACAAAAACTGTGCTTATCGAACGAAAAGTAGCGAAAAACCCTACTATGTACCTGTCGTCTGTTATGCAGCTGCAAGCGGATAAGATTTACATAAAACCGAATGGAGCGCATACTTTGCGCAGAATCCAACCATAATTGAATGAAAAAATCTTGTGATAAATGTCGTAATTAATTATTACATGGTAAAAACGAAAAATCATTATGAAAAACTGTAGTTTTTGGTCCATTATTCAGATGGGTTATGGCAAGGACGTAGCCAGGGGGGGGGGGCGGGGGGGGGCAACATATATTTTCGGCTGGCCCGTTTCCGCGGCCTCAACGCCAGTGAAAATGGACTCAATTCCTGTCCATGTCGCTGTATACTCTGTAAAATACAGATACGTATACTGCTGTTTTGGCGCCAATGCCAATGCCATTTGCGCCATGGCGTGGCGCCTACGAATGGCGCCATTCCCCTACTACAGGGGTCAAATTTTAGGCTCCCCCGTTCGCCGGGCTCCGTATACAATCCGCCCACCCCGCTCAAAAATCCTGGCTACGTCCCTGGGTCATGGTACGTTTCCATGCAAAATGTGATGTCCGCGCCGAGTATACGTTAAAGAAAAAGGCCGCTAAATCAATCCAAAGGGGACGCACATAGGGGAAAATCAAACCAGACAAACGAACCTTGACCACCTCGTAGGCGTCCATAATAATCGATATGAACAGACTGAGCACCACGTACATGAAGAGACTGATGAATATGACCAAGTAGCACTTTGCGAACACGAGCACGGCGCTGGGCGTGCGCGAGCGCAGCGTGACGAACGTGGCGAACATGTCGTCGCCGTTGATCAGCGCGTACATGCACGCGAACGAGATGAACATGGTGCGGAACTGAGTGGCGAAAAGATAGCATGGCCGGTGATTTACAATCTTTTGTAATATCTATTACCTAGGGATTTTTAATGGTTTTTGAAAAACAGCGTTTTTAAAAAAGCACAGGAATCGGAGACAGTTTTTTTTAAACCTCAGCCGAATTTTTTAGTAATTACATAAATACTCTGAACTAGTATATTCTTTCAGTACATATGCGCAAGCGCGCAATTGCACATAGACATCACAATTGGTGATTGTTTTCAATGGTTTTGGGGGCATTTCCTAGTCTGGGTTTTTTCAAAGGTTTAAAAAAATCGTGTCTATAAGTACCGACAACAGCAAGCCGACCTTGTTGCTGTAGGGGCCGAGCACGATCCACCCGCACAACATAAAGCCGGCGTACAGAATTGCGCAGCACACCAGGAAGCGCAGCACATTCGGCAGCGCCCGTTTCAATGTCAATATGAGCACCTGAGCGACCGTTCAGAGTGGCAATGATCCAAAAACAGATATAACAGAAAGACCACTCACGTTGTATCTGGAGAAGAAACCCAGGTATCTGAGAATGCCGGTCCACACGAGCAGCGTGCCCACTCCCATGAATATTCCGGTGGCAGTGAAATATTCGTTGTTAAAATACTGTAAAGTTGATTGTTTGTGTTTGATTTTTTCTGGTGACAACTTAACCTATTTATAACGATTTTTTCTCCCGTTTCTACACCTAATCTATGTAAATATTAATATTGAACCCCCACGTAAAACACCTAAAACTACTGTAAACATAAAAAACGGCACAAAGCAGCGCTAGCCCTTCGCCGCAGTGTCAGACTGCATGGGACGAAATTGTGAGAAAAATACGAAGCCAGAGTAACAAAAACAAACCTTGTATTCGATAGATATCTTGAACAATGTGCCGATTAAAATAAAGATATCATTGATGACAATCATCCAATACCAAAGATTTACAAATTCCAGCCTTTCGCTATTCGCCAATTCATAATTGAGTACACTCCGGAAATACTTCGCAGTGCGCTGAAACGATTTTTAAACATTACCAAACAAACCTAATGCATAAATATGAGGCGTGTAATTCTAAGTCGACAAGTCGCATTTTGAGAACATCGCATTGTAAGTTTCAGACCCAATTCCAGGCCCGCTGTGCGTGTCCAATTTGGCTCTCTCTTGATTACGATTAAGCTTCATGTTGACAAAAAAAGTGCTGTCGACCTATATGTGAAAAATAGGGTGTCGATAAAATTCCATTTGGTCAGAGAAAAACTGTTTTGGGGAGGGAAAGGGACTTGCACGTAGGGTTCAAACGGGATTGACTTTTCGGGATCGGGATCGGGATTGTTTTTTTGAGATTTCGGGATCGGGATCGGGATCGGGATTGGCCGGGATTGGGGTCACGGGATCGGGATTGGCATTTTTTCGGGATCGGGATTGGAGTCTTGGGATAGAGATTTTGGCCAATGTTTTGGCATCCACAGTTGTTCATAAAGGTCTAAAAACACTGTTGGATGCCAGAAACGTGGCATAAAATGAACGCTGGGGGTTTGCGTTCACATTTTTGCATGCAAAAACGTTGTTTTTTCACGTTTGATAACTACCACTAATTTTTCCGGGATCGGGATCCCGGACTTTGGAGTTTCTCGGGATCGGGATTTGAAAAGTTTCGGGATCGGGACTGCTAAATCCCGGAATTTCACGGGATCCGGGATCGGGATCGGGATCCAATTTGAACCCTACTTGCACGCGAGAACATTTTTGTTCCAGACGACGACGAGGCTGCCTTATGGGCAATTTATGATCTTGTCGACTTTTAGAAATCGGTTTCCACAGTGGACTTATCACATTTCTTACTTTTTTCCCAACAAAAAAGGAGCCTTTTAGCCCAAAACTAACTTGGACCTGTCGACTTTTTGCCCAATTTTTTTTTGTTGCATTTTTCCCCAAAAATGTCATATGTGGCACTATTATATATGTGCATGCATGTGATGCATACTAGCATGTGAAGTCAAAAATTTATGGAAAGTGATGGAAAATGTGAGGGAGTAGCCCCAGATGACGTTTCCGGGACTAACTCGAAATTTTCATATTTTGGATTTATAGACTTCTACAATTGGACGCCTCAATATATTTACGCCTCCTCATGTAAGCAGACACAGACTGTGGTCCCGCAAATTAGCCAAAAAAACGCAACCCCAAACCGATGTCATCGGTTTGAACGAAATAAATGCACCCACCCGTTTAAGCAATTCAGCACGCAGCAGCGCACGGCCGCACAGAATCAGCGAACTGGAGCTGCACGCAATTACGATCACATCCACTACGATTGTGAACACCATCGATCCATATGCCCGGTTGATCGCTGCTGCAATTGTTTCACAAAAGTGGTTACGGGGGGGGCTCCAGCATATTCCACCCCTCAGAGGTAGGAAACAGGGGGTTACCCCACCCCCCAAACCGCCCAGCTATCTATCCCGGAGCCCGCTCAGCTATCTATCTATCCCGGAGGCCGCTCAGCTATCTATCTATCCCGGAGGCAAATATTTGGGCTACTATCCTCTAACCCCCCCCCCAATCAACCAGCTATCTATCTATCTGGAGCGATTTCTGAGAAACTATACCCCAATTTTCGCTCAAAATCGCTATTTTTTATACATTTTTATATATTTTAACCTCCAAAATCACTAGTTAATGTGTCTACTGCCTATTTTCAGCTATTTTTAGTACTATGTGCTTATATGCCCATTTTCACATACTTTTATCGAGTTTTCTCCTTTTTCTTCTTATGGACCGTGAAAAAGCCTGTATATCAAACCCCCGCAACCCCCCCCGCCAAAATTTTTTTTTTTCCAGCTATCTATCTATCCCGGAGGCCGCTCAGCTACCTATCCAACCCCCGGAGGGTCAAAATCTAGAATACCCCTACCACCCCTGAGTAACTTTCCGGTCAAAAAGTGGGGCAAAAATAGTTGAATAACCCCTGAATAACCCCCGGTAACTGATTCGTTGAATATAGTAATTTAAAGAATTTTAGATCCATGTTTTCCATTCCCAAGCAGATAAAGTACAGCAAAATTACTCGGTGTGTATGTGTGTTCAGCATCGGAACACCGGTGCGCGTAATCGAAATCGGCGTTGAGCGAAATGTCCACCATGCCCGTGTGCGCCCGATTGTCGAATATCACACCGACCTGCAAAAAAAGCACACCCCTCATTGACATTTGTTCGGAATTTTTGCATTGATTTTTGTCGCGTAGGCGTGTGTAAAGATGAAATGTGTTTGCAGCACCCAAAGCGGGAAGGTCGCAGATGGCAGCAATGTAAATGGCGCGTGCGACTTGCGCGCGCACAAGCTATGGCTTTTGTAACAGGTTGCATGAACTTCAGCTGCATGCATAGCTTTATACATGGGCCCGGATTACTAACAAATCGTCAACTATTTTTCAATACAAACTGTTGCAAATGCCGGGCGGGAAATCGAATAAAGTTCATGATTGCAATATAGACACGGTAAACAGTAAAGTAAACAAACGTCCATTTACGCTGCCGCCATCTAACAAATTTCAAGCATACAAAAAAACGCCTGACGCTGTAAAGCAAAAAGTGACCGATATTTCGGTCCGCAATTCGGTTCACACCTTGTAATTCTTTGTTTTTTGAACTTTTCCCGGCCCACATTTTTTGGGGAGGGGGGGGGGGGGGTGGGAGGAGGGTCGAGGGATGGTAACTCAAAACCACGACATACCTTCACTACAAAACAAGCTGGTTTAGTACTCCAACTAAACGGGCTCATGCGCATCATTTGCAGCTTGAAATTGAACGATAACGTCTGCATCTCCGTATATAACAGATCCGCGCCCACAGCCGCCTCCAAAACTTCACGTATTTTTTCGGGATCCTCCCCAACTGCCGTTCTCTCCGCCAGACTCAAATGCAGCGGCACCTTGACTGTGCGGAAAAATTGTATCCGGAATTGAAATAGAATTGCGTCTAGGGTTCAAACGGGATTCACATTTCGGGATCGGGATTAGTATTTTGAATTTTTGGGATCGGGACGGGAATTGAGGTTTTCATGATTCGGGATCGGGATTGGCGATTCGGGATCGGGACCGCCGAATATCGGAATTTCTGGGGATACGGGTAGGGTTGGAAAAAAAACGTTATTTTTTTTACTCGATGTTTTTTTAAAACGTTTTTTTTAAAAGCTCCCAGATATGACCTTGTGTCAACATATATAGGTATATCAGACAGTGGCAATACTCTGTGATGACCATATAATGCCTGTGGAGCCATGGGATAGCATTTTAAGTGGTGATTTGTGTCAAAAATATCCATTTTTCGTCGACATATCGTTCGTATATCGCCTTATAGTCGAATGTTCGTGACTTCGTGACGTAAAGTTTGACACGGAATAGTGATCAAACAAAGTTATAAAAGGAGGTTGTTACTTTGGGAGTGAAGTTACACACTGTGGAGGTACATGGAAGCACATTACCTCAATATTATATACTACAGCAACATATTACGGCTTATTAACCCATGGTAGCAGATAGAAATGGATATTTTGATACTAAAAATGCCACAAAACCAATGAAAACAACCACCAATGTCAATTTGTGTGTGAAATTGCGCGCTAGCGCGCGAAATTTTCGCAAAATACCTAGTGCTTAGTACTAAAAATTTCTGCCGATGTTTTTAAAAAAACAAAACATTTCGGACGTCATGTTTTTTTTAAACGTTTTTTTAAACGTTTAAAAAAACATCGGCCAACCCTAGATACGGGATCCCGTTTGAATCCTAATTGCATCACCAAAGAACCAACTGATTTCCTGAGTAGTATCAATGAAATAACTGCTGTTCTCCGGGAAGAAGTCTGCCTTCTTGTATTTATCATAAACTATCTCCATGGGCGGATAGTCAGCTTTTGCCTTGGCATCGTGTAGCGGATATACGTAACCCATTGAACTGAAGGTCGTCTGGTTGAGCTGGTAATACTGAAAAGGGTGACGTCTCACGGGTTTTATTATTGCGCGTAGGGTTCAAATGGGTTTGGCTTTTCGAGATAGGGATTGATTTTTCGAACCGGGACAGGGATTGAGAATCGGAATAGGAATTGACTTTTAGTATTCCCGAGATCGGGATTTTGGTCCCCGAGAAACTCTTTCACAAAATGGTCTAAAAGTCTCACCAGAAAAATATCATTTTTCACTTCATCTCTCGCTTCAGAATTGAGCAAGTTGTTCGGGATTGGGGTTATTTTTTCCCGATCGGGAAAGGAATTTGGGCCTCGGGATCGCCAAATCCCTAAAAAAAGATCGGGATCTCGATTCAACCGTGATCAGTAATTAGCTCACCTCGAGCACCACGGTGGCCATGGCCTGGTCCAACCCGCCCACCGTGTATACGGCGTAGGGGCCCGAAGGCGGCGGCCAGGCGACCACGTCGCGAACGTCCGTCCAATTTCTGAGCACGATGTGCCGCAGCACCGTCTCGGTGGCCTCGATGAACTCCACGTGCTCCATGCGCAGCGCGCCGAACAACAGCAACTGCAACGGGTTACGGGGGGTAGGAAAGGGGGGTTACCAGCTAACTATCTAGCCCGAGGGCATTTTTTTGGTTACTATCCAAATTGCCCAACTACCTAGCTATCTGGAGCGATTTGAGAATTTTTACCACAATTTTCACTCAAAATCGTTAATTTTCATACCATTTTATAGTTTTTTAACTTCAAAATCCCAATTCAAGTTTGTTGTTGCTTATTTTTGGCTATTTTTGTACTACATGTTGAGCTACCTTTTGCGATATACCCATTTTGAGCTATTTTTCACCTGCTTTTAGCGATTTTTCTCCCTTTTCTTCCTTTACAACTTGGAAAAGCCTATATTTTGAACACCTGCGAACCCCCCCTCAAAAAAAACTTTTTTCAGCTATCTATCCCTCCGCAGAAGCGACTTGCTATTTACCTATCCAACCCCCGGAAGGTCAAAATCTAGCCTACCCCTGCCGGGTTACGTGAAAAACCTACCTGCGTGGTAACCACGACAATTTTCACGATCTGGATGATAAGCTTCCACGGCAGCTGTCCAGTGATGCAGAACTTGTCATAAGGATTCATGAAAAAGAATCGCAACTTGATCCGTAATCGTCTCCCTTCAATCTGAAATAGATACCACATTGAAACCCAAGCATCAGTGAAGCGACTAGGCGTACAATTGACCGTGACAAGTGGAATGATATGTGCGAGAGAAATTAGCCTTTCCTAAGGATCCCTTGATTTTTTTTACTGATGTTTTTAAAGAAATCTGATTTTTTTAAATCACAGGGTGGAAACTGATTTGATTTTAAAAAATAAAAAGGAAAATCTTTGGTGGACATGCACAAGGTCTTTTAAAAATCTTTGCGCGCAAGCGCGCAATTTCACATATACATTAAAATTGGTGATTGTTTTAATTGGTTTTGAAACATTTTGATTGTAAAAGCTTCCATCTGTTCATGCTTTTGTGTAATAATAAGCCATGATATGTTACTGTAGTACATATGCGCTCCCACATTCTTTTACAGTGTGAAACATCACGTTTGAGCCTTCTCTTTTAACCTTATTCTGAACTTTACTTCAAGTCATGAATTGTAAACTGTAACATGAATGTTCGACAAAATGCGCTATCTAGGTGTTTCAAATCCCAAACAACAAACCTTGTTCTGCTGGTAGGTGTCGCGCTCGGGAAAGTCGGGATCGCTAGCCACCAGGTCCGACATGGACACCGTATTGGTTTCTTCATCCGGGCCAGCTCCAGACTGGAAAAAAAACCCGGAATTAATTTACAAATACTAGCTTGAAAAGTAACTTCATGAAAATGGGCTCACAAATTCGCCACTGGCTGCCGGGGGCGTGGGCGAGGCCATTTCACGCGACTCAGCCGCGTCTCGTCTGCGATATAAATAGGTGTTTTTTCGGCACCCGGGTGCCACACACTCACCCTGTAAAATGTCAAATGTCATGCAGTCATGAAAAATGCTGTGCAAATGGCATACTTTCCTTAATTTTTCACCAGTCGTTTGAAATTTTACAGGCTATAATGTACACATGACTTTTAACACTTTGCATGACATTGGTTTTTTTACCACCGATGTCCCTACCATATTCTGGTAGTACGGTAATACCGTAATCCCATCTCTGATGCGCAGGTTTGCAGCAAGATCAGGGAAATGTACATTTGGATACACTTGGACGTGTATCCAAATGCGCATTTCGCCGATGCTGCAAATCCCGCGCATCAAAGGTGGGTTACGGTATTACCGCACCTTGATGCTCAGGGAGCACCGGCGACAGGCCGGGTGCGGGTACAAGCCCCCCAGTGCCCGAACCCCAAATTGGGTTGGGCACCGGTCCCGGCAGCGCCGTAAGCCGCACGCAAAGTGCTGGGCAGAGGCCCAGCAGGCGGCAGCCCACTTGCCGGGATAGCTCCCAGCAGGCGGGCGGTTTAGACAGCCCTGTATTGAGGTATATTTATAAATTTGTACAACCAAAATCTGAAAGCAGAAAAGACAAATTTTTTTGCCAAAGTTCCGTTTTTAGGTGGCTAATGTGGGGGTTAAACAAGGGATACGGTCAATGAAATTGTGCATGTGCCTAGCATTTTCCCTGTAGTTACTCATGCAAAAAGCTGCATGTTTCTATGTTATTCCATTAATTAAATACAAGCTGTGAAGCTAGCTAAAAATTTGAATTCTCTGGCCAAAAAATTTTTTTCCCACAAAGTAGCTTTTTCACATGAGAAATGTGGGGGTTAAACAAGGGCTAGGGGAATTGAAATTGTGCATGTGCCTAAAATTTGCCCTCTAGTTTGTGATGCAAGAAGCTGCATGGTTCTACTTTTCTGGGTTTTTTTTCTACAAGCTGTGAAGCTACGTAAAAAATTGAATTTTCCCGGTCAACAATTTAAGCCCAAAAACTTTATGTCCCTGCATCAGCTTGTCATTGTAGGTTGTCCTTTCAGTCAGCTTGCCACCGCCAGGGGTCTCGAATGGGGGGGGGGGGGTTGGGGTATGATATGATATGGTATAATACAGCGAATACCGTTGCATCAGGTTAGTGATAAATGTGGTTTTGCGAATGTTTTTTCTGGATCGATTTTGCATGTAATTGCACATGCAAATCACACGCGGCGCATGTCAATTGCCCAAGCGCCGCCCCAATTGCCAAATACTTAATTGCGTGTTGCGCAATTAAGTGATTATAGCGCTGATGATAGCAGTTCGCGGCTGGCGCTGATCAATTAAGATTATCAGCCGGCAATTTGGCATTTGGGCGCAATTAACTAATTGCCACTGCAATAAGTTAATTACCACCCATGAACTGACCTGGCGATAATGTTTTAATCGATCAGTGCCAGGCGTGAACTGCCCACGCAATTCACTTAATTGCGCAACACGCATTGAGTATTTGGCAATTGGGGGTAGGGTTCAAACGGGACTGACTTTTCGGGATCGGGATTGGCTTTTTGAGTTTTCGGGATCGGGATCGGGATTGAGGTTTCGGGATTTGTTTTTTGAGCTTTCAGGGTCGGGGTCTCGGGATCGGGATCGGTGTCTCAGGATCGGGACCGGGATTGGCAATTTTTCTGGATCGGGATTAAGCAAAATTTTTTCATATATTTGAACGATTTTCTTCAATTTACTGCATAAATGGGTCCTAATTGGGAGGCAGGGGGGGCAATTGCGTAATTGACGTGTGCCGCGTTTGATTTTCAGCGCATTTTCTTCCTTCTACAACCTGAACGGCGCACCGCACACTTAAATTTTGCGTTCAGCGTTCGAACGTTTTTGCACGCTGAAATCAAAATCTAAAGAACGCAACGTTTTTGAAGCGTAAAAATTTCGGAATTTGCAATATTTCGCGCAATTTCCATGCGAGTATAATTTTTTACACTTCAAAAATGTTGTGTTCTTTAGATATTGATTTCAGCGTTTGTAGTTCAGCGTGCAAAAACGTTCAAACGCTGAACGCAAAATTTCAGTGTGCGGTGCGCCAACGAGTATATAGTAATCCCCCGCAACCCCCCCCCCCAATTTTTTCCAGCTATCTATAGGGTTCGAACGATATGACTTTTTGATATTGACATTCGATTCGCTATATCGTTTGAACCCTAGCTATCTATCTAACCTGAAGGCTGCTCAGCTATCTATCCAACCACCGGGAGGGTCAAAATTCAAAATACCCCTGTCTATCGCACAGCGAATTCCTGCAAATGATATGATGCATATTTACCTATTTATATATACTGGGTGGCCCACGTTAGGCGCACGGTTTTGATTGGCCCCCAACACATCAATTTTGAATGAAAACCGCTCGAATTTGGTATTTGGGTAAATAAAAGTACCCCATTTGTTGTGTCAAGTGCTTGGTTTCATATCGCAAGATTTCGTGTCAGAACGTGAAAGAGTTTCATATTTACGTTTTTGAATGTGTCCCATTGTAGACGGTCCTGTGGAGTGACGTTGTTTTGCATACGATGTCATAAATGTGAAAATTTAGTGATATTTATGTGTGTGCTTAACATTCTAAATAGGGTACATTTATCTACCCCCACACCAAATTTGAGCAGTTTTCATACAAAATTGACGTGTTGGGAGCCAATTGAAACCGTGCGCCTGACGTGGGCCACCCTATGTATATAAGTTCATTTGGGTTTTTGGACCAATGATCACAGACATGACAATCAATCTGGGAACCTGTACCTATTTGAACAATTTGTTGGCCGTATAGCTCATTTTGTGCCCATTCATATGAATGGGTTTGAATTTCTGAAACGGGTTTTACCTGACCGTTACAAGGTAAATAGCTTAATAAAGTATTTACCTTGAAACAGTTGGGTAAAAACTGTTCTACTGGTCAAGTAAATATGTCATGAAAAGTTTCCCAGAGCAGTTTTTACCCAATCATTACAAGGTAAATACTATTTACATTGTAACAGTTTGGTAAAAACCGCTCTGGGAAACTTTTCATGACATCTGTACTTGACCTATAGTGGTTTTTACCCAACTGTTACAAGGTAAATAGTGTTTACCTTGAAACGGTTGGGTAAAAACCACTCCATGTTGCATGATGAAAAAGATGGGACTTTTGAGGAAAATTTGACTTTTAAGTAGAATTAATTGAGGAATTGTCATTAATTGGGAATGTACACACCAGGGGTATTCTAGATTTTGGCCCTCCGGGGAGGTTGGATAGATAGCTGAGCGGCCTTCGGGATAGAGATGGATAGCTGGAAAAAATTTGGGAGGAGGGGGGGTTGCGGGGGTTTGATATATAGGCTTTTCCAGGGTGTAAAGTGACGAAAAGGGAGAAAAATCGCTAAAAGTAGGTGAAAAATAGCTAAAAATGGGTATATCAGCACATATAGTACTAAAAATAGCTGAAAATAGGCAGTGAGACACATAAACTAATGATGTTGGAGGTGAAAATCTATAAAACGGTATGAAAAAGAGCGATTTTGAGCGAAAATTGGGCTATAGTTTTTCGAAAATCGCTTCAGATAGATAGATAGCTGGGTTATTTGGAGGTGAGGTTACCCCCCCCCCCCTTTCCTACCCCTGGTACACGCAAATGCAACAACTTATACTCGGCGGACATGATACTCTGCCCTCGTACTCATTTATGTCTCACGTTGGAAGCGTGCCAATTATGATAAAGCATGCGATTTTTGTGTAAAAGATAAAGAAACTCATTGTTGTGAATGAGTTTAGGAATAGCGTTATAACAACGATGACTTTTTTCAACTTTTTATGAAAATCGCATACGTAAAAAATCTTGGCACTTTTCCAGCGCGAACCGCGCATGCAGGGTGTAAAGTAACTGGAGTATACACGGGAAGATCACGTACCTGTTGCAGTCCATCTCTCCAAGTTGATATCTCCTTCACGATATTTCGTACTTCATCTTTTTGAAAAAATTACATTTGGATACATGTCAACATTTGGTTAATATGCCACGGTTAATATCTCACATAGTACACTTAAATTCAGTGGCTTACGGTAACCAAAAAAATTCTATTCAGAGGATTACGGTAGTTAGAATTGGAGGATTACGGTAGCGAAAGGGTTACGGTATTTTATTCATTGGATTACGGTAGCAACTACCGTATATTTTTCAGATTCTGAAAAAAATACGAAGTGTGTATCGGAATCCTATACAGGACACCCGTGGTGTATAAACCCATGACATTTGACATTTTACCGGGTCTAGGAGGGGAACCGGGACAGCAACAGTGTCATAACATAAACAGATCCCAACCTTCCGCTTGTAGCCGCGAGCATTGACAGCGGTTGGCGCGAACCAGCTTATCTACGATTGTTTCATGACACGGCACTGATAAACCTTGCCTTATCGCAGCTAGCGCGCGGTAAACAACCAGCACCGATTTGGAAATGTTTTGTAACCGAAAAAAAAGTGTCTTTCTGTACACATCTAGCTTCGGCTGGGCGCCAGCTAGAAACGTACAGAATTTTTTTGACCCAAATGGCATTCACACGGGAATCATGCCGTATGATGTCTTGGGAACCTGCCAACAGATTCGGATACCACCGAAATAAATTGGAATATCGTACCGGTAAATTAAGCGTTGCATCTGAACAATGGGCAGAAATGCAGTTACTCTCATTAAATAGAATTACATCGTCGCCGGCGATGGCGAACAGGCGCGGAGTGCTCTACGCGCGCGCTAACGGCACAAGTTGTCAACTCAGATTTCGGCTTCACGTGTCGCAGATGCTCCAAATGCACACGCGGCAACATTGAAAAGTAAACATTACTGCATGTGCATTTGGAGATCGCTCTGCGACACGCGAAGCCGAAATCTAAGTTGACACAGACCAGTTGACACACGTGTGCGGACCATTTCCATTTCCAACTTTTAGCGGCCATTTCTGGTTGCTTAATTGCATTCTGCGGCTACCGTTGCTGTCGCGTGCGGAAATCCTGCGTCTTTTATAATACGCAGACTGGGAACTTGGCAGCAAGCCAAGACATCATACGTTACTCGATCTATTCACCCGCGGGCGTGCTTCACAATCGGAGAGTTCGGTTACGAAACTGCATGTGGGGACTTCCGTTCCAAAAGTTCACAAGCGCCAAATCCAGAAAAATCGAGTTAAGCGTGGATTTGACCTCCACGTATAGTTTTTCACATTTTAGAAAAAAAATCAGCATTATAGTCCATTTCGTTCCTGAGATACAGTGGTACCGATTTTCAGAAAAATCACAATTTTCATATCGAAAGTTCACATATCCATCTCAAATCCCCTATGAAAAACAGAAGTTTCACGTCGAAAGTTCACATATCCATCCCAGACCACAGGAGTTTCATTTCATAAGTTCACAAGTCCAAAAAATAGTTTTATTTCCAAAAGTTCACGCGTGCTCCGGATCGCTCGCGAAGAGCCGGCTGGAATTCCCATACGAAATCAAGTTTCATTTCCAAAAGTTCATACGTGAATTTTCAAAAATATTTTGCTCTATAAATCGAGTACGGGTATAAATATAGATATGAAAATTTAGGATTGGGTACTTTTCGAAAAGGGCTTTTCAGTGGTGTAATTGGTTTTGCCCTGCGATGCACCGTTAGGAAGTTATTCACATTTCAAGTTCAAATTTTCAAATTTACTCCTTATTTTGGGTGGTTTACAAAATATGACATCCCAAAACTCCCAAAATATTTGCCAGCCAACAAAATTTAGAGACACAAAAATTGTAGACAAATGTCCGAGATATCTGAAAAGTGCAGGGCAAGCTTTGTCGCCCAAACATGGCGCTGCCGGGCCAGCGCCAAACTTTAAAATGCGATTTTGAAAAATCGAAAAATCTGGATAAGTGAACTTTTAGAATGAAAGTCCCCATGTGTGATAAATCAGGTGAGGCGTGGATTCGACATCCACATAAAAATGATCATGCACACCCTAGAAAAAATAGTGTAATCACCCATGTGGTTCCTGAGATATTTATGTAACTTGGCACTGATTTCCAGGAAAAACACAGGCTTCATGTTAAAAGTGCATATCACCGTCCGGAAAAATTGGTTTACCACATTGGCCCTACATACACTAGTTTTCGCCGTGACTTGAAATGGCGACATGGCGACACTCAGCCTACTCTTATTGTATGCTATATGTGTTTTAGTTTTCAAATTTAAACTTTCATTAATTAAAATTTTCATTAAATTAAATCGTTCCATCGTGATGATTTATTTGCATTTGAAAAAAATTCAGTTTTTACCGAAGTCACGGTGAAAACTAGTGTCTGTAGGCACAATAAAAGTTTATACATATTTCCATCACAGGCAGCTGGTATTCATTCTAGGTACTTTGACAGGGAACTTCCCTGTCTGGGAAGTTTGGGAAGGGAAGTTTGGAATTATCGTCAATTGCTTGGCGTGGCTTAGTGTCGACTGATTTAGATTTCTTTGCGTAAGTCGCACCCTTTGCATCTATTTACGTTGCACATTTGAGGTGGCTACACATTCACATCTTATTTTATTTAATGCATGCGAGGGGTGGGTTTTTTATATACCGTATAACCGGACACCCACCACGGCAATATTGAAGGAATTTGTAGGATATTATATCCTTCGTGCAATTTGGATGCGAGCTGATTCTTTTACCCATCAAAAGCGTTGTGTTCTAATCGCAGCTAAAAAAATACGCATGGACTTGACACTAGCTATTTCAGTTGAAATTTTATCATTGTTATGTTTGGTTAGGTTTATCACAATTATCGAGTATGCTTAGGTAATAAATTTATAATGAAGTTGAAAAAAAAAATTGTCCACCCTGCAGTAATCGCCCCTTGCAGCAACCCCCTACCAATTTTGCTGTCAAAATATTAAACCGACCGGGGGTAACGATGGCAAACAAAAAATCGAAAATTCGAAAACGTTTCCCAATTTTCTAATTTTTTGGACTCCGTATTTTTTGAATTTTTATTTCACCTCTAGAAAAAGACTTCGATTTTTTTCACTGTTTCTATTTAAAAAATGTTGGAGCAACACAATTCTATTTCAATTTCAATTTCAGCAGCAGAACAAAATTTTGTTTATATGTCTGCGGTATTATAACAGTTTCGAAGGCTGTAAAATATATACAATATATCCTCGAAATACCCCCCCTCCCTCAAAATGGACACTATGAATGTATAAACCCCCCTCGTAATACCGCTTCTCGTTTAACCCCCCTCAAAATTCTCACCCAGAAAAAATAAACACCCTGGGGGTATTTCGAGGAAATGAGGTACATGTATCCAACATTCACCAGAAAAATTTGAAAATTCGAAAACAATTTTTATAAAGAAAATCAAAATTCTAAAAGAACATTTCGGAAAAAAACACTCAAAAATTCAAACACTTTTTCCCAGAGTATTTGCCATCGTTAGCCGGGGGGGGGGCCTTTTGAGGATATACTAGGGTATTTGTTTATAGGAAAGATTAAAAAAACAAATGTTTTTTCACGTTCAGATAAGAAATGATATCGACATTTAACATTTAAGCTTTATTCAAATGTTGAAAGATTGATAAAAGAAGTCATACCGTATTTCTCCGATCAAAGCACCCCCCCGTTCAAAGCTCCCGGGGTGCTGTGCTGTGCATAATGTTCCGTGTAAAGCACCCGGGTGCTTTACTTCTCATCCAACAAAAATTTGGTGATCATCTGTTGCAGAGAGGAAACATCAAAGATCATCTAATAATATTTTTGCATGGTGTGCGGCGTTCTTTTAGCACACATGCCTATTGAATTGCACGCTGCGGCTAAATCATAGGCTTCTGGTGTGATTCACCAGGGAAACTTCAAGTGGCACTTGTGTTCATAGATTTGTTGGTCGTGGGATTATTGCCTTCAAAGGCAAAAGTCAATCAGTCAGTATTACCTTAAGTATCTATCAGTATCGAGCAAAACATAGTATAGCACCCACTGATTTGCATTGCACCAGGGTGCTATAAACGGCACTTGAAAAGTAGTTTGAAAAGTGCTCCAATTTTGTAAAGCACCAGGGGTGCTTTGATTGGAGAAATACGGTAATTAAAAAATACACTGAAAAAATACTGTGAGTTATCAATTCCATACATTCATGAGTATAACTACAAAACTAAAGTTTTACTAGCTGCTTTAGTTAACTACATTTTGGGAAGCTCAATCTATAGCATATTTATACAGTGATACAGAATGTTTTATGATAAAAAGCTTGCAAGATTTGTGCAAGATAAATGTGCAAGAATTTTTTATGATAAATAGGTAAATATTTTTGTGTTTAAGTTTTTTCTTTACCAGCTAAATCATGATGCTTTGAGAAAGGTAGAATATTCAAATATAAACCAGAAATAAATATGTGTCTAGCACAAATATGAAAGCTGAGCCAGAGAGTATTGTTGCTGATTCTCTAATTACATAAACTGTTCATAAACTGTTTAAGTAGAGTGAATGGACATAATAGACTCCAAGCCATCTAATAGTGACACAACTACAGTTCAAAACATAGTTGCAAACATTCAACCTCTCTAGACCAAAAAGTTTTTAGATATTTATGTTCGGAATATCATGGTATGAGTAGGGCAGCATGGCAATCAAACAATCAGTCAGCCTCATCAGTGATGCCAGTCATGGGGCCAAAAATCCAGTTGCCTCGCGCTTTCTTGTCAGTTGAGTGGAAGTACTCCGCCCAGAGCTCCTTGAACTGCTCGAAGTTGATGCCGGGTATGTGTTTGCCAGTCTTCTTGTCCTGTGAGTGGCACATAACATACTTTTATACATTAAAGTGTCGCCATTGCGATAAAAACGTGCCTACGCACACTTGATTGCCCCGTGATTTCGGTGAAAACTGAAATGGGTACATGGCGGCATCCAGTGTACAATTATTGTATGCTACCTATGTGTTTCAGTTTCCAAGTTTTCAAATTCAAACTTTTGTTTATTTATATTCAAATTTGAATAAAATTAATTTATTCAACCGAGTTGATTCATCTGAAGTCGAAAAACATCATTTTTCACCAAAGTCACGGTGCGAACTAGTGTGCGCAGCGCCATTGAAACATGATTGTGAAAACTGTAGCTGGACGCACAACGGAGAAGTGTTTGAAAGCCGTGTGTGCCTCTGAATCTTCGCAGCCGTAAGCGTGCATGCCGTCGGCGTACTCGGCAATGTCCATGACGCCATCCGCTGTGCATACGTACTTGCAGTAATTATCAGAGTTGCGAAAGCGTATTTACGCTTACCCGAAATACCCGGGTAAATGGGTATTTATACTTACGCTTACGCTTTCATAAAATACCCATACGCTTTTTTACGCTTTCCCGGCCAAAATACCCGGGTACTAAAAGCGTAAAACATCTTTTCACACAGTTTAGTTTTACGCTTTTGAAAAAGCGTAAAAACATAAAAAAAAGAGAGTGAACGAGGCTGCGTATAAAAAAAAATGACTGCGTGTGTGCAGTAATGCACTGGAAATAGTGGCACATGTACAAATTGTGTCGCAATATGAATGTCTTGTAAATATGTACTGTGTCATCGAGCAAAATTGTGGCTTCAGGTGAGAAAAATTTGTTGCTGAAAATGGATCCCGACGACGACTTTATCGCTCTTGACAGCACTAACTCCACATTAGAATATGAGGATGACTTAAGTGTTGCTGCCGATGAATAACCAAACAAAATATAACGGCAGACTACCTATGCTAAATGGACATCCGAAAAATGTCACCGAGACCTTGATTTGGAAAGAATTCACTGAGCAAAAAGCCTTTAAAAGATTTTTACGCTTACGCTTTTATTTACGCTTTCCTAGGTATTTTAAAAATACCTTACGCTTTCAGTATCCATACTCAAAATTTGGAAAGTGTATTTACGCTTACGCTTACGCTTTCCAAAAATACCGGTATTTTAACAACTCTGGTAATTATGGAGGGACACAAAGCGAGGTACTGTGCAACTACCATATTTCCTCGAATTAAACCCCCCTTGAATTGAACCCCCTCGAAATACCCAATCAATACACTTACCTATGTTTATAAATGCTTATAGATCTCTGTTACTATTGAATTTTGGCATCTCTGTACATGTGGAATTTCAAAAACTTTCTGGCAAAATAATAACCCCCCTAGAATAAGCCCCCTTCGAATTAGGACCCAGTCCTCCCTCAAAATTTGCTGACGAAATAATAAACCCACTGGGGCTATTTCGAGGAAATATGGTATGTTCGAGTGACGCACCTGACACGTCGAACAGCTTGAACATGAACTGCATGTAGTCCTGAAACCAGGGGTTCTCGTGCTGCTTATCCGTGTCCTTGAGCACCTGGACCCACTCGTCGATCTGGATCAGGGCGTCCTCATTCCGATCGGCCATCTGCAAATCAGTTGGGATGTCGATATTTAATGGGACAAGTTATATTGTCGAGAAGACATTCACGGCCCACACACTAGTTGACACATGTGTGTCGACTGGTCTGTGTCAACTCAGATTTCGGCTCCACGTTTCGTACAGTGATCTTCCAATGCACTTGCCGTAATATTTGTTCTTCAACATTGCCGCGTGTGCATTTGGAGATTGCTCTGCGACATGGGAAGTCGGAATTTGAGTTGACACAGACCAATTGACACTTGACCAGTGTCAACTAATATGCAGGCCGCCAATGTTGCAGATTTGTCGACCTTCTTGAGTCCCTCCCAAAGCGCCTTCATGGAGCTGCGCGCATATTTCATCTGCTCGGACTGGGCGCCGTAGATGTCGCGCACCTGCCTCACCACCAGGTAGAAATCTCCCCAGTCCACTTCCGTTGACGCGTTGCGGTCTGTGGTAGGTTTTGGGCAGCGCGTGGCGATTATTTGCGCGATTAGAAATCACCGTTGTAAGGTGTCAACTTTTCGTTTTCAGTTTCCGTTTTCCGCATGCAATTTTTTCCGTTTTCCGGCAACTAAATTTTTTCCGTTTCCGTTTTCCGTAGAATTTTTTTGACACCCTAGATCATTGACCAATTTTCACTGGAAAACCGACCAAAGAAAACGTTGAAGATGCGCTCCCATTTGAGTAACAAGAAGGGGTCAATGTCGGGGTACTTCTTGACCAGCTCGTCGTGCGCCGGCGCCAAGTTGCGAATGTCCATACTCGCCTGCTTCTCCTGAGTGGAAAAAATTGGCCACGCGAAAACAAATTTTGTACTGTGGTTTCACAAGCAAACGTTTTTCAAAGGATCTAAATCGGCAGTTGGTGCCAAAAAGTCAGGTGTACCTAAAATGCCTACCATTGAGGTATCCAAGCTAACTTATTGTGTTTCGCTCGTGGGAGTAACAATACATAAAAAGTAGGGCAACTACCAAAATCTCCGCAAACATAGGTATCTTATAACACACTCCAAAACACTACAAAAACACAATTTGAATACAGTCTACAGTGCATACAGTGAGTGGGCGAATAGGGCATCTCCAGGCATTGTAAGTTTTTACTTGTGGAAAAACGTGTACCTATTTACTAGTGATGGAAAGGCCCCAGGGTACCAGCACCGAAGGGCAAATGCACTGGTTCTGGTGCGGTACGGTGCCGTGCCGGTGCTGGTGCCATTTTTTAAAATGGCACCGGTGCCGGTGCGGTGCGGTGCCATTTTTCCGGTGTTTTTTCATCACTAGTATTATACCTAGTGATGCCGCTGAGCTTAGATGTCATTGGCAAGGAAAACCAAAAAACGGAAACACACCATGTTGAATGGCTTCTCACTGCGCCGATTGTAATTTAGTGTGTCGAACCCTGTGGATAGAGATTGTATTCACATTAGTGTTTCAATAAATTTTATGAATTACATGGAATAGGTAAATATTGAGTTGCATGTGTAAGAATGAATATTCAGGTTAATTCAAACAGAGATACCGGTATATGTAAAAAATGTAACACAGAAAAGGCCAGATGGCAAAAAGTTTACACAAAGATCTGGCCACATTGAGTCCCGTGGCAACTTGCACGTCGTTACGCAAAAACGCTTAGCCTATAATGAGTTCAACTGTGGCGTAGTAAAATAATTCGAGTATTTATTTACAAAAATCTCGACGTGCTCAATGGCAGCATCTCAAACAATAAAGGAAATACCAACTTCGCAGGCAAGGGCCGCCGTATACGTAAATATTTTAGTAAATTTTCGAGTGCTTAGGATTGTGTTTCAATATATGATTTCTTACTGTAGCACGTGCAACACTGTTGCGTTTTCAACCCGGCAAAAACCGGTTCTACAGGTTACCGTATACCTCAGAAAAAAATTCTGAAAATATCATCTAAAAAGGGATTGCAAAATTGATACCACAATGTTTCAGGGATGCTTCTTGTGTCCAAGGAACTGATCAGAAATTGAATGAATTATTGAATACAGGGAACTGAAACAATACTAAATAGGTATCCGCGCATAACTACCTATGCTTCTGCCGCAGCGCAGCAGAAACCAGGAGAGGTTTGCAACGCTGCGCAGCTAGGTATCATCCGCCGGCGGCGTTGACCCATTGGCCCTGCGCACACTAGTTTACCAGCGTTTTCAGTTTACCGGTGGTAAACTGAATTAAATCAGTTTACTTTTTTGTTTCACGTCTAGTATCAGTGGGTGGTAGGGTGTCAAAAATTTTTGTTACGGAAAACAGAAACGGAAATGGAAAAAAAATTTCAGCGGCCGGAAAACGGAAAAAGAGGCCGGAAAAATGGAAACGGAAAAATCAAATTTGCACAGAAATGGAAAAACTTGCTGAAATTTTGCCAGAAAATGGGTAAAATTTGCTGAAATTCTGCTGGAAGTGGAAAAAATTTGCAGTAATTTTGCTGGAAACAGAAAATTTTTCACATCATTGACAATCTGCATGAATTTTTACCAGTTTGGCTGATCAGAAAACAGAAAGTTGAGCCAGAAAAAGGTAAAATGAGGCGGAAAAATGGAAAATTGAGGCGGAAAATGGAAAAAAGGTGTAAAAACTGGAAATTGAGGCGGAAAATGGAAAAAAGGCGGAAAAACTGAAAATTTAGCTGGAAAACGGAAAATGAGCCAGAAAAACGGAAACAGAAAAAAAAGTTGCCGGAAAACGGAACAGAAAATGGAAAAAAATGGCAGCAGCTGGAAAACGCAACAGAAAACGGAAAAAATTTGCCTGCGGAAAATGGAAACGGAAAACGGAAAACGCAAATTTGATACCCTAGTGGGTGGAGCTTTGGCCGCCATCTTTTTTTTTCAAGTTTGCTAGTGCAGTGAATTTACACTGTAAACGTTAATTTTTAATTTCTTTAATTGTGGGAGAACTGAGCATTGTTCATGCAATTTTTTTGGTCATTGTGTACAGTACGTCCTGTAGATGTAGTCAAAATTTTTAAAATATTTTTAAGTGCAAAATTGGATTTTTTATCGAATTTATTTATTTTCGGCAGATAAAAATTCATATAAAATCAACCATTTTGTTTATTTGTGTATTTAATGGTTGGAAATGAACAGTTTTTATTCAGCTATCGATTGGTTTACATGGCAGACATTAAAAATGAAAATTGGATTTTTTTATGCATTTATTTCATAAAAATACATTTTAATCAATAACAATTCAACGGAATGCACAAATCATTCAAAAATTGGACACACAAAAGACAACCATGGGATGCACACATAACACAATTTTTGCAGTGTCAAATGAAAGACTTTTCAACTTATGATTTTTTCATTTTTCTAACTAAAGAAGTCTGTAAAAAATTTAAAAATGACCAAAACTTGTCAATGAAATGACAGTTTGTTCGCCTGTTACCATTGTAATTAATTGCACTTGAAAAATTGACTGTAAGTGTGGCACATAGCATGCAAATGATTTTTCTAAATTTTTCATCCAAGTTTAACGTGAGTATGTGACTGAATTGCAAGCTGCTATTTTTACAGCAATTTTTCAATTAACATAAAACAGCAATTACAGCAATTAACATAAAACATAGTTGTAAATTCAACAATTCAACAACAATTTACCCATGCAACACAACCAGCGGGAGTAAGCATCCAATTCTTGATCATTCCCCTTATGTGGCTGGCTTCTCTCTTGTCAATGTACATTTGTATTTACAATGGAGGGACATCATCAGGCTGAGTCAATTTGAGTCAGAAGATGCAGATATAAACAAAAATACTGCTTGTAGCACTAGTACATTGTTCCACTATGCCTGATATTCTTTTAGTTAATTTCTCACATTATTAGCTGTTGGTTACAAACATCTTATATGTTTCCCTTTACGTCCTTAAGTTTACTATATGTATGAACTTTTACATGTATTCCCTTTTTTAGTTCACTATCTGTTTGAATTTATACATTTTCTGCATCGCCAGAATTTATGGCAAAATTTTAAAAAATTCATAAAAATTTTTTTGGAAAAGAGTTAGGACTTGTAAAAAACACCATTAAAACTGCGATTTGTTTCTGCACATGTCAGTGACAAAATGGCTAAAATCTGACCTACAAGTGACAAATGAAGTTACTTTTTCATCCGTGGGGGTTGGCGTCAAACTGAGTCAAAAAGCAACAATTTGCGACATTTTTGGCGACTCTCACGACAATTTACGACGGTTTCATTTAGAGTAAAACAGTAAAAGTAAACTGGCGATGCATCGCCTTTTTGTAATTTAGCAGGGTTATGGTAGCGTTGTAAGAGTCACAAAAGTCATTCAGTTTGCCGGTGCATTTCACGCGACTATCTTACTGTTAAAGTGCAAAATAAGACATAAATAAAAGCATCAAAATAAGACATAAATGCTATAACAAGCACAAATTACTTGATTCAGATGAAATTCAAAAAACAGTAGTTTACATCTTATGTGCAACACTTTCTGCGTCGCATGCGTCGCCCGCGACGCGTGGCCAAAAATTGCATTCAGTTTGCCCATTACGTTTCACATAAAAAATAATCTGGTGACGCGTCGCATTTCTGTGACTTGCTGAAACCACTAACCCCAGAAAGTGAAACACAAAAATAAACTAATTTTAACATGTCAATCATAAAGGTAAACCGACGCGCGACGCGTCGCGTTTGAGTTTACATTTTTGCTTCATGTGCCGCATTGGTAAAGTAGCGTGTACACGCCCATTATTTGTGCACCTCGCGGCGGTGCGTAAGCTAACAGCTCTTCACATTGTGTTGGAACTCAGCACGGGCCGGACGGCAAATTGAGACCGTCGTCCGACCACTTCACGTAGATCGGCGACGGCCTAATGCAAGACAGCAGCGATGCGCAGATGTGTTGATCTGATTTTCCTGTACCAATGATATAATGACGCGTCATCATTTCAGCTGCAATTACAATTTCAACTGCGAGGCTACTATCAAATATAGTCTCACATGTTGTTTTCTTGTGCAAAAATGCAACGTTGGTGATTTTGTTATCGCCTTTTTAGTTCACATTAACTACCAATGTAGTGCACTGCAGCGTATATTGCATTACTCCCTCCACACCAGCACGCGGGATAATAGCACCCATCCGCCGTGTATAGGTAAACAGTTTCCCTTCCTTCGAGTCGAAACTCAATGTTAACACAGCTTCAGATCCAGGCAAACTGAAAATTTCACTGTGCACAGGTGCAAACAAAACGCCGCCGGCCGCGGCAGCTAACGATGGCAAATTATGATGTGGAGCAAAGTGTTTTAATTTTGAAGGGTTTTTTTTCTAAAATGAATTTTCGAATTTTGACTTTTTTATCTAAAAAAGGTTTTCGTATTTTGAAATGTAGTTTTAGAGTTTTTGAGACGCTTTCCATACTTTTTTTTAGATTTGTCCCCCAATTATATTCTGCATACCTTTGCAATATTTTTTGGGCTTTTTCCTCCGATTTTGGATTTTTTTCTTATTTGGATTTTCATCTCAATTTTTGATGAAATTTCGGAAACTCGACAGCTCGAATTATTTTAATTTACAAAATTTTAGCCATCGTTAGTCGCAGCACACGATACTTGCCGCGATCCAGATCGAAAAAATACGAAATTGGAAGCTGAAGCATCTTTGATGACATTAGACTCAATAAACTTTTGATGCGCACAAAATGAGCTATATTTTTACTTTACCACCAACCGATTGGAAATTGATCAAAAAGAAGAAATATCAAAATAAAAAATATCACAAGGGGGCAGTCCCAGACCCTGTCAAGTGTAAAATGAAGTGTGAAATGTCGTGTGAAATGTCATGTAAAATGTAAATAAAAAAAGAAAGTTTTTATTACTAAACTTTGCATGACAAATGACACTTTACATGACATTTGACACTTTACTTTACCCTTTACGGGATCTGGAATTGGCACCAGGGGGCAGTCCCAAGCCCTGTAAAGTGTAAAGTAAATGCTCAGGTTTGTAAATGTGTATCACCGTATTACCTCGAATTATCCCCCCTTGAATTAACCCCCCCCTCGAATAAACCCCCCCCCCTCGAATTAACCCCCCCTCAAAATGGGCTGGGGAAATAATAAACCCCCCTCGAAATACCCCCCTCCTGAATGATGAACATCATGTATGCAATGTACATGATGTATTTATTACTACTAATTTGCATTGCAGTTACACTTATACGCTCATTTGTGTACAGATGTACACCTATAGCCCAGATATGACCTATTTTCTCACGTTTTTCCCCGTTTTTGTGTATGAAAAAGCGTATTCTTTACTATGAATTTCACGAAAATTTCTGACGAAATAATTAAAAAAAACCCTTGAATAAACCCCCCCCCCTCGAATTAACCCCCCCTCAAATTTTGCTGGCGAAATAATAAACCCCCATGGGGGTATTTCGAGGTAATACGGTATTCAACCCAATGCCATGCCTTAGAAATTGAGTGTATTATTATTACTATTATTGTTCTCAACTATTTTTATTGTCCGACTAGACTTCAGTTCTATATTTTTTCGTTCTGTTTTTTTTTATATTATGCCCTTGAGAGCCAGCCGTGGTATGTAGAGCCAGCCGTGGTATGTGTGTTAAATAAAATACATAAAGTCAAATGTCAAATGTAAAGTGAAGTGTCAAATGTAAAGTCAAATTCAAAGTAAAATGCAAAGTCAAGTGTCAAATGTAAAGTAAAGTGCCAATTCTGTATCCAAATCTTATTTTTCGTGTCCAAATCTTATCTTAAAAACGACAATTGCGCTATTTGTCGGCAATCTCAACAAGAAATGCCGCCGACAAATAGCGAAATTGGTACCGTGAGTTCCAAAAAATTTCTGGCGAAATAATAAGCCCCCCCCCCGTCGAAATACCCCCTCGTTTAACCCCCCTCAAAACTCTCACCCTGAAACAATCAACCCCCGGGGAGAATTTTGAGGAAATACGGTAAAAAAATCAACGTTTTCCGTCGTGAATTACGAATTTTTCTACCTTTCCATGATTGACAATTGTGACAACTTAATGTTTGGTTCATTTTGTATGACCATTTTCTCTGCTTCTGCAGAGTTGAAGAGATTCGAAAACTTATGAAAAAAAGTACAAATGAAAAACATTTTTCAACATCTAGATATTTATATAGTTTGCTCACTGCGAATTCAGTTGACTCCGACCGGGGCGCCCATTATAAATATTTACCTAAATGTCTTTTAACACGGGATGGCGCAACGGCGAAATAAATTGCAAACTTGCTTCCATTCCGTTACGCCTTATCATTATTATTCGCGCTATCACAAAGCACTATGAATGCAATGGGGGGTATCCCATTAAGACAAAAGCGCTTTAAGACAACAGTAGCTTTAATTCTACAAAAACGCTGTAGTGTTTGAAGATACCTAGTTATGTTCATGTGAAAGTTCATAGTGTCAATTCTACTTTAACTACTTTACTTCCAGCCTAATTGCATCACCAAAAAGTTACAAAATCTATTTATATTTTTTATCATAATTATAAAAGTCTATTTATAATTTTCGACCTGGAACATGACATGATTTTGTCTCAATAAGCATTTCTGTTCTATAAAAGCTACTGTTGTCTTAAAGCGCTTTTGTCTTAATGACGCACACCCAAGACAATGTTTATTTTATGAGAAACAACCGAGACCGTGTAGTCTGACGTGCGACCCATTCACTGACCGTGTAAACTGCAAAAAATGAAATGAATACTAGATGCAAAAAGTGCTGGAAATATGGTGAAAACGTCCACACTGCGCTGCGCCACATTGCTGACGATCATCTGCGGACTGTGCAACAGCCAGTCTGCCAGCCCCGAGCAAGCCATCGAGTTTTCAGTGCCCAAAGTGATCGACCGGGTGCCAATCCCAGACACTGTAAAGTGCCCTGTCAAATGTCACGCAAAGTGTTAAAAGTCGTGGAAAATGCGCTGTAAAATGGCAAACGTACATTTGCCATTTTGCAGCACATTTTCCACGACTTTTGACACTTTGCGTGACATTTGACAGGGCACTTTTCAGGGTCTGGGACCGCCCCCAGCACGTGCCGGCCGTGTTCAAGCACACGTCGGACAATGAGCTCATCATCGACCTGGACGTGGTCAAGCAGCTGCTGGCGCTGTCGCCGCACCGGCTGCACGACGCGGCCATGCGCGGCGACACGAGACTCATCGGCGTCACGTTGCAGTACCTGAGAAGGCTGAACGGAGTGTCCATGCCGTGCTTGCTGGACTTGGCCAATGTTTTGAAAGACCTGATAGGGCTGGCTTTAGCCGGCGAGAAAAGGTGCGAATGAAAAATGATGAGAGACAACCTCGCTTTGACGCGTATCCAATTCAAATGTATTGAATTTTCGCCGCCAATGCAGCCTGCACACGGGCAACCACGTGCTGAACCTGTATAGGTCCGGGGGTAAGGTGGACAACGTTACTTGCGGAGCGCACCGACAAAGTCTCGACAATGAAGCGTCGTATTTGTGGGTGCTGAAAGGTGAGGAACGTGGACAATAAAATTACTGTATTTCCTCGAATTACCGACCCCCCTTGAAATAAATACACAAAGGTATGAGCGACCTGATGAAAAATACCCCCTCGAAATAACCTCCAGGTCTGAGCGACATGAGGAAAAAATACCCCTCTCGAAATACTCTCGTCTCAAATAATGTATGTCATGATGATGCATTAACTGCTTGCTGCCAAATTGCATTGCAGCTATACTCGGCGGACATGATACTCTGCCCCCGCACTCATTTATGTTTCACGTTGGAAGCGTGCCAAATGATGATAAAACATACGAATTTTGTATAAAAAATGAAAAAAATCATTGCTGTGAATAAGTTAACATATAGCGTTATAACAGTGATAACTTTTCCATCTTTTTATGAAAATCGCATGAGTAAAAAAATCGTTGGCACGCTTCCAGCGGGAACCACGCGTGCAGGGTGTAAAGTGACTGGAGTATACACATAGGTATACTGGTTGTTGTAGATAATTATATCACGATTTATGTCGAAATATATCCCGTTTGGTCTCATCTTTACCAGTTTCTGGGTGCGTTTTGGCCTATTCTTTACTACGATCCTTCACGAAATTTTTTGACGAAATAATAGAACTCCCCCTTGAAAAAGCCCCTCATCGGATTAACCCTCCTCAAAGGTTGCTGGCGAAAAAATTCACGCACTGGGGGTATTTCGAGGAAATACGGTCAACACTTGTTAACGTGACCCCAACTACACGGCCACTGTCGCAGTGTTCGACGCGCTGGGCAAAGTGAGCGCGGGCATCCTGCAGGGCAACACGCAGTGGATCGGCTCGCGGCAGGCCTGCATCGCCATCGACCACCGGCGCGGCTTGCTCGGCGTTCCCTGGAAGGGGAAGTATTACAGGGCGGCCTTCTTTGTCAACTGGAACACCCTCGGCGACGCGGCCAACGAGGAGGCAAAACAAGTAGTTACCTATATATAATGCTTATATTCTTGAATAAGTCGCCCAACGTCGCGAGTAGTGATGGAAAAGCGCCATGGCGCTGGCGCCTGGCGCTAGCGCCAAAGGAAAAAGCGCCATGGCGCTTTCGGCGCTAATTTGCTCTGGCGCCGTTGGCGCTTGGCGCTCGAGTTCGAAAAGCGCCATGGCGCTTTTGGCGCTTGGCGCCAAAGTCCTGGCGCTTTTTCCATCACTAGTCGCGAGTTATTAAAAAACCGTTTGAAGGGATTTACTAGAGAAGCAACATTTCCTTGAAAGTTTTGCCGATATACAGAGTGAATAGTGTTTACATTGAGTTTATTCTTAAATAAATATAATATTTTACCAGCATATTTATTTAGCTGCCGGTGACCCAAGTCGGTTCTTTTAGTTTTCATCTTTGTGAATTCGGTATTTATGGGATTTAAGGCTCGTCCTTTACAGGTGGGATTTCCACCTGAATTATTCAAAGTTATTCGAGGGGAACTAAAACAAAAGTGTACCAAATGAACGAATTTGCATGCGCCCCACAGCACCGTATATACCTATATGGAGTAAATAAAACTACTCAGGCATCGTGCGACACAATGATTCCAGCGTTGAGCTACGGTATCTGCACCTCGCAGCGGTGCAGCGTGGCCGATGTGGAGACCATAATCAACGAAGGTAATTCAGAACGAGACAAAAAGACCTTCATAATCACACGGCTGGAGTAAATCATCGAACAACGCATTGAAACACCCGCGCAGCATTGAAGGTGGCCGGCGCGGACAAGACATTCTGCCAGGTGCAAGTGAACGACGACGGGACGCTGTTGCACCTGACGCAGGACCCCTGGGCCGTGGGCATGGTCGCCTTCCTGGCCGTGATCCTGGCCGCGGTGCTGTTCGGCTCGCTCTACGACTACTTCGTGTACCAGCCGAACATCGCGCAGTTGGCAGAGAGCGAGCAGCAGACAGCGCTCTATGCGGAACAACGTGAATCGGCTTTACAGTACTTGCTTGAATAATTCCCGCTCGAATAAATCCCACCAGTAGGCATATGATAAGTTTGTGGTGTGTAATTTGAACAAAAATGGAACCTTTATGTTAATCATAGAGCATATTTCTAATGGAGAAATAAGTTGATAAGAAACAAGTTGCTTCAAAATTTTGGCGTAATAATAATACTCCCCTTTAAATAACCCCCCTTTTGAAAAGTTCCCCCCTCAAAAAAGCCTGATGAAATAATGAATCCCTAGGGGAATTATTCGAGCAAATACGGTATACACAGTGCAGTGAGCCGTCAGCGAGCAAAAACGAAAACACCTTTGCAGCGACGCTAGTGAAGCTGCTGCTCGCCTTCTCGGTGGTTTCTAACACGCCCAAGATACTGAACACGGAGAGCAGACCGGGCGCCATACCGGCCTTGCACGGCATGCGCTTTTTATCGATGTTGTGGATCATATTTTCACACACGTATTATTACGGCGCCACCAGTTTCACTATGGGTGCGTGAACATGCTATTGCTAAAATGCTCGTGAACATGCGTCTACAACAACAAGAACAAGTTTATTAATAGTTCCCAGTTTTCAGACAACCTGGCCGGCGTTTTATCAGCATTTCCAACGAAATTCTTGCATCAGATCATACTCAATGGCGCCTTGGCCGTGGACACGTTCTTTTTTCTCAGGTAATTTTATACACCTGGCTGGATTATTTTAACACGTAGGTGTTCAGTTGACGAATTCATTTAAAAAACGCAGCGGCTTTCTCGTTTGCTACATTTGGTGCAAACACACAAAGAAGCACAAGGCGCGAAACATCACTCAGCCGGGATTTTGGGCAAATTTTTACATTCACAGATTTCTAAGGTGTGTGAAACTATTTCCCATGAACTATTTACCTACCTAAATACCGTATTACCTCGAAATACCCCCATGGGGGTTTATTATTTCGCCGGCAAAATTTGAGGGGGGGTTAATTCGAGGGGGGGGGGGGTTTATTCGAGGGGGGGTTGTATTATTTCGTCAGAAATTTTCGTGAAATTCATAGTAGAGAATACGCTTTTTCACACACAAAAAATGGTAATAAACGCGAGAAAATAGGTAGTATTGGGGCTATAGATGTACATCTGTACACAAATGAGCATATAAGTGTATCTGCAATGCAAATTAGTAGTAATAAGTACATCATGTACATCGCATACATGATGTACATCATTCTGGAGGGGGGGTATTTCGAGGGGGGGGTTTATTATTTCCCCAGCCCATTTTGAGGGGGGGTTAATTCGAGGGGGGGGGTTAATTCAAGGGGGGGATAATTCGAGGTAATACGGTAGGTTTGCGCTATGGGTCACTTGCACGATTTACAAGGCTACTATTTACGTTGAAAACTGGGTATTTTGGGGTTTACGGATTGTTTTGAGATAACAATTCGATTGAATGATATAGTGATTTTCGCTTTGATAAAATTAAGTAGGTATATTTAAATACCAAATTTAAAAAAAATAAAGTTTAAAAACGAGAATGTTTCAAATATCGTTTGGAATTATTAATCACAGAGTGCTTGCGTGCAAAAATGGAGGCCTTGACAATAAGAATAGAACGTTTCTTGCACTGACGTTTTACAAGAAATACGTTTTCCAACCAGTGTTTATGCATATTTACATGTTTACTAGAATCCAATAGTGAGCATTATCAGTCACTTTGTTCATTTTGAATCGAATACCGACATCAACAATGTTAGGGATATAAAAGGGTAACATGATAAATTTCAATTAAAAAAAAAAAGAAAATCTTTCTCGCCTCGGTAAATCCCGTACAGAGAAAGATACAAGCTGAAAGCGTTTTTTAGAAGGTTTTTTGAGTGTTGCGAGAGCACGGGCGAGAGGTACAATCCCTCCTTGTCCAATGTGACTCTGCGAAACGTGACCATTGTCACGAAAGATGGTTTTCTAACCAAAACTGCATATTTGGCAGAGTGCCAAATCATTCTGGCACGACTCATTTTGAGTCAAAAAACGGGTAAATCCCCACCTTCCTTATTCATTCGTTGTTTATTGCATAATGTCAAGTGTCTGAAAGTGTCTTTTTGGCCGCTCTCACTATCCTTAACCCTTGACGGGCAAGAGAGGGCCGATTTTCAGACTTTGGCAGTTTGCCAAAAACATCGATATTCTTTCTATATCATAATCAAAGATGTGGTAAGTCTGGACTTTATCATACTAACATGCTTGCTCACTTGTTGCACGATCACTGCATTGCTTGCACATAACATTAATCTTGCAATTTGTTCATGTTATACGATACTAGTTATCAACACGGGTAAATCCCCAATTTCGATCATCATTCTATTATGGGGTTGCTTTGAGAAAGGCACTGATTCCCAGATTGCTACTCACTCGTGTTTTGGGCAAAGTGTCAAAGGTCTGAAGACATATTTCTGCCAATCTTTAAAAATGGCGTACTGCAGAGGGGTTACGCTGGTAAATTTTCAGATTTTGGCACAATGCCAAAAACTGACGAAATTTCACCCTATCTCATATATGGACCTGCAAAGTAGTACAGTACGGTGGGGTGAACCATATGTGGATCAAATTAACGATTCAGAGGGGGATCCAATCAAAAAATATAATCTGAATGACTATACAAACATAACTATGCACAACGTTATCCATTACAGACGCGTGGGCTACATTCAACTAACATTTATTTTTACTAACATGGACACCGATCAGAGTGAGAAAAAAAAATCCCGCACGACATCTAAATCGCGCAAATCAGGGGGTTCTTCGTCGGCGGTGGGGGCCGACACTAACGATTTTGGTGACGCAACTATTTTGAATATTGCTGATAAAGATGCATTTGAGGTGGGTGATGTATTATCTGCTTACCATCCAACTAACTGCACATGCCACCAGGGATCGATATGTTTTAAGGGTATGATAAATTGGTATAATCAAGTCAATTACCGATTGTGCACAATTATAAGACCGCTCTCAACTGCTAACACAGGAACAATATCTTATTCCACCACGCAGGCTGCGATTTCGGGCAAATCCGCAGCTGAAAAGTTGGCGTTGAAGCTAGTATGGGGTAAAACCAGAAATGCTCGTTCAAAAAGCACCAATCAAACGCCGCACCCGTCGAAGCAATTTGGAACGTTGGTTTTACGTATTTGGGATTTGAGACACACTCTAAATTTCCCTGCTGATTTGGAATGGCCGATACCACCAAAGTATATAACTAAATACATTTCACTTTCGGGGGATTTGTTAAATGGAATAAGATTAGAATTGATAAATAAAATAAGATTCGAATTAAAATGGATTTTTAATAATGATGCTAGCCACGTATGGGAGGACGCCTTTGCATACAAAATATGTACAAGCTTAATTTATTTCAGGCTCCCGCTAGAAAGCGACGGATCCCCCGAATTGGGCCCGACGTCCCAGCGTGTGAAAGAATCAGCTACTGACCGTCCTGAGAAAAGTGCAAATCAAAGGGGTGCCAAAATACACACAAAGCTAGTGGATCGCGTGCTCAATGGTGACACAAATTCGCCCAATATGGTGTCCGAAAAAACGGGAACGTCTCCCTCTGAAGATGCAATTTCTAGAGATTCTAAAAGGGTACCACTAAAGGGTGAGAATACATTATTTTTTATTTTTTCAGTTACACAATATATATATCGATCAAGCTTCAAACGGTTACACAAATGCAATCATATCGGTATAGAGAGATCGGCTGAGTCACATATTATGACTCAACAGAACTTTATTAAGCTTTTGAAACAAATCATAAATTCAGACCATCCTGAAGATTTAAATAGTATCAATACAAATACAATATCAAGGCTGGAAATATATCCGGGAATATATCCGAAAATAAAGTCACTCATTGAGGGTTCATGGAGATATAGATACACAAAAAATGACATGGGGGACTTACGTAATGGCAAAACTATTTACCTTTTATCAACACTGATACATCTATTCCCATCATACTCAGACCCTGAATCCCTTTCGGCTCTGGCTCGCAGACGCCGACTTGCTGCTCTTACTGCGTCGAATCTCAGACTCGGCGGAATGAATTTGAAAGGTCGACTGATGGCGCATGAAAATAGGGAGTATAAAATCAAAGAAATGGCAGAAATTTTGGGTGAGTACATCGCGGTGGCTTTGTCACAGGTATTTACACTATGCAAATGGGGGCTGGTTATAAATTTCTTTGTAATAACACACTGTACGTTGGAAAAAATTTTGCGTCTAAATATTTTGCATCTCAAAATATTGCGTGTCAAAATTTTGCGTCGCATATTTACATCATTTCATTTGGCATCTAAATCGTCTGATACAACATTCAGATGTTATATAACCATACGGGCGCTTTCACATTCACAAAAAACTCTGTTATTTTCAGCTCCCGGAGATGAGCCGTTGGAGATGGATGCTGATTGGCCCAGTCTGAGCGCAGAGATAGGGCGCCTATACACAGTTGGCAATGTCGAATACAACCCTGAAACAGCGCTCGAAGAATTGCACAAATGTTTTTCCAATTTCGACACTACCAACTGTGGGTCGCGAGCAGTCTTACTGATGGGAAATTTGCTCCACTACTGCTTGATGGAACAGAGTCAAACAATGAGATTCAGTCAAAAAGTTGGTTATGTAATGGGTTACGATTATAAGTCAAAATATTACGAAATTGATCATATCACAACAACACATGTCCATAACTTAAAGATAAAACTAAATCATCAAAACTGTCGAAATCTGAATATTGAAACATTAGATGTTACATGGCATAAAAATTTTCTGAGGGTACATCTTACGTTTATGTGTGCACGCGTACATGGATACCTAGAAACACCTATGTCTTTACAGTTCGAAGTGTTCGTGGCAGCACTGGCCAGCGCTATTAAGGGTGATATGTCGACCGTTCGAAACAGCGTGAACACTGTCGAAGGTGATATCACTATGCTGATGGACGATACAATCAACCTGGATGATAAAGTGACAAACTATGAAAAATCGGTGAGTCGGATGTTTTTCTTGCCCTATTTAGCTAGTGACGCGAGCGTCTCACCGAATCTTGAAATAGCTGCACTTAGATATGTTTTTACAATAATATCATGTACCTCAAAACTTATTTGTTTTCAGACATCCTGCAAAACAGATGGCATTGTCGCCAGTATTATGGAGATCAAAGACCGTTTAACTGCAATCGAAATGAAAATGTGCAGCTATGCGACCGTGGCTTCATCGAGCGGCACATCAAAGAGAAAACAAGAAGACACGTCAGAAATGTCGGACTTGGCGGCCAAGAAACAAAAATCAGATGATACGAAAGGTACTGAGGTGCGTATATACGGTATCTATTTTTTCTCCCTTCAGGAACGCGTTCAAAAGTATGCTGTTGTCTACTCTTTGTGCTACGTGCCATTTATTTACTTTACGGATATGTACTCTACAATGTCACTATATAGTGGTAAAATTGTACATAAAAATTGCGAAGACTCTAAATTTCGACATAAACGTCATAGACACTATCCAAATGGCGTAAATCAATATGAGTCTGCGCTCAATCAATTTTTCAAATCAGTGATGAGTCCGAGTCTCGTTTTATACACAAGAAACATTTTTCAGACTCTGAAAATACTGAAGGGGGTGCCGGTCGACTACCGCGGGCGAGACGCTGCCCTGGACTTAGTGGTGTCGCTACTGGACCCAACCGACCCCCTAAGCCCGATGTTCCCCTGGGGGGTCAACCTGGATGGGCAGATGTTCCCCTGCATATCGCTGGCATTGATGATGGTAAGAAGGGCACATAAGATTAATTTCTATAGTATACATTACGGTTCATACAAAATACAGTCGATCAAATATCGGTGTGTCGATATGTATCTAAAATTGACAATACCATTGATGGAAAACCGCATCAAATACATCAATATTAATATACGAAACATTAAATCAATAATACCTTTATGGGAAAGTATTAGATACCAAAGTCTGCAAAATTATGAAATATACATTCACACACAGGCTGAGGCAAAAGCGACAGGGAGCACAGAATTGGAAAACGGCGTTTTCGCGTGCAAACCGTATTTCGTAAAGCACAATGGGTCGCAATTCGATCAAAAATATTATGATTTTGTTGGACGCTTGAACCCAGCATGGAACCGGATTTGGCTATTTGAGGTGGAACAGGGTGATACCAGCGCGTTGTCATGGTTCAACACTGCCACGGGCAACCCATTCGAGCTGCTCTACGACAGCATCGATGAAGCGAAATCTACACCAGCCTATAAGGCGCTGAAAAAGGTTTTGACCAACGCGCTGTGGATAAATCCGCAACTAAGGTTAGATGAGGTTCATCTATTGTCCATTATCAAGCGATGTGAATGTCCTGGACTTAAAACTCTATTTCAAAACAAAAGTATAATGAGAAACAACTTGGTTTCATTGGTAAATTTGATAATACTTTGTAGGCAGCTGCTTTGGCAAACTGGCAAAGATCGTATCAATGGCAAGATTGTCGACAACCCGCGATTCATCCGCGCAACTGGATACTACCCGAATTGTGGATGGCGGGGTGCGCTGATATGCGGCTGTGATAAATTGGCTACTGAGGTACGCATTTTACCTACGAGTTACAGAAAAAAAACGACTCAATTTATAACACCTCAAAAATCGATAACAAAAATTCCAAAAATTACACTTTATAATTTTCAACATGCTGTAGAGATGCAGCTGCGGTCAGAAACGGATACCAATCACAAATCGTCAATTATGTTGACCAGGGGTACTGATACTTCCACATTAAAACTGAAGAACTGTACTACAATCCAGACTACTGTAAATTCAAAAAAAACTTCTAATAAAATCAGAAAAACAGTCGCAAAAACATGGGGGGTTTCGAGTTTCATTGCAATTACACTTGCAATTACTACTTTTTTAATCGGTACACCCGTACAGGCGGCGCTTAGTACGACAGTTGGTCGCAACTACAAGGCACCCTTCATGAACCTATGGGGTGAGGCGCTGATGGAACTTCGCGCAAAATTGACAGAAAAGTGGGCGTACAAAAAACGGAATGACAAGGGTGAATGGGTGCAGATGAAAGAATACGGAACTTTTGACAATTTTAACAAAACTGGCCACTGGAAAATAACAGACCCGACCGGATCGAACAAAAATGTGACTATGTTTCTACAAAACCCGAATAGGGTTAGTTCAAACTCAGTATATTACCATATTTGTGTGATTTGCTCTGTAGAAAGAATTAGCTCGGTTTTAAAAATACTACATAAAGTATGCAAACTCGAAGTGAATGTAAATATGTATAAAAACGCGGCAGCAATGAAATTTATAGTGAATACGACAGATTTTACATTCTACCCTATTTGGATATCAAATGATTTTTTTCTCACCCCCTGTTCCTCAATCAACCGACAACAATTTATCAAATGTAACATTTTGCCTTTACAGTCGAGCCGCGGTCGCGGTCGCGGCAGGGGTGCGCCCAGGGGCGGGGCGCCCAATGTCCAAAACCAACCGCAATCGTATTTCCAGCGAGGAAACAACAATCGCAGCAGGGGGTTCAACAGGGGGTCATCTTTTGGCTCATTCAGAGGAAGGGGTAGCCTTTCTGCTACCCCCCTACAGAGCGCATACATGATGACTAAGTTCGATGGTGCCACAGAGCCAACCGTTGACGATGAAAATTCGCTGGAAGATGTGGCAGAATCCCTTTTTTCAGAGGCCAAAATTTCAGACGAAGTAAAAAATGGTTTGTCCTCGTCTAACTTTTTCGATCCTAATAGTATGTTAGTATTTTGCTTACCATTGAGCTACACGGCATTGGAAAAAGGTTCATGTAATAAATCTGTTAATTATTTATACCTATATACATATAAACCTACTTTTTTATGTAAAAAAAAGTTTCCCGGCGTATATGTGGGATTTCGACATCAAACCACATCATACATCTGCATAACATGTATTCATACACCTACCCTTACAGGAGAAGCCGACTGGAAAACAGTAAATGCAAAGATCAATGAACTGATGAATATGGTGAAACGCAAAAACATTGGCGAAGAGCCAACTGTTGTCGAAGCTCCGGCAGAACAAGAAAACGAGGCACTTGCGGTTGACACTGAAAATTCTCAAACGCCAGCACCAAATGATTATGACCAATACGAGGGTGATGTCTTTGATGATGGGGCAATTTTTGATGAAGAAATGGACTTTGGTTGGTCCAATCTTCATGTTAAGTGTAACTACACTTCTCTGGGACACTGCAACATAAATTGTGGTATCTTGTCACTGAAAAAAGGTGCAAGCGCTAAATACGCCGCTGTTAACTTCGCTAAAAATGACACGAACCAATCTACACTACCTAATACTAGATTAGATTATGATATAGGATTTTTATGCACTGTACCACTTGGAACTAGTAAATTTTCGAAACTGGTAATTCACCATGACACTTTGTGCATATATACGGCTTTTCTGGAAAGTGTACTTTCGGATGGGAAAAAAGATTTTAAACTATGTCCTGGGTATAAAAAATACATGAATATACCTAGTAATCTTGACTGGCAATTTGTAAAATCCAAAAACGCTTTTTCAGACTCGCCGGTTCAAGTGGTGGCTACGGATACTGTATGCAGTGCAGCCCCGCCCAAGGCTAGTGTTTCATCTGCGGTGGAAAATGCCACCACGAGTGCCAAACCTGAACCAATTGTTTCTCAGGTACGTATGGGCCTCAGCGAATATAGGGGGTTGCAGCGCGAGGTGGCTTGCGCTTTGTCAACGGAATATGTGGAAATGTGTGACTTGAGTGCCAAATCCCAACTGAAAATTGCCAAATTCCTCAAATTGTCAATTTTGCGCGGAAAATTACCGGACCAAAAACTCATGCGAGATCCCGCATTTGGCAACCGGCTACTGGCACCACTTACAATACTGAGAAAATTGAAAATCATGGCGCCCTTCGGCCCACAAATGGGTTTCAGACAATCAGATGGAAAAGACATGTTTGGATGTATTGACGACTTTCCGCCATCCAAAATACCGTCAATGGACTACTTCTATACTGTCTTCCTCACTGGAGATAGTACAAGTGTGGGGTTGAAATCTGAAATGTGTCGTCGCGCCACCATTGACAATATGAAACTTCTTATCAATTCGACGGGGGTGCTGTACAGCGGGCAGCGCCTGAACAGCATCGGCACCGTGTTGAAATACAACGGCATGAAAACTGCCTACGATGCTGTGATAATTCGTGGCGTTCTAGATAGTACTGACTTAGAATTGTCAACAGCAACACGGGTTCATGGCGTGAGCATAAGAGAGAACTTTTTATCACCAGTCAGCAAGTTTCTGCAGGATATTCAGGGGCCAAATGTCATCAAATTGCAACCACACGGCCGCATTATTATCAGCTTGATTGGACCCACCCTGCCAGACTTCAATTACTCAGTTTGGAACGAAGAACTTGCGGGAGAATTGTTCTATTTCTATTTGGATTTAGAGCAACAACTGATAGCTTTTCTGAAAGTCCGGCACCCAAAAGTAATGGTTCTACCCATCATGAGCTTTTTTCTGATCAAATATAAGGAAATGGGACTGCACTCCCCTGTGGAAGCTATGACAAATATGATCGCACGTGATGGGTTGCACAACTCCCAAACTGGAACCAAAGTTATTGGGTATCTTCTGCTGAAAACTCTGAAAAACATGTCAGTTGTTTTTCTATCTTCAAATAGAAATTTTACTTTGGCGGTAATCTTCTACAATGAAACGGATTTGGCACCAAGCCAACATGTTCGAAAACAAGCCTATCTATTACATGGCACCTTTAATATGCCAATTATACTGACAAAAAACGTTCCACGATTTGCATTGAATGCATATTCTCGATTTTTGACATTCGATTACTTCCGTAAACACAGAATATACGTTGCAGGTTGCGGCAACCCGAAAACGCCGGGCGGAATTAAAGAAAAAGCAAGCGAAGGATCAGAAATCGATTACAAATTTTCTAGAGAAAAAATAAAGTCAGTTAATATTTACATTGTAAGGGGGTTAATAATGAGAAATATGATGAATCTATGGGCTCGGAAAACATATAAATGTAAACAGAAAGATCGTAAAAAGATGTGTAAAAAAACTCCTCTGGGGACATACATGCACACATTATTCGACATTAATGTTATTTACATTCTCAGGAGCTGGAGAAGACATTGCCCTAGACTGCTGTGCCTGTCTTGTTTGGATTTTATTGGCTACATACCTGTGTATAGATTCACCTTGGAGACTTGCCAAACAAATAGTTTCTCTGCTGATATAATTTCCAGACAGTCTGATGTCCCTACAGTGTGCAATGTATACAAGTGTAGATGGTTCTTGAAAGGTGAATCTATAGACCTATTGTTCTTTTCCATGAATAGGTTCGAAAAAAAGCCGAAAATTCGACATGAATTACGAATTTCATGCATCTATGTGTGGGGTGTTCAAATTTTATCGCTTACTCATTTATCATTCATGCATTCTTTCCTTACACGTTTTTTATACATTATTCCGGTGATAAACAGCGCAAAAGTGGATGTGCATGTGAAATCAGCGAATGTGGAATTACATGGGAACACGACAAAATTAGAAGTATCGTTAAAAAGGGATAACATTGAAATCTCAGATAGTGACAATATAAGCAACATACCATTGACATACAAAGTGGAACGGTTTCCATGTAAAACACACAATTTGAGTTTTATACTAATTGCGTGTATGACTTTTTTTATTTTAAGTTTGTCATGCTTTTTATGCGAGGGTGGTTTTTACATTGAGTGCCTGGTTTTGCACGTAACAAGGATGGTATTGATATTTTTATTCGTGACAATCAAATCGCATTTAAATCGCAAATCGCATTTAAATTACAAAAGTTGTACGATTAATCGTTTTCTAAATAAGACAATCGCTTTTCCTAATTCGCTCAGAATTGATAATATGTTTCAATTATCTCAATTTTATAAATATTGTCAAGTAGCGTTGATGTGTGTGGTTTGGACAGGAATATTTTTCAGTTTCAAAGATGATTTATTGATTGTACTTGTGATCAACAATTGGTTCAAATCACTCGATTTTTATATAAATATCGCAAAAAAATCAGAATATGCTTTGACATTCCCGTTGAGCTCGAAAACGAAAAAATGTGGTTTCACGCGCAACGTAGCGTTTCTTATCAGTGGGTATATTGCTACGATGTTACCGAGACCAGTGGCAGCCGCTACTTCTGGCGGTGTGCCAAATGCTGGGTACCCGACAATCGATACTTTCGCTTTGTCAACTTTGTATCAAAATATACAAAAATCAAGCAGGCAGTTTGTGTCAGTTCTAAAGACTCTACTAAAGACCTCGGCACAGATAACGTTTTTTTATGCGCTGGGATACTTTGATTCGAACTTTGTTTATTTAAAATGGCTGGAGGGAATGTTACTTTGTTGGACACTGTTCAAAAGCACAAGAATAAATCAACTGCAGGTTTTCTCTATGAAGACTCCACCCATTTCAAATAAACATGGAATGTCGTATAAGCTTGTATTTTATGGCGTTTGTTTTATATTTATTATGAATATTGACGGCTGTACAGCAGCAAAAAATGCGGCAGGTAATTCTGCAGCATTTTCAATCATCGAATCCATGGCGCTTACTGTTCTATATCAGAATGTAAGGTGCCTGAACCGTCAATATAATGCACTTCTTGAAACAATACTTCGCTCAGGCGCAGATGTGCTCTGTTTTTGTGAAACCCAACACAAAAATAAATCTGAAGTATCCAATATTGGAGGCTACCAGTCTGTGCATACATTCAAAGGTGAGACAGGTACTGGTGGGCTTTCCATATATATCAGAAAGGGACTATATTATACATTAAATAAAGTAGAGCCATCAGTACACAACAATATTTTAAATATAAAAATTAGCCAGAGATGTGATATGGGTACCTCGCGGAAAGATAAGCGCATATCCTCTGAACATGACACAAAACTCAATGTAATGGTTGCATATCTAGAAAACAATGCAAAAGTAAAAACATGTAAAACAGCCTTGAGACTGAACAAAGCAATCCTTATGGAACTGAGCCGGGCTATCTCAAACAGTGTAAAAAATGGTGAACATCTTCTAATAGCTGGTGACTTCAATGGCCATGTTGGTAATGATGCAGCTGGGGTGCCGAACAATAATGGTGATATAAATGAAAATGGACATTTAGTTCGTGAATTCATACTGGACAACAACTTGGAGCTGTTAAATAGACATATGGATGGGCTATGGACATTTCAAAGAAAAAATGCCCGCTCAATACTAGATCTATGCCTAACGACAGACTGTGATTTGATGTCTAGAGGGATCATAGATGAATGTGGTGAAATAAGTGTGATACAATCGGATCATAATGCTATCATCACAACATTATTTTTCCCGGTTTCATCGGTATCTCAACAGAATGGTTATATCAGACCAAAAACAGCTGAGCAGCAAAAAGAATTCAAATCAAAAATCAGCGCGGCCTCATTTGACACATATGGCAATGTCATCTCAGCAATCAACATGGCTGCTAAATGTACTTCCAAATTAGCTGTGATAAATAAAGTTCCAAGTGAACTGATCAAACAGGGGAGAAAAATATCAAAATTGAGGAGAAAAATAAAACGAATAAATAAAGGAGGTTCTACTGTGAATATTACTGAGCAGAATGCGTTATTTCAAAATCTTAGACAAGAGCGGTGCACATTATCTCGAATGAAGACGGAAATTGAAAGAAGAAAAAAAGACAAAGAAATAGAAAATCTAGTGAAAACAGGGGGGTCTACACATATTAATATGATCTACAAAAAAGTGAACGATATTCGTAATGATAATAAATGTGTGCTGCACACCATTCATGATGACAATGACGATCCTGTAACTACAAAGGACAGTATGAACAAAGAATTGACATCTGCTTGGAAAGTTGTCATGGAAAAGAACCCCGGGATGGCAATCACAGAGGTCGAGACAAACAAAATACAAAGCATTAGTTGCTCGAAAAGGCAAAAATGCAAGCTGGAGGATCAGATATCTTACATAGAGGTAGAATTAGCCATACAAAATCTCAAAAACAACAAATCAGGTGGTACCACTTCAATCTATCATGAACAACTGAAATTACTTGGAGTCGATCACATTGATCAATTGGTACAACTATATAATACATGGTGGGACGGGGAAGAAATTCCCAACGAAGCAGCTTTGTGCAAAATGATGTTGCTACACAAAAAGGGCGACAAAGGAAACTTGAAAAATTACAGAACCCTCGGAGTTTCATGCAATATAAAAAAGGTTTACATGTCTATTATAAACAAACGACTAATGCGATGGCTAGAGGATTCTAATGCTCTAACGGAAATGCAGGGAGGCTTCAGGCCGGGCAGACACACATTAGATAATGTCCAAATTCTGAAATCATGTTACAATTATGCCGTTACTAATGGCAATGAGTATATAACTTGCTTTGTAGATGCCGTTAAAGCCTTTGACAGGGTTGACAGAGAAAAGCTTTGGCTGAAAATGTCACTAATGGGGGTTCCACACACCCTAATTCAAGCTATTTCGAATGTATATAAGAAGACAAGAGCTATAATGACCTATGCTGGGTACGAAAGTGACCTACTGGAATACCCTATAGGCGTTGCACAAGGATGTGCGCTGAGTCCAACTCTCTATGCTATATACATACATGATTTGGCTGAAAAACTTCTTGCAACAGGTTGTGGGGCAAAATGCGGGAGACACGCAAAAAAAATCCCAGCTCTGTTCTTTGCCGACGATATTGTATTGATGGCCAGCAAAGATAGTGATTTGGAAATGCTTATGGACACATTCAGTGAGTGGTCATGGAGTTGGAGTGTTTCGATCAACCCAACAAAGAGTGAAGTTCTGAGATGGGGTGTGTCGAATCGACCAAAAAGAGATTGGGCCCTTACGATAGGTGACCCTAAAAAACCAAGACGGACATTTCTGAAAGAAACAGATAGTATACGATACCTTGGTGTGCAAATAAACAGAGGTGTTGACCCTTTTTCAGAACATAAAGCTAACAGGCTCATAAAAATGTGTCAATTGAGCAATTTGGCAATAGCAGCAGCCAAAAACTCAATTACACCTTTATATCATGGGAAAATAACGTGGAAGGCATATGTAGAACCAGCAAGCATGTTTGGTGTTGAAGTGACCGGTCTATCTAGCTCGCAATTAAGAGAAATGGACCGTATATATATGCAAACCATGAAAAGAGTAGCAAGACTTCCAATTAATACGAGCAATGCCATCCTGCTACACGATCTGGATGGGATACTTCCATCAGATAAATATGACCAACTGATGTTGACCAATAACAATTACATGTCAAGGCTGAATAAAAGCAGATGGTTATATCATGCCTGGGAGGTTGATCATTCCCTATGTGGAAATAAAAGATTAAAAATTGACAATACAAATTGTGCTTTGATTGCGGACTCCAAAACCAGACTGGGGTTCCATATAGACATGCAACAACTGAGAAAACTAGATATCAAGAACATGGTGTATTTAAAGAGGCGAGGTATGATACTTACAACATTGAAAACCCAATCAGCCATACAATATAGGCATGGTGAAACAGGGAGCATAGAAATAAAGGGCCTTCATTACAATGAGCTAAATTGGCTGGCGGCAAGATACAACGCATTACGGAACAGAAGTAAAAAGGGCTATAAGCTTTGCAGTCTATGCTCTAATGCGTACATTAAGGTGGCAGCAAATCTGCATCATATACTACATATTTGTCCGGCGAGTGATCATTTACGAGAAAAATGCAGGACGACACTTTGCTCCGTTCCTTGCTCATGGGAATCAAACCCACTAGGATATACGGTCTGTCATGCGCATCGGAAATGCTTGGACAAACTTCTTGTGTACGGGACAAGTCATATGCATGACAGATAGGGGAGATTAGTTCATTAGTCCACAATATGTTAATGAGTAAAAGCAAGGGAAGGGCGTAACCCTTCAAGGGTAGGGCCCTGTATCCCAATAACATAAAAAAAAAAAAAAAAAAAAACAAAATATTGCCCATCCCTGGATGACCCTTAAAACAAACAAACAATAAATGCCACTGCAAAACGTTTCAGATTGACGCCGGTGTACATGATTGTGCTGGGCGTGTTCACAACGCTGCTCTACTACGTGTCCGCCGGGCCGTTCTGGCAACCGATCGAAAAAGATCGGTGCTCAGTGTCTTGGTGGAGTAATCTTCTATACATTAACAATTTCGTGAACTTGGATGATGAGGTACGCAGCGATAGAAAAAAGACTTGGAAGATGTGTAGTTTTCATATTTTTGATATTTACGAGTTTGATACTTTCATCGAGTTTTGAATTGTCTCGGTGGAGTGCAGCCTAAATCGAAATCGAAATCATACAATGCAAAAAAAAAGAAAATAAAAAATATTTAATTCAGATAAATATAGAAGAAAACATTTTGTGAGCACATCTATTCATCTTATATATTTAAATTTTAAAAAATGAAAATAATTTGGCAAATTTCTCAACTTCTTAAGAAAGAGTCTGCAAGATCGGAAGAATAAATCGTCTTTTAACAAATTTTCTATCGCTGAATCTCAGTTCAAAATAACGACAGCTATCTTTTCTAGTGCATGGGCTGGACATGGTATCTGGCGAACGACCAACAATTCTACTTATTCGCGCCGATACTTCTAATCCTGCTGTGGATGTCAGTTGAGTTTAGCACCGACAAATGGCTCAATTCCCAGCAACAAAACGTCACACTGATCTAAACTTCTGCCAGGTACCCCCTAATCGGCTACCTATTGGGCGCGGTAATACTTTTCGGTTCCGGTGCCATTCACTTGCTGCTGATTTGGCCGCATGACTGGCCACCCGCACCGGTGCTCACCGCTGACACTTCTAAGTAGGCAGTCAGTCTGGCCCTGGGGGCAGTCCTAGACCCTGTAAAAGAGTATGTAAAATGTAAAAGACCTTGTAAAATGACATGTGTCATGTAAAAACCCTGTAAAATGTCATCTGTCATGTAAAAGACCCTGTCAAGTGTTAAATGTCATGCAAAGTATTCAAATATTATTCAGTAGTATCCAAATATTACGTTTTTGTATCCAAATCTTACATTCAAACATAATATTTAAATACAAAACACGAGATTTGGATACTATAGAATAAGATTTAGATACTTTACATGACATTTGACCTTACAGGGTTTTTTACATGACACGAGATTTGACAGGGCCTTTTAAATTTTACAGGCTCAGGGACTGGCACTTGCTCTTCACTCACTAATTTTTTTGAAGCGCCTATTTAGAAGCGGCTGATTTCAGGTCGAATTACATCATCGACTACTGGCCGGAGGTGTACGTCAAGCCGTACGTTCGCTGCGCGCCGTACGTGGTGGGCGTGATGCTGGCGCACTTCATGTTCAAGCGGGAGCTGAAATTCAACATCAACAAGGTGCTGCTGAAACTGACGTTTTGAAAAAACTATGCGCTGATAGTTTTGAGAGTTTCAGTGTCAAAATCAAGTTCTGGCAATTCGGATTATTGATCTTAGTGCACCAAAGCATTGTTGTTAAAACGCATTTACGTTGACCCGAAAAATACGTATAATCGAGTGCTGAGTAAATACGTTTACGCTTCCTCCAACAAAAATACCAGTACCCACCTTAACGCGTACTTTTTGAAAGTACGCGAGTACAGGAAACGGAATTGAGAATTTTTTGGGGTGCATAAAAAGCAAAAACCACGTAAATGATAAAAGTGGTGATGGATAGGGAAAGCGAATACTCCCACTTTCACTCATTTTTGTTTTCCTAGGTACAAAATCGAAAAAACAACAACAAAGTCTCCACCTCGGATCGGTACTAACACCAAAACTTCCACACAACTTTATTTTCACACCTTCCCCCACACGCACAGTACACGGCGGCGGCGGGCTGGGCGCTGTGCACCGCAGCGGAACTGACCGTCGTGTTCGGCCTGTACCACTACTGCAAGACGGGCGAGATCGGCTCCTTCTACTACACCGTGTTCGCGCTGTTCTCCAGACCCGTGTGGGCGCTAGGGCTCGCTTGGATCGTGCTCGCCTGCACCGCTGGATGGGGAGGTCGCAATGGGGGGGGGGGTCGCCGATGCAACTTTCTTGTATTGGGGGGTGGGGCGATTTAAGGGTGGTCGCAGCGGCAATTTGAATTTTGTCGGCGTTTTGAGTGCGATGCATGCATCGGGAAAATGCGACAAGTGTCCACATTGACATTTCCTAAAAATTGTGCCGTAAAATAAATTTACAACAGGAAGAAATAGGGCGCAAGTGCCAATTTGTCAACTGCCATGACGCCATTCGTCCACAAGAGCACAAAAAACCGTCACCATTCGTAGGGCCAATAAACGCGTTTCTCTCGTGGAAGGCATTCATCCCACTATCGCGGCTGACCTACTGCGCCTACCTGATACACCCGATAATCGTTATCACCTACTTCAGAAGCAGACAGACCGCGTTCCACTACGGCACGCATGTGCAGATGGTAAAGTGGCGTTGACAACTTTATTTTGCAAAAGTCTTTGAATGTGCGCACTTTTTGACGTTTTTTTATCCGCAGGTGGGCCTGTTCATCGGGTTTGCGTCCTTAGCCTACACCATATCCTACTTTGCGAGTCTGGCATTCGAGATACCAGTCTCACATATAGAGTCCATCACGCGCACCGATGGCAAAACTAGAGTGAAACTGGGTGAGTTGAGGTGCATGTACAGGGGACAGTCTCGCATCCTGTAAAGTGGCAAAATGTCAAATGACAAGTAATGACAAGTAAAATTTTCGGAAAGCATTTGACATTCACATTACAAATGTGAAAAGTTGACATTTGACAGGGTGCGGTACTGGCGCCAGATCTCATTCATGGACGTTCGTAATCGTCACAAAATATTCGAAAAAGACCCGACCATCCACACGGCCCACAAACCCCAGGCGAGCACGAGTCATCAGTAGCCGCGATCGCCCGCGAACACAGCACCGCCGGTCCCGGTCTGGTCGGTCGGCAGTACCTGGTCAACCAGGTGCCAATCCCGGACCCTGTAAAATGTGTAATGTCACGCAAAGCGTCAAAAGTCATGGAAAATGCCCTGCAAAATGGCAACTCGGTTGCCATTTTGCAGGGCATTTTCCATGACTTTAGACACTTTGCGTGACATTTGACATTTTACAGGGTCCGGGACTGCGCCCAGCAGCAGGACCACATGGTGCTGGTGGAACAGTCGGACTTGGATGAACACGCGCAGCAGGCTCACCCGCGTGCTAGAGTCATGATTAATCAGCAGTGATCTATTTGGAGATGTTGTAAGATAGGCACCTGCTAATGATGGGTGATAAACCTCAGAGGTTGGATTAAATTGTATACAAACACAGCAAAGCCGATGTTGGACGACAATTTTGAAGTGCTCTTTAACCCCATTGTAAAATGTAAGTGATAAGTAAATAGTTTCAGAAGCGGCGGGTTAACAGACAAATAAAAAGTTATGAGTGGTAAGTGAAGAAACAAATTGCAAGTCGAAAGGTAAGTAGATATGAAATTCAAATGTGAGCCATCCATTGATATTATTTGAAAACCATATTTATTTATGTATACGTTGTTTTCTTGTGGTTTGCCATTTGTCTCTGACTTGGCGCACAATTACGAATTGACTCGTCTTTCAACTTTTGGCTTATCTTCTCATTTGCCACTTATAAATTGACTGCTCTCTCAAATTTTTACTCGTCACTTCTCAGATTGCTTCTCACTTGTAAGTTATAAGTAATTTTTACTTTTATACACGCGGAATTGGCACATGTTGCTATATATTTAATTTGGATTGGTTTCTGACACCTTATGTCCGTATGATATTATTTATTGTTTATACACAGACCAATGAAATCAATGAACACTTTTATCATTTTCACTCGTCTACTTGAAAATGGAATGCAATGGATAAATACTTATTGCAGTTGACACCTGCGAGACCTTCGGAATCTCAGATAAAATATCATCGATCAATTTGAATTGAAATTTTATTCCAGCTAGCTACTTTCACATCCTATTTACAATCAGCGAAACAGTCCGTTACTTTATTCTATTTATCATTCGAAGCTGGCGAACGCACCTCCCCACTATTTCTAGAACATAAAAAATAATAATAGTTGTTACACTAGATTTACCTGCCGAAACAACAATTATTTACGATGACCATCATATTTGATGAGCATCCGAGCAAAGCCAAAAAAATTCGGATAATAAAGAGGCTCGGATCACAATTTAATACAAAACGATTATCTCAAAGGACCGTTCCTGTGACGTCAGCCGATCGAGTAAAAGTCTGAAGAAATGCAACGAGACACGATATCAAAGTAAAAGACAATAAAACGATGTTGTATGCAAGTTAAAGTACAAACATTAAAATATTTGGTCAAACCTGATATTGACTAATGTCGGGGGCCATGAAAACAAAATGTTTGTAAATAAAAAGAAGGAAATACAAAAATATATTCGATTCATTATACAGAAAGCACATCTACAAAAATCCTCAATATAGCTACCGTATTTCCACGAATTACCACCTGGGGGTTTATTTTTTCAGAGTGGAAATTTTGAGGAATGGTTAAACGAGGGGGGTATTTCGAAAGGGGTAGTTATTATTTCGCCAGAAATTTTTCGAAATCCCAGTACTAAATTGTTGTTTGTAACGTACGCAGACGTAGAAAAATGCAACAAAAACCGCCTTGTAAATATAAGACTCTATAGACTTATATCAGTGTGTAGACGGTATAAACTCTGCACTGAAGGAACACAGTCATTGTTTTCAACGTGTGTTCTGTATGGCCCAGATCACAAACCGCAGCGTTTGTCATTTACGGTCACTATACACTTAATTTGGGGGGTATTTCGAGGGGGTGGTACAAATTCATAGTGTCCATTTTGAGGGAGGGGGGTATTTCGAGGGGGGGGGGGTGCTTCGAGGAAATACGGTGTGTGTAATAATTAGATGCTTATAAAGCGGAGTTCTTATCACAGTTTATAATTATAATGCTGATCCGTTAGACATTGGCAAGAATAAGATCATCATTCGTTTCAGTGTGATGTTGCCTATCATCACGAAAAATAAACAGCCAAATAAGCCGCAATTCTACAGAACAAGCTTCGTTGTGTTCACGTTAATCCACTCAGCACAGAAATAGCGGCAAGATCAATGGATTAAAGACTTCGCAAAAAAACTTTCAAAACAAAAGTCTGACCGACTGTACGAATGGTACATTTTTAGTCGATGTGCGGCAACGGCGTGGAAAAAATTCCAGAAGAAAACGCACGACAAACATGACGGACAATTCGAAACAAATAAGCACTGCACAAAAACGCTATAAATATAACCTATTTACATAAAATAAACCAAAAAATAAACTGCCAATTCAGGTGAGGCAGGTACAACATACCCTTTATGAATAAAAGACTAAATTTGATTATGCCCTCTTTGTCAGAAGATGAGTATCATGTTAGTAAGTTTGATAAGAATCAAAAAAGACGACGGGTAAACTGACTATGTGTATAAAGGTATAGAAACCTGTGTAATTTGACATTTAAAATTATTGCACTTTGGCGAATTTGGTCTGCGGAGATTGCGGTGAACTGTCGTTGTGCATGTCCATGCACGGAGATCCTCGCTTCACTGCAACTTTTTCATGCGGCACGGTGTCATCCTGCAGTGGGCAAAAAGTGAACATGCGGATTGCAGTGAAACGTCGGGCTCACACACACATACAAACTAGTTGACACCAAAATTCGTGTCAACTAAATTTTGGTAAATTATGTGATTTCAACTTTCGTATGTGATAGAACATAGTTAATTTAATACAGTGACACTTAATTTTCATTGTTTCTCTCAACTGTAATGCTTAAAATCTTTTTCTGTTATTTAGTTCAGATATCCAGTTGACACAAATTTGCAATGTCAACTAGCGTGCGCGTGTGGGCCCATCGCAACTGGTGAATCAAACGAGCATATAAGCCGTACGCACAGCGTTGTCAACGGCTGCAACTAGCGCCACGGGCGTCATGAACTCGGCCAGCGCCACGGCGGCGGCGCTGCGCTGGGCCGGATTCACGCCGATGTGCGCCAGGTCGCTCTGTTCGACCGGCTTGTCGTCCGGCCTGCCCAGAGTCCTGCCGTCGTCGTAGTCGGCGTCGCGGCCGCGGCGCGGCTTCTTGTCGCGTTTGTTCTCGACCTGCTGCTCGGACGACTCGTCGTCCACGGAACCGTCGAGCGAAGCCTTCATATAAGTTGTTGACGTATGTAAGTTGACGTAAGGTAATGTGAGTTCACGGTGATGATTGAACGCCAACGACAAACGCCATCGATGGCACACGATATTAAAGCATCAACGATTGTTGGGTTGAAAGAAATTGATAAATTATTTATCTTTTTAAGGTTCTCCAGACTAAAAAGTTTCATTTGAATAGGCATTTGAGGAACGAGTTTACGCACTTAAGATTTTTAGCTACCTTTCATATATTTTTTTTGCAATTTTTCTCCAGTGTGGTGAGTTTATTGTGCCACTCTAAAAAAACCCACCATATAGATAAACGATATCAAAAATCACAAGCGCAGGATGAACTAACGGAAAGCATGAGCGCAATGGTGGAAGTGCCTTGGGCAGCAGCGAGCCGCTTGGCCACCACGTAGAACACAAACTCGTCGTACAGCAGCCGGATCAGATGGAAAGCTCCAAACGAGTCGGCCGACCGCAGGGTTAGATCGCGCATCACCATCGAGCTGCGATCGAATTCACGAAATACATAATGAGTTCACGCGAAAAATTCTGTGAAATCCAGGGACCAATTCCGCAAAAAGTTAAGTGAAAAGTAAGGTGAAAAGTTAAGTAAAAGGTGAAGTGTAAAGTGAAGTGAAATGAGAAGTTAAGAAAAAAGGTAAAGGATGAATTCTGACACAGAAAACATCATTTCTATGACGGTAATGATGATTTAGTGGGAAACATGCCGATTTTTCGCTTACGTCGCATCTTTGGAATTGAAAATGTTACTCTATTCAAAAAAAACTATTTCACTTCTCATTTCACTTCGCTTTTTGCGGAATTGGCACCAAAACCGACCAATAAAAGCTCCACTTTAACAAAAACTGTTTGGATACGGCCGTGAGCGCGTCCAGGTCGCCCTTGGCGATGGCGGCGCGCAGGGCCCCGTCCACGACGGTTTCCAACCACTGCGCCCATTCTTCGAGCGACTTTTCACTTTCTAGATTCGCCTGTGCGTTGAAAAAAGTTTGACAAATCTAAGATGACAGATGGAATTACCATATATACTTGAATTAGACACCCATGTATAGGTCCTGAATCTGGGTATTTGTTATGTGTATTCACAATGTGTATTTGAATGATTTGGATGCCGACGCGCACGAATTTTAGCATGGATACCTTGTATTTGTTGTTGTTGAAATATTTTTACCTGGATTATATGAGTTCACGGAATGCATTCATACAATGAAAAAAGCGCTGAGGAAAAAAATACCCCCCCCCCCAATAACCACCACTACAAAACTTTTGACGAAATAATAACACCCCTGGGTCCTTATTCAAGGATATACAGTACGAATAAAGGTGTTTAAAATCCGGGAATGACCTTGAACTCGTTGACCAGTTGGTGGACAAATTTCGCGTCGCAGCGACAGGCCCAGGTGGCCTGCTCGTGGACGCTAGCGAAATCGACGCGCGATATGTCGTGCAGCATCTGGTGGATCTGGCCAGTTTTGGTGAGCACGTCACGGGCCGCCTGCATGTCACAAATCGGTAAGATTGCAAGCTGTGACAACTACAATTGCGATATTTGCAGGATGTGACGGCTAAAGCACGGCTGTATTGAGAACAACTTTTGGGGTGGGTAGACAGCGTTACAGTGTAGCGTTTGTGTTACAACAATATTGGTACTTATTATTATTAACGAAAGTTAATCGCCTATGCTGACCAACAATTGTAGAAAGTCTCAAAGATAACCAAATTCAAAATTCCAGATTCCACGGAGTGTTCTTTGACACCACACGAATACCATACAAATAAACAATGGCGCAACATTTACAGTATCTTCAAACACTCACCTGTGATAGATGGTTGAGAGACGTGTACCTGCGCAGCGTCACTGCTAGCGACCGTACGCTGCCCATCTGCGTGTTGGTGAACCCTAATTACACAAATAATCAAAATCAATTGCATTCGATTTTTCCGATTGAAACACACCTTTATTTTCAGAATACCATCCGGTGCACCGCACATGGCCGACTGGAGGTCCGGTTGAAGACTCTTCGCAAAATTCCGTATCAATTGCGTGTAGGCACCTGCGGGGCCCATTTTTAGAAAATTTCAAATTCGATAATTTACTCGTCAAAATACTCACTGGGTATAGATCTGAGCACGTCGGGTATGAGCACATCGACGAGAACTTGATAGAAGGCGTTGTCGACGGCGCGCACGTGGCGCTGCACCGCGCCGATGGTGCACAGGCTGAACAGGGTCGCCTGGCTGAGGCCGTGGTAGCTGCCGCCGCCGCACGCGCCCGCAGACTGCCGCGAGCCGGACCTGCACATTTGCAAGTGTGTTTTATATTTATTTAGTTTCGAGAGTGGAGACGTTAAATTCGAGACGACCTACTTTACTGATACTTAACCGCACATAAATATTTTTTGGAGTAAATCGCTCGTATCTGGCGCATAATGCATAACCGATTCACTGGCACTGTCAAACAAAAGGAGAACGTCAGGAAAGCTCAACATTGCGCAGCAACAACGACACCCGTATACGTGACTTAAATATTTTGCACAGCTCAAAATACGCAGAACAAAAAAAATCAGAAATCTGGAAACCAACAAAAATTGCTTTCACTACGATAGATTAAACTACTCGATCAATACTGATCTAAAATTCAACATTTGCTACAGATACATGGTCAGCGGGTTTAGATGTCAGCCGGGTCTACATGACCAGCGGGTCTACATGGCCAGGGAGCCTACGTCATCGAACTAGCCTGGGCTCGTGTCCGGCCGACTGCGACAGGGCGTGCACGCTGGCCGACCCGGACGTGGACAGTTCGTCCGGCTCGTCGCCCGACTGGCAGCAGTCCTCCGGCTGCCAGAACGTGCGCCAGTTCTCGGCCACGTTCGCCAGCTCCAACTCGAGGATGGCGCACAGAATCGCCTGCGAGTATTTATGATTGTGGTAAGCATTGAAAAAATTTATGGGAGATTTGTAAAAAATATATCAGAAAATATAACAAATATATCAAACGTTTTTAATATTTATTTTTCGCCCGTATTTTTCCCCAGAGAGACTCACTTATATTTTCTTTTTAGATATCGTTAAAAATATCAAAACATCACTCAACGTGAAAGATTAATATTTATTTGTATTTTTTCCCGGTTTTTAGAGAGAATTATATTTATTTTTGATTATATCTGCTCTTAAAAAATAGTGAGGAAAATGGATAAATAGTATCACGAATGGATCACACAGCGGCGAATGGATACAGCGATAACTAAAATGTGCCTTTGTATCCTTTATCGAAGTCTCGAATCGAAGCTAAGTTTCTAGGAGAATCCTGCCAGTTCGTCTATTTCCCGAAAAAAAAGATCAATGCTAATTGTGGTTAATGCCAGTTTGGTATATTCAGGTGTGCGCAGTGTGAATTACCTCGCAGTGATCCCTGTAAGCCTCCACAAATCTGACAATGAGAGATCGTTGCACGCCGGCCACCAGCAGTTCGTTGTCGCTTATTTCACACTCATTAGGTGGTTTGATATTTGGCACGGTGCCAGTGCCTAAGTAGGCTCGATAGCAGCTGAAACAACAAACGATTTGTTTCAAACTAAAACTGTGGGAATATCAAAGTGAGTCAAGTGTATCAGTAATCCACTCACACGTAATGATTCGACTTATTCGACTGCATGGCACTTTGCTGGCGCTGCGCGTGCTGCTGCTGCAGCTGGTGATGTTGCTGCTGCTGTTGTTGTTGTTGCTGGTGCGACTCTGCCGCGCCGCCGCCGCCGCCCGCGTACAGCTGGGCCGGCTGGCCCCCGTCGGCGGGCGTCGCGTGCTCGTACTTGATCGTGTGAGATCGACGGCCGCCGCTGCACCCGCCCACCTGGCCGGGTGCTTGCTGCGAAACAAGAAAAAAATGTGCACAAAACGGCTACTGTAAAAAACCTTAGTTGTCAAAACGTATCTACGTTTACTCAAAAAATTCGTATACTCGAGTACTGAGTAAACATGTTTAGTTTCCTCCATAAACAAAATACCTGTACCCACCTTTAGGCGTACTTTTGAAAGTACGCGAGTACAGAAAACGTAATTCCGAAAAATTAATGGGGTGCACAAGCAAAAACGACTTTAATGATTTGAAAGCGCTGCGACAACGGCAGTGGAAATGATAGAAGTTACAATGGTTAGGGAGAGCGACAACTCTCACTTTTCCTTTTACTCAGTTTTATGTTTTCCTGGGTACAAAATCGGAAAAAAATATTCGCTTTTACGTTTTCCCTGAGTAAAAATACTGGTTTTTACGTTTACTCACCTTTTACGCAGTACAAAAGTAAAAAATATTTACTTCACTTTTGTATGTACACAGGGGTGAGTAAAATTTAAACACTTTAAGTTCACGTTCACTTTGAAAAAAGTTCAGTACTTCCAACAACTCTGTAAACAACTTGTAAAAACACTACCCAATCGCCAACCTGCTGGTGATGCCTGAGCGCCGCGTGCTGGCCGCCCTGTTGCTGTGCAGCGAGGCCGGGCGCGGTGCGGCCGGGCGACAGGCTGTGCTGCTGCTGCTGCATGGGCGGCGCGATGCCCATGGCCGCCTGGTGCACGATGGTCGTGTGCTGCTGGCTGTCGTTGAGGCCCGGCTGCGGCTGGTGCACGTCGTTCAGGCGATTCAACACCGACTCGGGCTTGATGCGGATCCCGTAGTAGTGGTATTTGCTGTTGCCGCTGCGATTTAAATCGAAACACATAGTATCGTAAATATATATGGTTGGTAATGAATTTTTTAGCTGCCCAATTAAAAAAAATAGATTTTCTAAATCTACAAATCTAGTTCAAATCGACAAAACCCCTGCTAGATATCGCGGCAACCCGACATTCGAAGTATGCAAAAATGGCAAATAAACGAAAATCTACAATCAACCAATTTCTCACCGCGTGCCAAGCCGCCTAGTCCTAAGTCCGAGAAACACGGATCGAATGAGCTTTCCGAAACTGGCCGCATTAACCGGGTCGAGTCGGTTCTCGTTGCAGTGCATCAAATAGTGGCTGTACAACGTGTTCCTGGGCAGGGACACGCCTTCGGCCGTCTCGTAGTTTTGCAGGAGCCACTTGATGGTCGCCGGACTGGCGCGGGTCGTTTGAGATAGAGCGCCGCCGCCGCCTGAGCCGCGGATTTACTGATTGTAGTCGGAGATGGGAAGCATGGTTGGTTTTAGTAAAATTCTTTTTACTAAAATTGTATTTTATTTTAATATTATTCATGTTTCATTTTATTTTATTCTGAAATGTCATTAATAAAATAAAACCATTTTACAAATATTTTACTAAATTTTTACAAAATAATCAGAATCTTGGATGCAAGGCCATAAAACAAAGTGCACGCTAGAAGCATGCAGATGAATACAAAAAATTTAATGTATACTTGTGTATTGCACGGGTTGTGATGTAGGTATCTTGAATTTTGACTGTCACAGGTGCCAGATAGATATGTAAAGAGCCACCAATATAAATCGGATTTCGAATTTGAAAAATTAAATCAATTTTCATTCTACCCCAGAGCAAATTTGGGGCGAGCCACCAGTATCAGAATGTAGCCCTAACTTTTCTCTACAGGAACCCCCTGGGGGGACCCCTGTAGCTGCCTTGAGGCGGTCACAGCGGCGACTCCTGTAAAAAGTCCCCCAGGTCAATATAAATGGGATTTCCTTCAGTGAAGCAGTCACTTCAATGTGCACTGAGGGACATGAAATTTTTGCACTGGCACAATGGGCACCAAATTTGGATGACATATGCACCACAATGTGGCACATTTTTCTACACCCCCCAAATTCCCCTGCACCTCCCTCAAAAAAAGTTCTCAATCATTGAACAACAAAGTTTTTTTCATCTAAAAAGTTTGTACTGGCACCAGTACAAAATTTTTTGACAAAAAAACTTTGTTGTTTGATCACAAAACTTTTTTTGAGGGGGGCGCAGGGGAGTTTGGGGGGTGTAGAAAGATGTGCCACATAGTGGAGCATGTCATCCAAATTTGTTGCCCATCCGTGCAGGTTTAAAAATTTGGTGCCCCTCAGTGCACATTGAAGTGTCAGCTTCGCTGAAGGAAATCCCATTTATATTGACCTGGGGGATGTTGTACTGGGGGCGCCCATGTGGCCACTTCAAAGCAGCTACAGGGGTCCCCCTGGGGGTTCCTGTAGAGAAACGCTAGGGCTGCATTCTGATACCGGTGGCTTGCCCCAACTTGACTCTGGGGTGGAATGAAAATTGATTTTATTTTTTAAATTTGTAAACCCATTTATATTGACCGGCTCTTTAGCTAATTGCTCCTCCCAAGGGAAAGATAGCTCAAAATTTGTTATTTTTCTGGGGGGGGCTTGCGGGGTTCAATATGTATGCTTTTTCAAGGTATAGAACAAATAAAATGGGGAAAAATCACATAAAATGGTGATTTTAAAGGTGAAAATATATTGAAAGATGTGAAAATTTGCAATTTTGAGCAAATATATTTTTCTTTCACAACAATGAAAGCAACAACAAGGCACCAGTACTGCAAATAGGCAGCTAGAAAGTTAAGCAACAGGACAGAAAACTTTGTATAGAATTTTACAGACACTCAAATTTTTGTAAAATTTTACAAAAATTCAAATTTTTTTAAAATGGTATTTTTATTTCATTAATTTTCCATTTTATTTTATTTTCTGAGATTTTGCCAACCCTGAGTGGAAGTGATTAGCCCCCCCACGACATTTGGGATGGGCAGAGTTTTTTCAGAAGTTATTTTTAGATTATGTGTTATGACATACAGTGTGAAAGAGCACTGCCAATGTATAAGCCTTCACTTTAAACCTTATTTAAGCACTATTGCACTCTGAACTTCACTTGAAGTCACGAATAGATATTTTTGATAGAAACCATCATTTATAATGCTATCCCATGGCTCCATAGCCATTGCATGATCATAAATAAAGTAATGTCACTTGTCTGACGTAGCTGTATATGTTGACTCATAACCATATTTGAGAGAACTTTATAAAGACGGTTTTATTTAAAAAAAACATTGATTTTAGTAAAAACTTTGTTGTTGTTTTTAAACGGGGTCGTTGAAAAACGTTTTTCTTCCATCCCAACTCTACACTTTCTTTCAACCAAGCCGAAAGAAACATGTCCAGCTAATCAAATCTCGACCCGGATACCAAAAACATGGATACCGACCGCCGGCAACGTTGATGGACTGCCGGTCGGACTGCGGGTCCAAACTGGCACCTCTGGGACTGTGTATGAACGGGTTACAGGCGCTGACGCTGCCGCTGCCGCCGGACGGCGGGCCGACCGCTTGGGCGGGTGGCGTGGGTGACACGCGGTACAAAGTAGTCGGTCCGGTAACAGGGCCCCCGTTGCCGGCAGATTGGTCGTACTGAGAATGGATGGCAGTGAGGCACGTTGTGTGATGTTGAGATGAGTGATGCCCTGTAGACATGTAAACCCGCTCGACATGTGGGTAAAATATAGCTAAAAATAGGTATATAACCATGTACATATATATCCCAAAACAGCGATGTTAAGGTGAAAATTGACAAAATAAACAGTTTTGAGTGAAAATTTGGGCAAAATCGTTCAAAATTTGCTCCATGTAATTAGATAGATAGCTGAGCGATTTGGGGGGGGGGGGCTCAGTGGATAGTAGCCAAAAATTTCTTCGGGATAGGTAGATAGCTGAGCGGGCCTCCGGGATAGAGAAAAAGACTGGAGGGGGCAGCACCACCTTGGAACTTGTCTACATGTTGAGCGGGTTTACATGTCTAGGGAGCCACGTCGATGTACAGTCGTGCAACGCACCGGACTGTGTGTGTAATAGGAATCGTAGCCGACGGTGGGCGGCCCGCCGGTAGACTGCCACACGTAATTGCCGGCCGACCTGAACACCATATTGTGAAATGAATGGGATGGGTTCCGTCAAATATGCGCTAACCAACCGTGTATCATAAGCTCAGACAAATATCACTTTAAGTGCCTTATCAATCCTAAGTATGGACAGAAAATTTTAAATTGAAATTTTTTAAACTACATAAATAGACAGCACGGCTAGGTCCAAAGTACACATTCGCAAGGCCAAGGATTACAGGGCACCGCGTACGCGGGGCCCACTTCAAGTGGCAACTACCTAGGCATGGTAGCTGATCAGGCTCCATAGCGACAAGCGCGATGAAAACGACTTTGTTCAAAATTTCACATAGCTCAGCGGCGCGGGCGAAAACTAGCTGCTAGCGCGGCAGCCGCGCGCGCCCACCGAGCGTGGCTAACGCGCGGCGGCGGCGCGACCGCATAGTAACTGCTCACGGGTTATGGGGGCGATAACGGGCGGCCCGACAGCCGGCATCCGGCTCGGTGTCAAGCGGGCGTTATCTGGTCGTATAAAATACGGGGTTGGTCAGCGGCGGTCAGCGTCAATCTGCCGCGAGCGCGGCCGCCGGCCGCAAGGAGCGAGTTGCCATCGCGCCGCCGCGGCGCATCACGGGCCCGACGACGGGCGCGCGGCCCGTGTAACCCGTGGTGACCTGGGCGGCGCGGCGGCCGGCTGGCAACAGCGCTGGAATGCGCGTCGGCCGCCATCTAAATGCCGGGCAACGCGGCGGCGCGGCACCGGCCGCGGCGGCGCGCGTGCGCCAGCTCCAGGACGACAACTACTAGGAGACAGGCGGATACATTGGCGCGGCCGCGCCGCTCCCGTCGCAAAGCCGCCACTGCGCTTTCTTTGTTTTACTTTTCACTGGACTATCGATAGACTTTGCTATCAAATCGCGCGATTATGTGTGCTTGTGTCGGGGTTCAGCAGATATCGGACTTTTGAGTGGCTAGATAAATAGGTATAGACATGCTAGAGGATGCATGGCTGAAAAAGTTGGGGACTGAGGACCTTGGGGTATAAAAATTTCGCTGAATGTCAGTTTTTTCACTAAGTAGAGAAAAATGATGAAATGTGGAACCCTTGTAAAAAAGGGTAATTTAAAAATAATCAAATACACCTAATACCGTTGCACCAGACGGTCTGGTCGTGGTGAACTGCCAGGATAACAGCTTTTGAAAAACAATTCCTGCTGGACCCTGACTTGTGAAAATACGTGTCTACTTCTGCTTAGCCACCCTGAAGAAACTGCAGCCTATCAATTGTTATTACAAATCCTATGTTGCCGCAACAAAAGCAGTGCAGTACTATGATGAGTGTACTAAACAGTATTGAATAGCACAAAATCAGCTTATTTCTCATTACCTTTCACTACACAATTCCGCGCCGATAAACAGTGTCTAATTATCAGTACACTTAACTGCACACTTTTCCAACAGCCAACTACACAGTCCAATGAACGTTATCGAGCAACGAGCGTATTTCGCTCTCGATTGTTGCACCGGTCACCATGGCGGTCGTTTTGGCAACCGAGTGGCAACACCAAGGCAACCCGCCTGGTTACCAAGCCGCCGCCCGATCAACGCGGCGCCTAGTGCACGCGCGCTCTGGACGCGCCAGTGCTATTGCGACACTCATTGAGCCGCCGCGGCGACGGGTAAGCTACAGCGCCGTCTTCAGTTTAGCGCCGCCGCCAAGTAGCTAGCTAGCACAGGTGCAAGGCTGAAACTAGGGCGTCAACAAAGGTTTTTTTACGGAAAACGGAAACTTTTTGCACTTGCCGGAAAACGGAAAAAAATTTGCACTTGCCGGAAAACGGAAAAATTTTTGCACACGCCGGAAAACGACAACGGAAAAAATTTTGCCTGCGGAAACGGAATTTTTTTTGCACTTGGCGGAAAACGGAAACAGATTTTTTTTGCATTAGCCGGAAAACGGAACGGAAACGGAAAAAAATGTGCCTGCGGAAAGCGGAAAACGAAAAGTTGACACCCTAACTGAGACGGAGTTGCGGCGGCGGCGCGGCCGCCTCATTCCCCGCCGCCGCAGCCGTGCGTGCGCCGGCCTGAATTTGCACGACTGGTCGCCATGACGAAGGCTTTTCCATTTGGCTAACAACCGATCGCGACCGCTCAACGCACGCGCGCGGCGCGGCTAGAAAGAACCCCGGCGGCTTCTTGCTCAGTACATCCGCCTTCTTCCAACTTTTGCCCTCCCGCCGGTGTTTCAGTTCAGTCGACTGTTTTCTCCCGCTGCCGCTGGTGCACGTGACGACCTGCCGCGGCAGAAACTTTTTCCTTCTAAGACACTACCATTGACAGTTTTTTTTAAAGTAACGAGCCCTCGCAAAGCGAAATTAATACAGCTATACAGGGCAACTCGATTTTTGGAAATCAAAAATTCTACGCTGTTTGTTTTGAAAATCGTCCGTTAGAAAAAATAGGCTAGAAAAAACTTTATCACAGGTATCCTCTCTCTTTCCATACTGCGCCTACTGTAAGTAAATATATACGTAATTACCGTATTTATTCTAATAGAAGACATACCTCCAATACAACGGCACCTCCAATGGAACTGCAGGTAAAAAGTTGACAAAAAAATAGAACGGCGCCGTTCTATCAGAAGAAATACGGTATGTACATTATCTAACTAAATACATAAATATTTATTTAAGCACGCATTCACATAAATATCTTGGTTGTAGAGAATGTTGGCGACTTAGCGAGCCGTGACATCAAACTGGTTACAGTTATACCGTATTTACCAGCTCATTCGAACTAGGTAAATTTGAAGGGTGTGCTTCTAAAAGTACCGATCTACAAATTTTTCAAATTTGAGTTAGGACCATTTTTGGGGTCCCCATAAACATGCGCTTCAAAAAAATATATAATATGTGGGGGGTGCGAAATTCAATTTTGAGATATGGGGGGTCGAAAAAAGCAAAAAAATCGCAAAATACGGTTTTTGAAATTTTAAAAGTACCGATCTACAAGCTTTTTCTGCTTTTGTGTCTTTAAAAGTACCGATCTACACTTTTTTCAAAATTGTTCTTTTAAATGTACCGATCTGCACATTATTTTTTGTGCTTCTAAAAGTACCGATGTCAGATCGGCGTCTGATTCAGCAAAAACTCATTTTGTGCTTTTTTATTATGGGTAAAAGTACCGATCTACAGCTGTCTGATTTTGTGCTTTAAAAAATACCGATCTACATGCGATTACCAATTTGTTCCTTTAAAATGTACTGTACTACAAAAATATAATTCACTAAATTCTATATAGCTAGTGTTATGTGTATAATCAATGATTATACCCATGCATGTGGATACCCAACAATATGGCCGAAATACCCATACCCAAAATTCCCATACCCAATACCCATGTATGGGTATTGCATACTCCAAACTTTCAATTGCGATTATCTCAAAATCGTTTTTTTGTGGATCGGTACTTTTAGAAGCACACCCTTCATATGTAGTTTTCATCAAGTTACATTGGTATTTTTAGCTCTCAACCTACGCAGCAGAAAACTACCGTAATAATTTTGCAGGAGCGACCGGCGCGCCAGAAAATATTTTCTAATTTCAGATACAAGCTTGTAATTCTATCCATCAAAACCATTAAAATGCAACTTATGCAACAGTTGCAAAATGCAGCAAAATACCTAAATATCACCTAAAAAAGGGAACAGTATGGGCACTGGTAAAGCTGAGCTTATGATACACCTGGGCGATAATCATATTGTCGCGTTAACACGAACACGAAACAAAACAAAGTGGGTGTGTGCGCGTGCGGTCACTCCACGAGGTGCGTTACTTTGTGTTTGATTTTACATGTGGATACATGGTATACTCGGCGGACATCACACTTTGCATGGAAATCTACCATAACCATCTGAATAATGAACATTTTTTTACAGTTTTTCATCACAATAGCTCATTTTACTATGGAATAATCAATTACGACATTTATCACAAGATTTTATTCAATTAATTATGGCAGGGTTCTGTGCAGAGTATGCGCTCCACTCGCTATATTTACAATGACGTTACGGTTTTAGGTGCATTGTAGGTATAAATGGGGTGCACTGCATTTCCTGCCTTTGTTGTTGTTGAAAATCTCCAAACGCATTCAAAAACAATTGAAGCAGTTTTTAAGCAATCCCTCACCCTGTGGTGAAAATTCCAAATACAATTGTTAGAATGAAGCTGTAACTCTACCCGTAACTTAGGATGATGTTTGAGAAATTTTAATTATAGGAAATCCTTATTGTCGTAACTTCACTGAATGTGCGGGTGACACAGCGGGTGTGGAAAAATATTTGCTTTTACTCAAAAAATACGCATTCTCGAATACAGAGTAAAAGTCCTTTAAGAGCTATCCTAAGAGTAAGAGTTTATCTTTCCTCGAAAAAAGTACCTGCATACACTTTACGTATAATTTTGAACGTATATGAGTACAGAAAGCGTATTTGTACTGATCAGTAAATATTGAGAGGGAAAAATCATAAACTTCCAGTATTTTTTTGAATATTTGATGAGATAAGACTAAGACGTGTTATATGAATGTTGGAACAAAAAATCCCTTCGTTTTTCCGAAGTTCACTATTCCACATATGAGGCGTCAACTTCTCAAAGTCGATAAGTCTAAAAAAGTGCATGTTACACACACGGCGTTTTAAGGTTCATGTCCCATTTTCTGGAAGTAACTACCGTATTTGCTCGAATAATTCGCCAGGGAATGATTTTTTCGTCAGACCTTTTGAGGGGGGAACTTTTCGAGGGGAATTATTCAAGGAGTAATTATTATTTCGTTAAAATTTTCAAGCATGTTTCGATCCTTTCATTCCATGAAATATGCATTACTTGCACAATAGCAGCCCATTTTTGTTTAAATTGGGCACAAAAAATTGATCATACGCCATCAAGGGAAATTAGGTATTCAATGGAGAATTATTTCTTCATCGCTTAACTACCAGGGGGGAATTATTCATGAGGGGGCATCATTCAAAGGGAATCATTCAAGTCCAAGTATACAAAAAACCTCGCAAAGTATCTACTGAATGATTCAAAGAATTTAGAGAGAAAAATCATTTAAAATATAAAATGGATATTCTAAATCACCTACGACGATGGACGTATCCAGAGGGGTGGGGCGGGGGGGCGTACCCGTGGTGAGATCTAAAAATCCTGGGAAATGAAACTTTTCCTATACATTAGTTTTAAGGTTTGCCCAAAAACTTTGCGCACAAGCGCGCATAGGCAAAATTTTAGGGGGGTGAGCCCCCCCCCCCCTGCCCCCGCCCACCGGGCTCCGTAAACAAGCGGCCCCCCGGTCAAAAACCCTGCCTAGGACCACCACGAGATGAAATTTCCGGGCCTCACTCAATTTTGCCAATTTTCGACTTCTACTAGTTCTTTGACTTTTACCCCTCAAGTCCCTTTTACCCTTCATTTCTCCTTGGACCCCTACGAGTGCAAACACGAAAAATCACAACAAAGTGCAGGCGCGTCCACAATAATCAATTTACACTTGATTCGGAGTGTAGGCGATATCCATCGCTGGGTACACTGAGGGAGCGCGGCTGCCACCGTCGCCTCCTAATGTCGTGGGCACTTTATAAACCAAATATCTCCAAATTGTCATAATCAATCGGATTTAAAATAGTCTCGATAAATACGCGAAAAATAGTAGTATACGCTTCCAAGGGCCAAAAAAAGTCGATCGATTTATCGACGATCGATTGTCGACGCGCACACACCCACCGGAATGCTGCTGCAGACTGTGCGGGTGCGCCTGGCCGAACAGGTGGCCGGCGCCCGCGTGCTGCACCAGCACGGACGACTGCTGCACGTACTCTGGCTGCTGCTGCTCAGCCGCCTGCTGCTGCTGCTGGAGCTGCGACTGCGGCTCGTTGTAGCCCAGCGCCGCCACCGCAGCCGCTTCCAGTCCCACCCGGCGCAGGTCCGCCTCGCTCACTGCGGATGAGTGGAGTGAATTGGGGTAGGAGTTTTGCGAGGTAAATGTCACTTTGATGAAAGGATGGGCACAATTAAATAGGAAATGGGAAATATGCTAGCTTCGACCCATATAGTCAGATTAGCATACTGAGCTGGGTCATCATCGGTAGCAACTCAGTAAACTTACATACCTTAAGCCACATACCATACACTTAAGCTAAACTTAAAACACTGCCGATTTCTCCATCTAAATACTTGTCTAAATACTCACTTCATAAAGGTATACTATACTTGAATTACTCGAATGGGCGTATGTATGCGTAGATACGATCTACCTATTTATGTCTGTAACGTGAAAATTCAATCAGAAATATACATTCACCTAAGTATTTCCAAGAAACGTCGGGACCCGGCACATTCACCTGCGTAAAGTAGCGGCGCGGCAGAAACGGCCAGCCGGTACAAAGGCGGCCTAGTAGAAGGAAGAGCGCTAGCTAGCAAACAGCGATTAGCAACGAGCATGAGACTGGCCGGGCCGTTCCCGATGAGTGGCGCGCCACGTGCCGCCTGCATTCACCTAGGCGCGGCGGCGGCGGCGGCGGGGCCCGTCACTTCATAACAAATGCGAGCGGCAGCGGGCGCACGCGCGGCCCCGCTTCGACGACTGCTCCATTTATTAGCTATAATCATCGCAGCGTGAACGCGCGAACAAGCCCGGAGCGGCGGCGTGTCCACGGCGCGGGCACTCGGCTAGGCACGTGCATTTCGGCCCGCCCGGCTAACTAGGGCATTGTGCGCGCGCCCGGCGCAGGTGCCACCCACACGGTGGCTCAACTGCGCGGCTGCTGGCGCGCCCGCGACGCATTGATTCCGCCGCCGTGAGCTAGCCCCTAACGCATGCGCCCGGGGCGCGTACGCGAATTATCTACCTATTTTGCAGGGTTGTTGGAATTTGGCACACAGGTACATGCTACATAGTTTGACAGAGAAAACGTTTTCGCATATGATTAAGTGTTAATCAATGTTTGCTGCGGGTAAAATTCTAAGGCGGAACACACAGGTCATGATCGCGGGCGACCCCCCTCCAAAAAACCGTCGCTGAATAGGTATTTGGGAAGTGATTCAAAATTATTCTGAGGAAAATTTCAGGCTTTCTATACAGCTGCATGGATGTAACAACGATTCGTTTTCATGCAAAAAATACACCAGGTGTTTCCGCAATTTTCACCATACAAAATCGTTATGGAAAGGTGGGAATGGGGGTATAGTGGGGATAGTGGGGGGGGGGGGGGGTTAAACAGGTTGGGCGCGAGGTTGCAAACCATGCAAATTGAAAACAGATCATTTCTATCGCAATGTTTTCGTATTACTCAACCATAACTAGGAAAATGCGAGACCGGGACCAAAAAGTATACTGTATACATGTTTATCGGAAAGCTGCTGAAACTTCAGACACTGCAGTCTCTTTGTATTTGGGAATACTTAGCGAGGCTAAATATCGCCATTGCTTTGATACATGGTCAATTTTGCGCGCACAGGTACAACCCGCGTGCTACGCATGATTTATACCCCACTCAGTGTGTCTCGCACATCCTGCCCAATCTCTAGCTAATGGCAGCGAGCTATGCAAAATATCAGTTTCAAAATGCATATCGTCTGTTGAGGAGATTTTGGGTCGCAGAAGTTTGCTTTAGTCAATGTCACTGAAATGTGGCACAATCAACCCATCAGCTAAAATCTTTATGAAAACCAGTCAACTCAGTTGACATTAGGTTTCAGCTGTCGGACAACTGTAAAATTTTGCTATAATGGAATGAATTCAGTTGAAAGAAACGCTATCTTTTTTTGCCTCACCAGTTGACGGAAGCAAAAAATGATATTTCCTCGAAATACCCCCAGGGGGGTTTATTTTTTCAGAGTGGAAATTTTGAGGGGGGAGGTATTTCGAGGGGGGGGGGGTGTTATTTCGCCAGAAATTTTCGTAAAGATCGTAGTAAAGAATGGGCTTTTACATACCCAAAACTGGTAATAAATGTAGCCAAACGGGACATATTAGAACACGCAAACGTATAGATAGCTATACTATGTGTGTAGCTGCGATGCGAATTGGGCCCAATCAATACATCATGTACATTGCATACATGATGTACCTCATTCAATAAAGGGGGTATTTCGAGGGAGGTTATTTTTCGAGGGGGGGGGTATTTCGAGGAAATACGGCATTTACATTTCAGCGAATTATTTTAAAAAATTAAACTGGATTTTACATTCCACCGACAGATTCAGTTGCCCGGCAGTCAACCGGGTGTACACACAACAGGGAAAGATAATTCTATGCAACTTGTGCATTCCTATCGACTAAATAGGTAGGTTCAGCAAGTCATCTTCCTATATGACACAACACTGAAACCTGCAGGTTCAGTCGCATCGCCAGGATGTAAATAAATACCCAAGGCGAGAATTTAGGTAAAGCTCTGGTGGTTGGCCAGTAAGTTCCCACCGTTTCAGAGACTGAGATATGTTCTTGGAGCGGTGGCAACTTTCCCTCCAACAAATAAATACTCGACACCCGTGTAAAAGTAGAGCACCTGCCTCGCGAGCGAACAACACTGAATTAGACTTTCAATCACAGTAATTTGCAATTCATCTGCTCGCAGCGGCATGTTATTATCCGGTCAGCGCTAACGGTTCTTAATATAAGTAGTTACAGGCACCCTTTCCATTAACTCGTATGAAATGTACCTTTACGTCTACTTCAGGCAGCACAAAAATCTTTTAAGATTTATATGAAGCATTAAACCCAATCGAAACATTTGTTTCGTGGGTTCCGCGGTGGGCTATTAATTCCCAATTCACCTAATTAGCAAACCGGTGACAATAATAATATTTACCTAAACACAAGCGATGTGTGTGTGTTGAAACTGATCACTAGATCTTACAATAATTATGAACTGTTTCAGAAACAACTTAATCAACCTCAATATTAAATTACTAGGCTACCTTGAGGGTTCAGACCAGGGGTCTCGAATGGGGGGGGGGTTGGGGGGGGGTTACCCCCCCCCCAAACCGCCCAGCTATCTATCCATCCCGGAGGCCGCCCAGCTATCTATCTATCCCGGAGGCAAAATTTTGGGCTACTACCCCCTAACCCCCCCCCCCCCCCCAAATCGCCCAGCTATCTACCTATCTGGAGCGATTTTTCAGAAACTATACGCCAATTTTCACTCAAAATCGCTATTTTTCATACCTATATATAGATTTTCACCTCCAAAATCACTAGTTCATGCATCTAACTGCCTATTTTGAGCTATTTTAAGTACTATATGCTCTTGTATACCCATTTTGAGCTATTTTACACCTACTTTTAGCGATTTTTCTCCCTTTTCTTCCTTCTATGCCCCGAAAATGCTTTTCTATCGAACCACCACAACCCCCCCCCAGAAAATTTTTCAGCTATCTATCCCTCCGGAGGAGCGATTTGCTATCTATCCAACCACTCGGAGGGTCAAAATTCAAGATACCCCTGGTTCAGACGATATATCGTATCGAATATCGGATATCGGATATCGACTGTTTTTTCATATCGAATATCGATATCAAAAATTTTGAAAACATATCGAATATCGATCATTTTCAAAATATCGAAATCGAATATTGACCATTTTTGAATATCGATATTGAATATCGACCATTTTTCTGATATATCAAACCTGTATTGTGCCCCAAAATTAAGCATTATTTTCATTTTGAGATATGTATGATGTGTTTATAATATTTTTGTTGGTGAGTAAAAGTGAAGTATTTAAATTTAATTTTTGTTGGAGTGCTGATTTAACATTTCTTGTATTTGGCTTGGTTTCCTACCTACCAGAAAATGTTGATACACTGCTTTTCTTGCAAAATGCCCTTAAGCAACTGTGTTATAAGTATGAACTGGGATGTCTACCAATTATTGTTTTCCTGATACAATTTGATTCATCATGTTTTTCTCCCATTTTCTTATTCTGACTGTTGTAAACCTTGTTAAAATCACCATTTACATTTCAGTAAAGAGATCATCAACCATGTTTACAACCACATGGAGACACAATAAGCCACTTGATAAATACCATGCTGTACCAAAAGCAAAATATCGAAATATCGATATCGGATATCGAGCATTTTTCAATATTGAATATCGAATATCAATATCGAGGGTCCATATCGTATCGATATCGAATATCGAGTTTCAGAAAAAATATCGAATATCGATATCGAATTTCAGGAAACAAATATCGAAAATCAAACATCGATATCGAAAAGTCATATCGTCCAAACCCTAGCTACCTTTTCCTTATGAGAATACGTCATGGTCTGTTTCATCAAACGCTGTTAACGAAGGCTTTCCTAGATTTTGACACTCTGGGGGGTTGGATGAAGTATTGAATTGATGTTTGTCTGATGGCATAGGTTTTTGTGTAAATAAGCTGCGATTATGCATCTGCTAGAGGGGTTCAAACTGAATCGACTTTTTTTGCTCCGGATTGGTTTTTCTCAACTTTTGGGATTGGGATTGGACAGCGATTGGCAATGATAATTTTGGGGATGGGATTGGAATTATAAACAAAAAGTTTTGAATTTAGTTACAGAAAATGTACAATATTCCTGGATATTTCTATTCACATTTCTCACCACAAACATTTTTTCACCTTTTCATCTTTCATTTTCGAATATTCATTGCAATTGTTTCAGGATCTGGACTGGGGGCACTATTGGTTTAGGATTTATAAATTTTGGGATCAGGGCCTCAGGATTGGGTTTGCTAAATCCCGAAAATTAGCATGATTTGGGACCAGGACCCCGTTTGGATCCTAACTATGAGATAGCAAAAGATTGTTAGTAAAATTAGTTAAAATTAGTATCTTAAATTTTTCTAAACACCTTCCCGGACAAGTTCACCACCCATTTTTTTATTTCACTTCAAATGCAATATCTCCATCCATGGGGGTGTTATAAGGCTGAAACTTTGTATATATTAAGTTGTAAGACCCCCTTACTCCCCAACAATGGGGGGAGGTGCGGCGACTCACTACAGGGTGGGTCGCCCTATATGCAAAAAAATTTTGTGACGTTTTTGGTGTCCCAAGCAAGTTCACCACCCACTTGATTAGCTACACTTTGAAGGCTATATCTCCAGCTGTGAGGGCGGTAGAAAGCTGAAATTTGGGGGATGTCTTGCCAACAACCCCCTCACAATACACCAGTGGGGCGGCTGCCAACGACCCACTAAAGCATGGGTCACTGCATATAAATTTGATAAATTTTTGAAGAACAACCCAAGTGTCCCAAACAAGTTCGCCACCCAACTGCATTATAAAAAAAATGTTGTGAGAACATACCTGATATAAAATTGAATCAGATATGAACCCTAGTTCTGCTCATTGAAATTTTTTCAGTAGGGCACCCACCCTGTCCCGTAAACAGCAGATTGAAAATTTCACTTTAAACCAATTTTTTTTATCACACTTAAAAAGTTGGTTTACAAAGTTCACTAGGGGAGGGTCTAAGGTTCAAAGTTATGTAAACAACTTAACCTCTAAAATGCTTCCATAAGGACATTTATTTGTGGTGAATGAAAAAGTGAAAATTTTGTCAAATTTTCTTCCTGAAATCATTTTGACATCATAGAAGTCACCCCAAGTAAATTTCCTTATGGAAGCATTTTAGAGGTTATGTTGTTTACATAACTTTGAACCTTAGACCCTCCCCTAGTGAACTTTGTAAACCAACTTTTTAAGTGTGATACAAAAAATTGGTTTAAAGTGAAATTTTCAGTCGGCTGTTTATGGGACAGGGTGGGTGCGCTACTGAAACAAATTTTTTTGGCTGAAATAGTGTTCCAACCCGATTCATTTTTATATTAGGTATGTTGTTGCAACATTTTTTTAATGCAGTTGGGTGATGAACTTGTTTTGGGACACTTGGGCTGTTTTTAGAAAATGGTTAACTTTATATGCAGTGACCCATGCTTTAGTGGGTTGTTGGCAGCCGCCCCACTGGTGGATCGTGAAGGGGGTTGTTGGCAAGACATCCCCCAAATTTCAGCTTTATACCGCCATCACAGCTGGAGATATGGCTCTCACAGTGTAGCCAATCAAGTGGGTGGTGAACTTGTTTGGGCCACCAAAAACGCCAAAAAAATTGTTGCATATAGGGCGACCCACCCTGTAGTGAGTCGCCCACCTCCCCCATTGTTGGGGAGTAGAGGGGTCTTACAACTATATATATACAAAGTTTCAGCTTTATAACACCCCCATGGACGGAGATATTGCATTCGAAGTGAAATAAAAAAATGGGTGGTGAACTTGTCCGGGAAGGTGTTTATTACTTCCTAGCGGGGTATCATGAATATTGACTCTCCGAGTGGTTGGATAGATAGCTGAGCGGCCTTTGGGATAGGTAAATAGCTGTAAAAAAATATTTTTTTGGGGGGATGGGTATATTACTATTACCAAGTGCACAACTTAACATACAACTTGTTGCTGGTCACTGCGTCTACACACTAGGGAGTCAACCCTCCGTTCTCCATTTCCGCAGGCAAAATTTTTCTGTATCCATTTTCCAGCTGCTAATTTTTTCCCAATTTGCATTACCATTTTTCCGTCTAATTTTCTGTTTTCTGACAAAATTTTCAGTTTTTCCACCTTTTTCTGCTTTCCATCTCGATTTTCTGTTTTTCCAAGTTTTTCCCTATTTTCTCGGTCAAATTTCTGTTGTTATTTTTGCCTCATTTTCCTTTTTTCAGGTTCAACTTTCTGTTCTCTGTTTCAGCCAAACTGATAAACATACATGCAGGTTTTCATTTGTGTGAATTTTTCTGTTTAGAGCAAAATTTCATCCATTTTTTCCATTTCTGGCAAAATTATCTACAATTTTTCCCATTTCCAGCAAAATTTCAGCAATTTTTTTCATTTTTATGCAAATTTCATTTGTCCATTTCCGGCGTTATATTTTTCCGTTTTCTGGCAAGAGAATTTTTTTGGCCATTTCCAATAAAATTTTTGTTGCCACGCTGTGGAGGCCCAAAGGTACCCTGTGCGTCAAGGCCGACCAATGTTTCGTCGGCCTGACGCATAAAGCGGCAGTTTTGATTCCGCAAATCAACGCCGCGCTTTGCCGAGTTAGGCTCCGCCCACCTGGGCGCACCTTGGCGGGTATAAAAGCCTGGGCGTAAAAAAGTGTCTTGGAAGGTTTGTAAAAGAAAAATAAAGTTTGCCGCGTAAACTTCTTGGATTTCGATTCTCCGGCCCTTGCCGTGCTTTTGCCGCTTGCCGCTTCGCTTTTCCCCGCGCCGCTCGCACCTCCACAATGAGGGCTCGCCAGCTTGGTTAGTTTCGGGTGCTTTCTCGTGTTCGCTTTGTTCGTTTTGCGGTCTCGACAAGTGTTGTCGCCAATTTGGCAAGGTGCCAAATTGGCAGTTTTCCAAGGTTGTCGTTCTCCTCTCCCGTGCCGTTTTTTGGGGTCTGTACGCTTGCTACAACGCTACGCTACCACACACTAGTTTTCACGTGACTGGCAACATGGCGACATTTAGTGTACACTAATTTAGTGCTATGTGCCTTGCTATGCTACACAGCCAATGTGCATCCACATACTTCCAGTATGAAAGATCACTCTCAATCATAAGAGTACTGCCATTTGTCTGATAAACCCATACCTAGGGTTCAAACGGGACCGCGGTCCCGGTACATGGTTTGGCAAAAAGTCGGGACTGGGCGGTCCCGGTCCCGACACCCCAGTCCCGGTCCCGGTCCCGACAATTGAAAAAAGCCAGGCCCGGTCCCGGTCCCGGTCCGACCCCCCAGTCCCGGTTCCGGTCCCGGAATCTTATAGCGGTCCCGACAAGGCATGGAAAAAATCGTATTTTTCAATGACCTGGGTTTAAAGAATTATGTCTTTTTTTTATAAAATGTTTTTTTTTCAAAAGTTCCCAAATATAGTTACAATGTGGTCACCATATACACGTAAATATGTCAGACAAATAGCAGTATCTTATGATGTCATATATTTTGTAAAGTAATATAATGGCTGTGGAGCCATGTTGTAGTATTATAAGTGGTGATTTATGCCAAAAAATCTATTTCAGGTGTTGTTACAAGTGTCTTGTTGAACTTGTTACATAAATACATTGGTTTTCATCAAATATTCACGACTTCAAGTGAAGATGGGAATGGAATAGTGCCTGAATAATGTTAGAAGAAAAGGCTCATACATTGAGGTAGGGTTGGAAAAAAATCGATTTTTTTAACGACCCCGATTTTTTTAATTAAAAATCGATTTTTTTAATAAAAATCGCTGGGGTCAAATTTAGTCCCATTTCTTGCTAAAATCGCTTCTGAGGGTAACAAAAGCCATATAAATTGATAGGCAGTGCACATTTATGCTTTAAGTGGAAATTTAAGTGCTGTAAAGCTTCGGAAAAGCTTGAACATCAGTTATTTTTAAGTTTAAAAGTAATTTATTTGTTATATTTATGACGTGAATCACATTTCATCAACAGTTTGCAATTTTGTTTGCAGAAATTGCATGTTCTTGCTCATAACAAAATATAAATCACATTGGAAGTGAATACGGATGCATTTGCATAAATGTTTGCATAAATGTTTGATGTGAAAACACATATCATAACTATGAAAACTTCCCAAAATGATTCAGTCTACGTTACATGCTTAAATGTACACAGAAATGGGTACTACACCACCAAATTAATTGTAAATGCCATGAAAAAAAGCAATGGATTGATTGCATGAAAGTGCGCGCTCGCGCACAAAATTTTTGCGTTTTACCTAGTGAATGAGTACCAAAAATTTTCGCCAGCGATTTTTTTTTAAAAATCGGTACGGGTGCTGCGATTTAAAAAAAAATCGGAATTTAAAAAAAAATCGCTTAAAAAAAATCGCTTGCCAACCCTAGTAGCAACCTCCTTTTATAACCTTGTTTGATCACTATTCCGTGCCAAACTTCACTTGAAGTCACGAACATTCAACTATAAGACGATATACAACATGTCAACAAAAAATGGACATTTTTGACACAAATCACAACTTATAATGCTATCCCATGGCTCCACAGCCATTATATGGTCATATATAACATCACAGAGCATTGTCACTTGTCTGATATACCTATTTATGTTGACCCAGAGCCATATCTGCGAGCTTTAAAAAAATGTTTAAAAAAAATAAAAAACGTTTTTTATTTAAAAAAGCGTTTTTTTTTTAACAAACAAACATGGAGTTGAAACGTTTTTTTCCAACCCTAGACACCCCCCATTTCGTGAACATCCTTGAGAACTCACAGCTAACAGCCAGTCGGTATGGGTCCATGCCCGTAAAAATAGCCGATCGGAGCATAAATTCAGTCCGCGCTGCCAGATCTATTTATTCAGTATTGAGCGAGGTTCCAATAGAGGCGAGTAAATTAGTTTGCAATTAAACTAGCGTGCTAATTAGCGGTTATCAGCAATGAATCGACGAATTGTAAGGCACTGGTGTGGAGATCGAAATAAAGGAAAATCGAAGGCGGCTACATGATCGACTCTGCGGGGCATGATAATCCATAAATGAGTTTGCAAACACAATCGGGTGATAAAAAGTTCCCCGGCCGCGTCAGCAGTCAAGGCGCGAGCCAACCGGTCTCCGCGGCGAGGCATCGGTGTGGAAATAAAAGAAAGCCTGCGCACTGCGCTACGCCCGGCCACCTAGCCCGCTACGCGGGCTAGGTGGCCGCGGCGGCGGCGCCGAGCAGCTGAGTGCAGCCGAACAATACATGAATGCACTCGGTCACGCGGCGCGCTCGAAGATGCCTGCCTCGGCGGGCCGCGGCGGCAGAGAATCGAATCACCTGCCGCCGCTTAGCTGCCCCTGATTGTTGTACCTGCTTCAACCGATGGGAACGTGCGAAAACGCTCGCGCCGTCATAATCTCGAAGGCGGCGAGCGCATGTGCGGGCGTTTAGGCGGTACTAAAAGCAATTTGCCCCGATCGACGGGGGGTGGAGTTTGCTGGCGCTGCGCAACACGAGCAGCGAGAGCCGGGAGATGTACAGGTGGCCGAGCGGCGGGCCGGAGCATCGCCGCCGCCGTGCGCTAGCGGGAAACATCGGGCCGCGCAATGACCGCGGCCGGCGGCGGGCGGCGGCAGCAGCAGTCGCGGCACAACCGATGCATGCAAGCGGCACCTACTCACGGATGAAGCACACACACACAAGCCGGCCGGCCACAATGAGTTAAGCCGGCGGACAAAAGAACGAACCCAAAGCAGCTGCGCGCGGGCGCGTAACGCCCGCCGGCCGAGAGCCGAACTAAACGCTGCTGCGATCCACAAACGCGGCGGAAGCTAATGCTTGTATTACGCGGACGCTACGTTGCCGCATGCTTCAGGTGGTCCGTTAGACTAGGCCCACGGGACTAAAAGAATGCTCGGTGTTTTCAAACATTTCAGCGAGATAAGATAAGGATTCTTTTTTCAAATTATGTGGGAAAAGTCCGACTGTCATCATATTTAGAATATCAGTTATCAGCTTGTCAATATCCGTGTCCACAATGGCTCAAAAGCGTGGAAAGCGGCTAGCTCAGATATCACTGACAGCCCGCCGCTAACACTTGCTATAGAACAATTCGCGTGTAGCGCAAACGTGAATGTTACCTGCGCACATACGGCGCATAAGCTGTAGGAGCATCGTCAATAAGTTTGATTAGGAAATGAAATGGCGCGCGCGGGAACATTGGGCATTCGGGAAGCGCCGCCGCCGCGAGTACCGTCGTAAATATAAAGCCGGGCCTACCTATTTGGCTAATGTAAAGCGATCGGAGCAACAATAATTTTGAATAATAGCACAGATAATGGATACACTATGCATGATTGGCCCGCGATGGGACGCTCGGCGGCGGCGCGTCGCAGCGCGCAACCAGACACGCTAATGCTATCATTATCATGATAGTCGCCGCGGCGAAAGCGCCGCGCGGCAGTATACTCGCACGGCGCATGAGGGCGCGCGGGGGCTCGGCGCACTGCACCGGCGACGACAGGATGCGTGTTGACAAGCCAAGTTGGGCACCGGCGCTCCGGCCGCAGCAGGCGCGCGCCCGCCCGCCGTCTACCGTCACCATACCTTTGTGCCCCTACGGCGCGGTAGCTGGCCCCGAGCGCCGACCCATCATTGCCGCGCACGGGCGTGACCGATCATGCATGCATGCATATACGGATACATGCGCCGCCGGGCCGACTGCGCTCATGCGCGCGCGCGCAGACTGGCGCGATGGAACAAGGAAGCCGGCGACGGCGGCACTTTATCACTGGATGAGCGTCGCCGACGCATCCGTCCGCCGCGCTGCCGGTGGCTCCACCCACGGCGCTAAGTTGTATTGTATTTAAATAAGTACGCGTTTACGCATCTACGGAACTGATCGGCACCACGCCGGCAGATTTCGGTGACTAATAAAATTCAGGTGGGAAATCATCTATCAGGTATTCTCCAATCAGCTAACAGACTCATCGGTTTCTGAAATTTTATCTATCGTCATCATTTGTCTTACTTGTGACTCAAGGACGTAGCCAGGGGGGGGCGGGGGGTCCGGCCGCCCCCCCCCCTTCCCGGGTTGGACAAGAAAATATTCTCAAAATTGCACTTCCGTAAAGCGATTTTGTCGGCAGTCGGGAAAAATTTTGCGCGCAAGCGCGCATTTCGGCGCCGCACAGTATATATTAGCCATACCTGTGGTTTAGGACCAAAAAAGTACTCAAAATGTGCCCCCGTCTCTGTATATGTATGTAAAATACATACAAGTACAGCACTATTTGGCGTCAATGCCAACGCCAATGGCGCCATGGCGTCGCGCCTACTAATGGCGCTGGCGCCAAGGCGCCATTCCTTTCCCACAACGATCAAGTTTTAGGGGGGGGGGGTTCGCCGAGCTCCGTATACAATCCGCCCCCCCCCCCCCGCTCAAAAATCCTGGCTACGTCCCTGTTGTGACGTGTCTTTCTGGGGCAACGATGGAAAAAAACACGCACATATAAAACACAAAAAAATATTTGGGTGTTTTGGTTTTAGACAGAAACACGAAACTCAGACTGTTTTTCACACTGTTTTTATTTAAGAAACGGTGTCAAATGTCATGTAAAAGTCAATCAAAACAGATTTTATCCCTGAAATTTGCATGAAAACCGACACATTGCATGACAATTTGTCAGGATATTTGACACTTGACTTTCACTTTACAGTACTTGGGACTGGCACCTGATCCCGCTGGTCAAAATAGTTTGAACTGTCAACACATTGGGGAAGTAGAGCGAAAAAAGGAATTCTATAGTAATGTCCAATATATGATATTACAGCTTACAAAACGGTCAATCATAGGTAAAACCTAAATAATTAAAAGCGACATGAAACATGCCACAAAAGCTGTGTGCAGGAAAAATACACAAAACTATATGCAGCCAAACACCCGTAACTCCCTGAAGAAAGGATTGAAAACGCATACGGCTAGGGTATTTTCGGGTATACTCGGCGGACCTCAAAGTATGCGACTAATTATTTATGTCTTGGTCGTAGGGATGGCCAAGGTTTTTTTTCAAAGGGTTTTTTAAATAAAAAACGTTTTATTTTACAAAAAAACCCGACCATCGAAACCGTTTTTTTTTAAACCTTGGCCAAAACTTTTATTACTAAGCACTAGGTATTTTGCAATTTTTTGCGCGCAACCGCGCAATTTCACCTGTACTTTAAGATTTGTGGTGGTTTTCATTGGTTTAGAGTAGGGTTCAAACGATATATTGTATCGAATATAGGATACCAACCATTTTTTAATATCGAATATCGATATCGAAAATTTTGAAAAAATATTGAATATCGACCATTTTTTTCTCGATATATCGAACCTGTATTGTGTCCCTAAATTAAGTTATTATTTTCATTTAGAAATGTTTGTGATTGATCTGACGTGCTTATAGTATTTTATTTGATGAGTAAAAGTACAATATTTATGTCATTGTGGTTGTAGTGCCAAATTTGAAGCCAGAAAATGCTGATATGCTATTCTTTGCCACATGCCCTTAAGCAATTGGGTTATAACTATGAACTGTAATATCTACCAATGGTTTTTTTCTCTGATATACTTTGATTCATCTCATTTTTCTTCCATTTTCTACTTTTGACTGATGCACTGTTGTGCCTGCACCGCCATGTATTTACATGTTTTTGCCCTATGCACAATTTGAATTTTGGCAATTTTGGAAAGATATGCCAATCAATATGCATCTCTGCAGTGCCACCTCACTTTTAGGGGTATTTAAGACAGTGTAGTGTGCTCTTTAGTTCAGTTCAGTTGATTTTCCCTCTCTCAGTGAAAACCTTACCATTTCATCAATTGGAACCCACTTGTACAACAGGACTGTCTGCATGCTCTGGCACCCGTGCATACAACCAAAACTTTGTTAAAATCCCTTGTACCATTCACATTTCAGTAAAGAGATGATTAAACCACATGAACATACACTTTGCCACTTGAAATATGCGATGCTGTACAAAAAGCAAATCGCAATATCGAATATCGAAAATATCGAATATCGACCATTTTTTGATATCGAATATCGATATCGAGGATCCATATCGTATCGATATCGAATATTGAGTTTCAGAAAAAAATATCGAATATCGATATCGAAAACGTCATATTGTTCGAACCCTAGTTTTGAGGCATTTTTAGTGTAAAAGCTTTGTTTGTGCTATATCTCATGATAAGCCACGATGTGCTAGTGTAGTATATAATATACAGCCAATGTGCCCCTACACACTTGTTCACTGTGAAACACCACTGCCAATGTGTTAGCCTGTTCTTATATCCTTATTGAGGCACTTTTCCATACCCAACTTCATTTGAAGTCACGAATGTTCGACAAAAAGCGATATCTGTAAAAAGTCAACATAAAACAGATATTTTTGACAGAAATCATAACTTAAAATGCTATCCCATGGCACTACAGCCATTCTATGGCCATATATAACATCACAAAGTACTGTCACCTGTAGTGATGGAAAAAAGTGCTTTTTTATGACCCTGCTTTTTTTTAAAAAGCGCTTTTTTCGCTTTTTTTAAAAATGTCATGTCATTACCTAAAAAGCTCCCAAATATGGTTCTGAGTAGGGTTGGAAAATAAACTTTTTTAACTCGATGTTTTTTAAAACAACAACAACGTTTTTTAAATAAAAAACGTTTTTTTTTAAAGCTCCCAGATATGACCTTGTGTCAACATATATAGATATATCAGACAGTGGCAATATTCTGTGATGTTATATATGACCATATAATGGCTGTTGAGCCATGGGATAGCATTATAAGTGGTGATTTGTGTCAAAAATATCAATTTTTTTGTCGAAACGTTCATATATCGCCTTAGAGTCGAATGTTCGTGACTTCAGGTAAAGTTTGGCACGGAAAAGTGATGAAACAAGGTTATAAAAGGAGGTTGTTAGTTTGGGAGTGAAGTTACACACTGTGCAGGTACATGGAAGCACATTACCTCAATATTATATACTACAGCAACATATGACGGCTCTTTAACCCATGTAAGCACCTAGAAATGGATGATTTGATACTAAAAATGCCACAAAAAGAATGAAAACAACCACCAATCTCAATTTGTGTGTGAAATTGCGCGCCTCCGCGCAAAAATTTTGCAAAATACCTAGTGCTTAGACTAAAAAATTTGGTTGAAAAAAACATTTCGGACGTCATGTTTTTTTTTAAAAAAACAACGTTTTTTCAAATAAAAAAACGTTTAAAAAAAACATCGGCCAACCCTAGTTCTGAGCCAATATATACAGGTATATCAGACAAGTGGTAGTACTTGTGATGATATATAGTCATAGAATGGCTGTGTAATCATGAGATAGCATTGAAAGTCCTGATTTCTGCTGAAAAAATCCAATTATATGTTGACTCGTTATGTATATCGCCGTTTGTGAATGTTTCGTGACTTCTAGTGAAGTTGAGCATGGGATAGTTTTTAAATATGGCTATAAGAGAAGGCTAATACATGACACTGATGTTTCACACTGTAGAAAAGTGTGTTGAAGCACGTATGCTGGATATTATATAAGCAGGGTGCACGCCAGGTCCGCCACCCATATTCTGAGTCGGTGCCGGACGCCATATCTCCAGTTGACGTGGGGGGATTTATTCGAAATTTTGAGGGCATATACTCGAAACCCACCCACTACTATATACGGGCTGGGGAAGGTCGGCGACTTACCTGAGTGTGGGTCGCCGTATAAATGTATAGTTTTTTTGAAAAAATCGCTGTCCACGCGAGGTCCGCCACCCGTTGTTTTTTTGATAAAACGGGCTGCCAAACTAAAACTGTTGGGGGGAATTGATCGAAATTTTGAGGGGGTGTACACGACACCCCTCACTACTTTTAACGGAAGGTTGAGCCCCCTGGCGACCCCCCTGAGAGTGGACCACTGGAAAATAAAATGATATTTTTCAGAATTCGCTGTCCAGGTTTAGCACTGGACAGCAAAAATAAAAATTACATTAGAATGTCGCTTGGAGGACAATGTATACCACTGTGAAAAGTGTGTATTCAAAAAGCAAATTTATAATGAAAATTTGATCTGGTATGAAAGTGTATTTGACACCTATACACAAGTTCCAGATTAAATTTTGATTTAAGTCAAATCCTTAATACACACTTTTAAAGCTGGTTTACGATGCCTTCTAGGAGATGATTTAAGGTAAAAATTTGCGTAAACAACATTACCCCAAAAATCAACCATGGAGGAGATTTGATGGGGTCACTGTAATGATGTCATCAATGACATCATTCCAGGAACAAAATTCACCTTGTGGGACAGCTTTTGTGTTGACCCCCATCAAATCTCCTCTATGGTTGATTTTTGGGGTAATGTTGTTTACGCGAATTTTTACCTTAAATCATCTCCTAGAAGGCATCATAAACCAGCTTTAAAAGTGTGTATTAAAGATTTGACTTAAATCTCAATTTAATCTGGAACTTGTGTATGGGTGTCAAATACACTTTCTAAACCAGATCAAATATTCGTTTTAAAATTTGCTTTTTGAATACACACTTTTTACAGTGGTATACATTGTCCTCCAAGGGACATTCTAATGCAAGGACGTATCCAGGGGGGGGGCGGGGGGGGGGCTGCAGCCCCCCCCCTTCCCGGTGGTGAGACCTAAAAGGTCCCGGAAAATGCCACTTTTCCTATATATTTTTCGATGTTTCTTAAAAAATTTTGCGCGCAAGCGCGCAATTTCTTGCCCATGCATTGTATTTACAGCGGATCGGCCCCTGAAAGCCAAATTCCTTGGAAATGAACAGATTTTTCCAAATTTCGCTGTATATGTATGCATATTTACATACATACAAAGCGGTTCCTGGCGCTGGCGCCAACGCCAACAGCGCCATGGTGTGGCGCCTTTGTATGGCGCTAGCGCCAAAACGCCTTTCCGTCCCTATATAGGGAAAAATTTTAGGGGGGGGGCTGAGCCCCCCCCGTTCGCCGGCCCCCGTAAACAAGCAGCCCCCCCCGCTCAAAAATCCTGGATACGTCCCTGTTCTAATGTAATTTTTATTTTTGCTGTCCAGTGCCAAACCGGGACAGCGAATTCTCAAAAATATCATATTATTTTCCAGCGGTCCACTCTCAGGGGGGTCGCCAGGGGGCTCAACCTTCCGTGAAAAGTAGTGGGGGGTGTCGTGTACACCCCCTCAAAATTTCGATCAATTCCCCCCAACAGTTTTAGTTTGGCAGCCCGTTATATAAAAAAAACAACGGGTGGCGGACCTCGCGTGGACAGCGATTTTTTCAAAAAAACTATTCATTTATACGGCGACCCACACTCAGGTGGGTCGCCGACCTTCCCCAGCCCGTATATAGTAGTGGGTGGTGTAGTCGGTACGAGATGAAAATATAGATGACCGAATCTCGAAAGCCGACGAGAGAGATGCGAGGGGTGGCGCCGTGCCAGGCGGCCCCGTGCCGAGCTAGCCGGACAGCGTGGTCACTGACAATGCAGAGTCAACGTGACCACGGCTGGCAAATCCGCTTGTGACCGTTCGTGATGCGTTACACGTTCAATTTGTATTCAGAAATCGTCGCCACGCGACAAGTGGTCCAAATGTTTAAATCAAACACGGTTCATGTCAACGTCAAGTGGGCATGAAACGAGAAAATCGAACAAATGGCAAAACGAGTTATTTCCTGGCTCAGAGCGACTGAACAGGGAAAACAAACCTCCACCGTCTTATATACTTCGCGCGCTGCACCGATCTTGCGGTGGCGTGCCGCTGGAAAAAGACTGCGGCCCGCGCACCGCATTACCGGTGTCGCACGCGTCCCAAAACTGCGTAAAATTACATTGTATCCATGCGCGGGTACAACAGCCCCCCCCAAGCCGCGAGAGGGGCTGATGAAAAAAAACAAACAAATCGACCATGTGACCTAAACGCGGTCCATTTTACCATTTTACAAATACTTTCGCCTTCAACCGTGTTAGCATGTGAGTGTAAATAAATAAAATGTAAAAGAAAGGTAAAACCCGGAAAAAGTATTTTTTTTAAAACCCGTATCAGAATTGGAAAGCGAAAAAATAAACAGTAAAACACTGCCTCAAAACCCGTACTGAAAGAAAAACCGAGATCGTGTTAAAAATAAATACCGTGCAAACTTTCCGCCTGGCCAAAAGGGCCCTCAAAATCGAGTGAGAAAGAAAAAAACTCAGTAAAAAATGATAAAATAACGGAATTCAGTCATTTCTTGGATGGGCGTTTTTTCAGGTCGGTTGTCGTCACAGTGCGCGGCGGCGACGTGCCCTCTGTGCTTGCACCGAGCGGCGTGGGCGATCTGTCGTGCGTGCGTTCAATGTGGATGCGTGGCGGTGCCAAAGGTGATAAGAGAGGCGGTAACTGGACGAACGGCATTTTCTTTGTTGTGGCAGGTGGGCTGGCTGGTAAAAGGTCGTCCTCGCTGTTGTCTTGCTGCGGCGGCGTTGTCGCGGAGGGGGGCGTGTCGGCGGCCATCAAAAAAGAAAACTCCTCGGGCGCCGCTGGCCGGTCGCGGATCAGCCCAAAAACCTCCGCCCGGCCCACTAAACACTGCGGCATGGCGTTGTCGGGCGGCGGCTCGCACCCTTGGACGTGTGCGAGCTGCCGCTGGGTGCGCATCCACTCCGTCGTGATCGCGTCGGCGATTTTCTGCAGCTCGACCAGCTTCTCGTTGGCCGCGCGACATTCCGCCGTCGCCGCTGCTGCGCGTTCGTTGGCGTCGCGCAGCTGGCGGGCCGACGCGTGCAGGTCGCCGCAGCGGCTCTCAACTTGCCCACGCAGATCATCTCGCTCGACGCGCAGAGCCGCCTCCGCCGTCAATGCCCACCGTAGCATTGAGCGTGCCTCAAGTGGCCAAATGCGGAGTCGCTCTATGCCCTGGTGGAGCAGCGCCACCTGCTCGCGCAGCGTGGTGACTTCAGCGGCCGCTGAAAATACGTTCCGTTTTTTCCGTGTATTGTGGCTGCCATTTGTACCCGAAATAGAAATTGGTTCCTCACTGGTCAGTGGGACTTTCTTCGCTGCAGGCGGGGCGGCTCCTTGCGACTCTTCGATGCACAATTGAACGCTCGTTTTGTCGCCGAAACTCGGTGTTGGCAGTAGAACCCGGTGCCCGTGGCGGTGAACTGCGGTGTGTGCCACGATTAGAGTGTTATTTTCGCATGTAACGTTTCTGTTACTTTCACGTGTAACGTTTCGTGAATACCCACCTCCATCGGTTTCTGTCGCCGCGGCCGCCGCCATGCGGTCGGCTGACTGCCCGCGCGGCGTCCGGATGTTGCGCCGTGGTGGTTCTGAAGTGCGATTTTCCCATTTTAATTTGGCTTGCCACTTTCTCTGGCTCTCGATCAATCTAACCCACTGACCTTTCGTCGGTCGCGGCGGGCCGCTGCTGCGTCGCGGCGGAATCGGCTTGGCTGGCGTGCGCGTTTTTGTGTGGCTCTGGCGCCCGTTCTGCGGTGTGTCGACTCGTGAGCGGCGCTGCTGTGTGTCGCCGCTGGCAGCGCCATAGCCCAACGCCATTTCTGTGCGAGTAGGTACTGCTCCGGGGGTTGCCTGGGGGTGGGGGTTCTCCGTTGCGTTTTCCGGTGCTTGGGTGTGTCGAATGCACTCAAGCGAACTGACCCAAGTTATCGGGATACGTTTCCGCTCGGGCGCGTTCCGTGGCGGGCTGACGTGCGTGAATTTCGAGCCGCTTGTGCGCGCCGCCGCTGCTCGCTTCTGCTCCATTTCCGTGTTTTGTTGGTTCGCCGCTGTCGTTTCTATAGACCGTGTTTCTCTATGGTCATTCGCCGGATTTTTCTTTTTTACTTCATTCGCTAGTACGAGTGTCGGTATAGGCAATCTTTGGATACGGTTGCCTGTATCTACCAGCGCGATAGATTTGTCCAAACCGACTACTGTGTGTGGTCCCGATCGCAGGGGGCGAGTTTTTTGCTCTACTGCCAGTCCCCATTTTATTTCTGCATATACTGTGTCCCCAATTTTGATTTTTGCATTTTCGTTTTTGTCATATGCACGTTTGTAGCGGTCCTGGGCACTGCGCAGCTGTCTTTGCGCTTGCTGCCATAATCCTTGGAGATGCCCTGGCCGCTGTGCTGCCGTTGGAATTCGTGCTGCTAACGTTTTGAGTGTCGTTTGCAATCGCGTGTTGCGATATGGCGGGCTGTGAACAGCCTCATCACTATTTTTGTTGGTCTCGGGACTATTTGTCCCTGTCAAAATCGATGGCATATAGCCAAACAATAATTCGAACGGTGCGTGTGCTATGTCGCGGTTGTATGCTGTGTTCATTCGGAGTCCTATCTCTGGCAATGCTGCGGGCCAGTCCCGTGATTTGGCGTTGCTCTCTGTCCACTGTCGTGTGAGTTGTTCCACGCTTCGAATTGCTCGTTCCGCCAGACCATTGGATTGTGAATGGTACGGTGTTGTGGTACGTAGATTGAAGCCCCATTTGTCTGCCAGTTCTGTGATGTCTTTATTCACAAATTCGGTCCCGTTGTCGCTGACCATTTCTTGCGGTGGCCCGAATAGGTGTATGACTGATTTTTCAATTGCTTTTGCTACTGCGCTTCCTGTCAACTGGCGCAGCGGAGCAAGTGTGACCGCCCTTGTCAGGTAATCGACCATTACTAACAGGTGTCTGTACCCCTTGTACTCTGGCATGGGTGTCGTGTCGACTGCCATTTTTTGCCAGGGCCTGGTCCCTGGGTCTACTGGAAATAGCGGGCTGAAACACGTTTTCTGGCCGTCTTTTGTTATTTTGCAGATGTGACATTCTTTGACCCAGTCTGCTGCGTCTTGGCGCATTCGTGGCCATGCTGCTACTCGGCCCGCGTGTTGCACTGTCCTTTCTGTTCCACCATGGGTGCCCAGCCTGCCTGCATGTGCTTTTTCCAGTATCCATTTCCGTAGGTGTGGGGGGGCCAGTGGCTGCGCTCCGTGTGGGCCCTGGTAGAGTACTATGCCCCCCTCCAGTGCATATTGCGCGTGGCTAATTGTCCCTTTTCGTATTCTGTTAATTATTGCCTGGCATTCTGGATCCTTCGATTGCTCTGCTTTCCAGTCGATGGGTGCCTGAGCGGATCTAGCCATGTGCGGGCATAATTCTTGCAATGGGACTCGTATGCTCTCGCTGGCTCTCTCAAATGCTGCTGAATCCACGTCGTCGATGGGGTTGCGGCTTAGCGCATCGGCTATCACGTTTTGTTCTCCTGGGCAATATTCAATCGTCAGGTCCTTGAGTGACAGTCGCATGGCCCACCTGTGTGTCCATCGTTCTATTTTGCCGTGGGCTGGTTTGACTAGCGCGTTCACAAGTGCTTTGTGGTCTGTGCGTAAAACTACTTTCTGTCCATCGATGTAGTCCCCCAACCTGTCCAGTGCCCACGTGCATGCTAGCGCTTCCTTTTCTATCACCGACCAATTTTTGTGAGTTGTTGGCAATTTTTTAGATACGAACGCGACTGGGCGTAGTCGGTTCGGGTCTGCCTCGCTTTGTTGCATGAGTACTGCCCCTAGGCCGATGTCACACGCGTCCGTGTATAAATAGTACGTCTGTGACCGGTCCGGGTGTGCCAGTACTGGCGCTTTGCTCAGTTTATTTTTCAGCGTTTCGTATGCTTCTTTGGCCTCAGCCGTCCAGTTCTCGTGTGCTGGGATTGGGTCGCTTCCATTCACTCTGTACTTTCCTTTGGCCATTTCGTTCAGTGGCGCTGCCAGTCTGTGGAACCCTGGGATGTGCTGGCTGAAATAGCCTGCCTTTCCCAGGAATGTCTTGATTGCTTGCTTTGTTGTTGGCGTGTTCATTTCCAATATTGCGGCGATGTTGCTTCTTTTGGGTTCGATGCCGTTTTTGCTGAGTTCAAACCCTAGAAATTTGACTTTCGCGCAAAAGAAGTGGCACTTTTCTGGTTTTAGTCGGATTCCTGCCCATTGGAGTCTGCTGAAGAGTTGTACCAAGTGCCGCACATGTTCTTCCGGGTTGTTGCTCGCCACCAGTACATCGTCGATGTATGCGAAAAATGCTGGTCGCTCGGGTTCCTGGTTGAGTCCGGTTAATACGCAGTCCATGAGCCTCTGGAAGCTTGCCCCCGCGTTTTTTAGGCCCAGCGGCATGCGTGTATAGCTGTATTGTCCTCTACTGCACACAAATGACACCATGTCTCTCGTGGCCGGGTCTGAGATGGTGACATTGTAATAGCCAAAACTGGCGTCCATGGTTGAAAACAGCGACCGGCCGCTCATCTGTTGGAACATGTCTGATATCCTTGGCAGTGGATATGCGTCCCTGATGGTGACGTCATTTAGCTTCCTGAAGTCCAGACACAGGCGGTAGTCCGTCTTGCCCTTTGGCACTATGACCAGTGGAAATGCCCATGGTGATGCTGATGGTACGATCAGCTTTTTTTTCAACATTTCTTCTACTGTCCGCCACACAAATGCGCGTTTTGGTGGGGTTTCGAAGCGGGCGGCACATTTGATTGGCTGCGTGCCCGGGATTAGTTCGATTTTGTGCTCTGTGACCTGTGTTTCCCCAATGTCATACTCGGTGAGGCTGAATAGCCCGATTTGCCTGGCCAACAGGTTTTTGAATCTCTCCTTCAGGTTCTCTGGGAGCGCGTCTTGCGTTTCCGCCGGGAGTCGCGGCCAGACCTGGTCTATATGACTTTGTTGCTCAGGCGTGAGCTCGGCCCAGCTGATGTCCTCCTGCGTGACTGGTGGCGGCTCTGGCAATTGCAGTGTCCCTTGTACTGTTGCCTGCTCGTCTGTCATGAGGACATGTGTCGTGGTAAAGATTTCAGCCACTTTTGTGTGTGCTGGGATGAATTGGTCAATTCCCGTGTTGTTCGTCACTCGTAGTTGGAAGCTGGGGTCTTCTATCCAGTTCCGTCCTGGGTGCAATGCTGTATTGCATGTTACCCCTGGCACGGATTCTGTTAACTGTCCTTCGTCGTTTCTGATGTACGGGTCTAGTGCATATGCTACTTTTTCTCCCGTTTCTGAATGTTCTGGGAGCGGCATGTTTTTGTCTGCCATGACGTTGATTTGGTGCTGCTTGCCTGCCGGTATGATTTCGTCCTGGATTGTGCGGACGTCCGCTGTTCTGAGTGTCTTTTCCTCGGTTTCTGTGCGGAAGCTTCCCGGTACCTGTTCATACTCTTGGGACAGGCGTTCTAGTTCGCTGTGTGCTGTCTGCACTATTTGCAGCTTTCCCCAGATGGCCGCCCTGCCGATCAGAAGTGGGTCTGCGGGTGGCAGGAATTCCATCAGCTTTACTACTGCGGGTAGTGTGTCTGAGTGCCATTTCCCGTCTGGTGTTTGATGTTTTACTGTCATTTCATATATTCGCAGCCATTCGCTCTTGATGATGTTTCCGGACGTGCGGATGTGGCTTCCCGTGTAGGGGCTGAACTTCTTGCGTTCTTGCTGCGAATTTGTTCCTGCCTTGGACCATATCTGCTCCAGCGCAGTGTCTTCGATGAATATTCCGATGTTGCACCCCGTGTCGATGTGCCCTGTGATTGGCACCCCTTGGAATACGATGGTTGCCATTGGGTCTGGTGCCCCTGCCGTGTAGTTGCATGTGGCTTCTTTTGTACTCGCCACTGATGGCACCCAATCGTCAATGTCTGCCCATTCATCTTGGTCGCTATCTGCGTCCCAATTTCCATCGTCCTCTTGCGTGGTGTATCGGCTGGCCAATTTTGGCTGTTCCGTGATTTGTGCTGTGATGCCCATCTCTTTGCATTTCTGCTCCATTCTGCGCTTTGCGTCCTCGTCGGTTTTCCCTTGGCGGAGCATGTTGTCTTTGACTTTTTTTGCCAGTTCTGGTTTGAAAACTGGAGATGCTGGGTCGACGTAGCACTCTTGTGGGCCGTGTGCCATTGGGCCGCGGTGCAGGTAGAATGTACACCACGGTCCCTTGTGGTCGCGTGGATCGAGTGTGGCTCTGGCTGCTGCCTCCGGTGCCGCCTCTGCACTCTGTGCTTTATATTCCGATCGCCAGTTTTGGTCGGTGCTGCGTCGTTCCTGTTGCCAGCTTCTATTTCCGCCATATCTCTGTCGCGGCCGTTGGCTTTGTTCCTCTTTGCGTTGTGCACGCGTGTTTTCAATGTCCAGGCGGGCGGCGTCCATTTTGGTAACTGCCATGTCTAGTGTGCAGCATCGCTCCTGCCACCGTTCTTTCCACATGTACCAGCATGATGCTGGTAGCAGCTTTGGAACCTCGATAAACAACTTATTTCCGATCATTCGTTCTCGCTCGTTGTCGGGCATTGTTTCGCTGATGTGGTAAAACGCGGTGCATAGTCGCGTGTAGAGTTCGACTATTGATTCCCCAGTGGTGGCTTTCAGATTGTACCAGTCTGCGACCGAGTACGCGTGGTGGTCGAGCCTGTAGATGCCAATTAGCTTGTCCACTACGTACAGGATGTCGTGGCGGCGGGCAATTCGGATGCTCATGTACCGCTTTTGTGCCACCCCTGTCAGGCACTGCATGAACACATTGTTCCAGAACAACTGCTGCATGCTTTCTGGGACGCCCAGGGACTGCTGCATGACCATGTGCAGCCAGAATTTGAATGGTCCCGTGTTGCTGTTTGGGTCGCCATCAAATTTGATCTGTTTGCTGGCCGCTGATGCGACGTGTCCGACACTCATTCGATCCTGTGGAATTGGGATAGAGCTCAGCTTGGGCAGGCCGTCGTTAGGTGACAAAGCATACATTTCCATGTATTGGATCATTTTCCCGATAATTGTGCCATCGCCTAGTGTCTCGAGTCTGTCGTCCGTGGTCCACTGCCATGGGTCGCTGCTGAGTTTTTGGCTGCTGTTTGTGGCCATGGCGGTCGTTGTGGTGCTCTGCCGCTGTTTTCGGTCCGATATTTGGTCAATTTGTTGCTGTAGCCGCTGCTGTAATTGATCTTGGTCCAGTCGGATGTCTTGCAGCTGCTGCGCTTGGTCCATCCGGATGTCTTGGAGTTGCTGTTGTACTTGTTGCATTACCCCCAGGATAGCTGTCATGTCTGCCGATTGCTTCTGTGCCTTGAGTTCTCGTCGTGGGGTTGGCACATGTGATGCCCGTGGCAGGATGCCCGGTCGTATAAGTGGCGTGCTCCCGATGTCTGCGTCTTCGTCGAACTCCTCCTCTGGGTTTTCCATCGTAATGTGACCGTCTTTGGTTCCACCAAAATATTTCTCGGCCATTTTTAGCACTTTTTTTGCTAGGGTGTCCGTTCCGTCCTTCCATGGCGAATTAAATTTCGGCCATTTCTTTTTGTTATCCGTGATGGTGTCGTCACGGTGCTGGTTGAGGGCATTTCCCGCATTTAGCAGTGCCCATCTGTTTGCGGTCGTGCTCCATTCGTTGATTTTTTCAGTGAGCTCCCGCTCCGTGCAGGTGATTTTGGGGGGGTCTTTGCTCGCTGATGCCCCTGGCGCTGTGTCGTCGCTGTCAGGCATTTTGATGCTACACTTGTGCGGTGCAGTTTGTGTCACTTTGTGACCGTTGGCTGGCCGGCGTTAGTGCTTGTCGCCCGTTTCTTGGCTAGCCCGGTTGGCGGCGATGCTGCCCCAACTTGTTTCAGCGTAAGTGCTTGTCGCTAACTGTGGCAATGCTGCCACGCCAAATGTGTGCTTGTTTTATTTGTAAAGTGTGGTCACCATGTAGTCGGTACGAGATGAAAATATAGATGACCGAATCTCGAAAGCCGACGAGAGAGATGCGAGGGGTGGCGCCGTGCCAGGCGGCCCCGTGCCGAGCTAGCCGGACAGCGTGGTCACTGACAATGCAGAGTCAACGTGACCACGGCTGGCAAATCCGCTTGTGACCGTTCGTGATGCGTTACACGTTCAATTTGTATTCAGAAATCGTCGCCACGCGACAAGTGGTCCAAATGTTTAAATCAAACACGGTTCATGTCAACGTCAAGTGGGCATGAAACGAGAAAATCGAACAAATGGCAAAACGAGTTATTTCCTGGCTCAGAGCGACTGAACAGGGAAAACAAACCTCCACCGTCTTATATACTTCGCGCGCTGCACTGATCTTGCGGTGGCGTGCCGCTGGAAAAAGACTGCAGCCCGCGCACCGCATTACCGGTGTCGCACGCGTCCCAAAACTGCGTAAAATTACATTGTATCCATGCGCGGGTACAACAGTGGGTTTCGAGTATATGCCCTCAAAATTTAGACTAAATACCCCCACTACAACTGGAGATATGGCGTCCGGCACCGACTCAGAATTTGGGTGGCGGACCTGGCGTGCACCCTGTTTACTTGACTAACATATCACAACTTATTATTACATGATACCATGCAGGAATAGAAGCAATGGCACTAAAAATGCCACAATACCAATGAAAACAACCACCAATGGCAATTTGCATGGGGAATTGCGCGCTCGCGCGCGAAAAAATTGCAAAATACCTAGTGCATAGGTACAAAAAAATTTGCCAGCGCTTTTTTTTAATAAAAAAGCGGCGTTTTAAAAAAAAGCAGCGCTGGCCATCCCTAGTCACCTGTCTGATTTACCTGTATATGTTGACACATGACCATATCTGGGAGCTTTTGAAAAAAAAACGGTTTTATTTTAAATCAAACCCTAGAAAAAAAACCGTTTTTTTAAAACAAAACCCTGTCGTTGAAAAAAAACTTTTTCGGCCATCGATGTCAATCGAAAAAAAAGATTTTAGTACTGAACTTTTGATTTGTAGTATAACATTTTACATTACATTTGACACTTGGCTTTACCACTGGGCACATGTCAACAGGTTTGGGACGAAATATCGTTATTTTATAGACTATTTTAGAAATAGCCTATTTTATAATATCGAGTATCGGATATCGACCACTATTCCCATTAAATATCGATATCGATATCGAGAGTCTATATCGATATCGAGTTTCAGAAAGTATAATCGAAAATCGACGTAAAATCTCATAACATCTCAACTCCACATGTCAACGCAACAGGGGTCTCCAGGATTTTGGCCCTCGCGGGGGCTGGATAGATAGCAAATCGCTCCTCCGGAGGGATAGATAGCTGAAAAAAATTTCTGGGGGGGGCTTGGGGGGGGCTGGCGGGGGCACAATGTATAGGCTTTTTCAAGGTTAAGAAGGCAGAAAGGGGAAAAAATCGCTAAGAATCAGTTAAAAGTAGCCAAAAGTAGGTATAAAATGGTTAAAAATAGGTATATAACCATGTATATAGCCGGAAAGCACGATTTTGAAGGTGAAAAACTATAAAAAGGTGTGAAAATTGGTGATTTTGAGCAAAAATTGGGGCAAAATTTCTCAAAAACCACTCCAGATAGATAGATAGCTGAGCGATTTGGGGGGGGTCTTTGGGGGTAGTAGCCAAAAATTTTGCCTCGGGATAGATAGATAGCTGAGCGGCCTCCAGGATAGATAGATAGCTGGCCGATTTGGGGGGGCAGCCCCCCCCCCAGCCCCCCCCCCCAGGAGACCCCTGCAACGCAATATAAATATAATATTAAGGCCAGCGCCCTCAAAAATATACGCTACGCACCATTTATACGGCGAGCCCATCAAATTGAAATCGCGTGCTTTGGTAGTTCCAGTATCGAATAAAATATATAAAGGTGGCTCGATCTAAACCCCTGTTTACCTCGATCCGGATGGTTGTGAATTTTTAAAAAACGTTTCGTTCACGCCCCCCTGTAAAGTTTTCGGGAAAATTGACCCGACTAAAAAAATAGCCCAAAGAGTTGTCTACATAATGTATGGATCACCCCCCAATATAACGCCGCGTGGCCCGCTTACACGGCCCACGCGGCGTTATATTGGGGGGTGATCCGCACATCATGTAGACAACTGTTTGGGCTATTTTTTGAGTCGGGTCAATTTTCCCGAAAACTTTACAGGGGGGCATGAACGAAACGTTTTTAAAAAATTTGCAACCATCCGGATCAAGGTAAACAAGGGTTTAGATCGCTCAAAAAAGTCAATATCTTTTGCCACAACATTACCCAAAAAATGTGAACCGCCACTTCCTTTATTTTACCACCCATCAGGGGTTTTGTAGATTTGGACCCCTGCGTGGGTTCAAATAGATAGCAAATCGCTCCTCCGGAGGGATAGATACCTGGAAAAATTTATGGGGTGGGATTCGCGGGGGTTCAATATATAGGCATAGAAGGGAGGAAAAGGAGAAAAATCGCAAAAGTAGGTGAAAAATGGGTATATAAGGACATATAGTACTAAAAATGGCTGAAAATAGGCAGTTAGATGCATGAACTAGTGATTTTGGAGGTGAAAATCTATATAAAGGTATGAAAATAGCGATTTTGAGCGAAAATTGGGGTACAGTTTCTAAAAAATCGCTCCAGATAGAAAGATAGCTGGCCGATTTGGGGGGGGGGTTAGGGGATAGTAGCCCACAATTTTGTCTCCGGGATAGATAGATAGCTGAGCGGGCCTCCGGGATAGATAGATACCTGGCAGATTTGGGGGGGGGTAAACCCCCCCCCTACTAAACCCGCCACCCATCTGCTATCAATAGGGTGGCAGACGGTACGGCCTTGCGGTAAACCGTATGGTACGGTAAATTTTCTTTTATGCGGTAAACGGTACGGTACGGTAAATCTATATTTTGCAGTAAACGGTACGGTACGGTAAATCTGAAAAGTGCGGTTCGCGGTACGGTACGGTAAATTTTCGCTTGTCAGAAATGTACAAATGTCGGACTACAGACAACTTTTACTTCATGAATTGACAGAAAATTGAATTATGCAATCTGTTAATGGACTTTAGAACACAATAACATTGTGATAACATAGAATTACATTAACCACAATGCAGTGGCTCAATATATAGGCTTTTTTAAGGTTTAGAAGGAAGAAATGGAGAAAAATTGCTAAAAGTGGGTGAAAAATTGCTAAAAGTGGGTGAAAAATTGCTAAGTGGGTGAAAATGGTAAAAAGTATATAAGTGCATACATATGTACCTACAACAAATAAGCTCAAAACATTGAGGATGATGTAAAACAACTACAGTGCGATTTGAAGCACATGGCTTGATTTTAAAAACACATTATACTAATGTAAATGAAGAGTTACAGCAATATTGCATGTGGAAATGGAAGGGTTTCAAATCAGTCAAAACAATGTTGTCAAAATTGCGCGCTTGCGCACAACAACTTTACAGAACACCACATCTTAAAGTCAATTTTAAAGTGAATTTTTAAGGTCAATCTGAGTAAAATTACCGCATTTTCTGCGGTAAATGAGTGCGGTACGCGGTACTTTACGGTAAATTTTGGAAAATGTGGTATGCGGTACGGTACGGTAAATTTCTAAAAGTGCGGTAAACGGTACGGTACAGTACGGTAAATTTTCCAAAAATGCGGTACGGTACGGTACGGTAAATTCTGCCACCCTAGCTATCAATGACCAAAAAACCACAGCAGTCAAAACCTACAGCGCGACGTCAACAACCACAAGCCTCACAAGCACCAACCGGCAGTATCGGGAGGGTCGTTCTGATTGGCGTCGCCGTTGGTCGCCGGCGACCGGTCGCGTCTCTCGCTGCTTCTGCTCTGGTTGGACGTGGTCGCGCTCGTGCCGCGCTGAGAAAATAAAATGTTCACAGGTAATGCTTGTTGGGCCTACTTTGAGCTAATTTTCGGGCATTTTGAGATATATTTTTCACTTTTCTGGTTCTATATCTTGAAAAACCCATATTGTACGCCCCAACAACCCCAGAAACTTTTTCAGCTATCTAGCCCACCGGAGGAGCGATTTACTATCTATTCTGGATTCCCGCGGGGTTCCAAATCTACAAGAGCTAACGCCTGCACCTAAAAAATAAAACGTCAGATTTTTTTTAAACCGTTCGAAGAACGGCAGGCAATCAGGGACGTAGCCAGGATTTTTGTGCGGGGGGGGGGGGCGGATTGTACACAGAGCCGGGCGAAGGGGGGGGGGGACGGCGCTTAAAAGACAGCTGAGCGGCCTCCGGGATATATACAGGGTGCGGCAATTTAGACCTGCGCTCTAGATTTCGAATAACTTGTCACTGGGTGGTCGAATTAACGTCAAATTTTAGTTCAACATTAACAACTAAATGGGAAAGGATCCCTGAAAATATGGCTGCGATAGCTCCACTCGTTCTCAAGTTATTGATGCAAACATCAATAATTGTTACTTTACTACCACCTTGCTTTACAGCCAATTACGCAAGCGTCTGCCGATTTCCTTACCGGTAAGGCGGATTAGTGGCGCGCGCGAACGCATTTTGGCATGCCGCTGCGGAAAAAAAGAGAAAAAAAACTGAAAAACAATCCCAATCCCGATCCGGGTCCCGAATAGTGGATCCCGTTTGAAACCTATCACGGTGTGGTGGTAGGGTTCAAACGGGACCAGTTTTCCGGACCGGGACCAAAAATTTTCTAATGTTGGGACCGGGACCGGGACTGGGGTGTCAGGACCGGGACTGGCATTTTTCAATTGTCAGGACCGGGACCGGGACTGGGGTGTCGGACCCGGGACTGGGATTTGTCGGGACCGGGACTGCGACTGGGTCATCAGGAACGGATTTTTTGGCCAAAATCAACACTTAGGATGCTATCAATAACATCGTGAATTACTACCGCTTGTCTCGTATATCTGTATTTCTTGGCTTTGCGACTTTATTTAGGAGCGTGGGAAAAAAATTTGTAGAAGGGATGGAAAAAACGACATTTTTTTCCATCCCTTGGGACCACTAAAAACTTCCGGGACCGGGACTGGGTGGTCGGGACCGGGACTGGCTTTTTGCGATTGTCGGAACCGGGACCGGGACTGGGGCGTCGGGACCGGGAACGCCCCAGTCCCGACATTTTGCTGAACCATGTACCGGGACCGCGGTCCCGTTTGAACCCTAGGTGATGGTAAAGTGACAATTACGCGTTTGCATGAATAACTTGAGAACGAGTGGAGCTATCGCAGCCATATTTTCAGGGATCCTTTCCTATTTAGTTGTTAATGTCGAACTAAAATTTGACGTTAATCCACCCAGTGACAGGTTATTCGAAATCTAGAGGGCAGGTCTAAATTGCCGCACCCTGTAGATAACTGGCCGATTTGGGGGTTGGGCTTCCTACCCCTGCCTACACACAGCAGAGCACACAGTACAAACCCGGTTGCGCGCGGCGGATCTGGTGAACCTTTGCGGCGGCGAGGGCTCGCCGTCGGCCAGCTTCGCGTCGTGGTCGGACATGTTGCGCGCGCCCGAGTCGGCCGTGCTCACCACGTCTATCTCTTCCACCGACTTCTTGTGAACCTGGGTGGAAATGGGAAGTGCCGATAAGTAAATTTCACGATTACTCCAAAACAAAACACAACCCGTCAAAGACCACCATTCTGATCCAACGGGGGATCCTACATTCGGATCCTACACAATCCTCCAATGGGGGGGGGGGGTTGGGGGGGGGGGGGGTTACCCACCACAACCCCCCCCATTTGTCCCAGCTATCTATCTATCGCGGAGACCGCTCAGCTTTCTTCCCAACCCCCAAGGTCAAAATCAGGGTCAAAATCTAGGAGACCCCTGGGATACTAGCTTAAATAGTTTTATCTATTTTCTAAACAACAACATAAACATTTATTTTTACACGCGACGATTTTCCAACCCACCATAGTGGGCTGAGTAATTCGAGGGGGTGTTTTTTTCTGGTGGTTATTTGAGTGGGGCTTATTCGAAGCTAGCGGTAATTACACACAAGAACAGAGTTTCTTGGCGCCAACGCCAATAGCGCCATTCCGTCACTCTGTAGCTAGAATTTTAGGGAGAATGGTGAGCCCCCACCGTTCGCGGGGCGCTGTGAACAGACAGCCACCCGCTCAAAAATTCTGGATACGTCCCTGAATCGGTGCAAAATCTGTCTCGACGTGGAAGTGAAAGTTAACAAATCGGAAAAAAAACATTTTCCAGTGTACAATGGGCAACTGTGTACACTTTGAATAATACTTTGACTAATCGATGTGAACTTGATAGAATTGTGAATTAGGGAATGTAGTCCCAGCTTGAATAACTCAACATTTGAAGAAACCTTCGGGTTACAAATATACTTTGCAGCGTGATGACCTTTTTTCTGTTGCAGACTCAAACAACGTTATCAAAGACGCACCCTGACGATGGTGGCGCGCACGGACTGCTTCCGCCTCGTCGAGCCGGACATCGCGCCACTCGTGTCCCCGTCTTTCTGCGTGCAACAAGAGATTATTGTTGCTGCCAAAATGGTGCTTTTGGTGATTCTGACTGCGTATATATATACTCTGCGGACATGATACTCTGCCCTCGCACTCATTTATGTCTCACGTTGGAAGCGTGCCAATGGTGATAAAGCATGCCATTTTGTGTAAAAAATGAAAGAATCATCGTTGGGAATAAATTAACGTATAACGTTATAACAGATGACTTTTCAACTTTTGATGAAAATCGAAAGCGTAAAAAAATCGTTGGCACGCTTCCAGCGGGAACCACGGTGCGGGGTGTAAAATGACTGGAGTATAACGCGCACGATACCTCACAATGCTAAAATATAAATAAACGTTTTTAAATAAAACCCCCGAAATTACGTCGCTCAACTCATGTGCATAAAAAGGAAAAATTGGTCCACCGGCGCAACCCAATCAATTCAAAGTCACATCAATTACCAAACACGCAACAAAAAATCTCGATCAGAAAGTGGCAATGATTCAAAATTCTCAGCTGACCTGTGACCGGCGCGCGTCGCTCCTGGTTACCATACAAACAATCCGCTAGTGTAAATAAAGTAAGCCGAGTCGCCGAACGTAGAGCAGCCGGTTTCAGGTTTGACAGCTTGTATGCCCAGGGAGGCTCCAGCTTACATGATTTGATTTTATACGAAAATCTGATTAAGTGGGATGGTCGTGTTGAGGACGAACGCACTATTTTGCAGCCACAAGCGCTGAAATAACAGAAATTGTAATGTCTGAGAATTTAGAAGTTTCATTTGACCTCGGAATGACCGTATTTGCAATCGGAAATTGGTAGCGTAACACAAATTGCGTATAGAATCATCCCCATTGAAGTCTAATTGCTACAGCCAGAACAAGCTTTTGGCGCGTTGCCAAAACAGTTCAGCGTAACGAAAACGTTCACAAGCGCGTATTATACCGAATTCGTTACAATAGTAATCTAAGCGACGCTTCTCGAACGCGAGGGTTCCGTTGCCCAGGCAACGAAAATAAACAACAGAGAACGAAACGTTTTCTACACGCCGCAACAATGATTATTTGTTCGAGAGTCGATGAATCATTCCAGTTTCCAGAAAATCTGCAGTAAGAGTAGATGGGTGACTATTTCTAAAGTGTATTCTGATATTCATAACGCTGGAGACTAGAAAATCCTCGAATGATTGCAAGCGCTTGAATACACACACACCCCGTCAGACGAGTTGGAAATTGTTATTACCACCCGTAAATGAGATACGATGTGATTTTTCAGGGAAGCTGGCATTAAGGGTATAATACCCAACAGGGTATCCATCTGTTTCATGTCAAATGTCTTTACCAACCACATCAAACTAGGTAAAATAATTTTTATATTTATTTTCACCAAATTGAATTGAAAATTTTTTTCACATTTTTCTTCATTGATCCGTGTAATTTCGTTTAAAAAAAATAAAAATATCTTTTGAGCATACCTTTGGTCTTAAACAAATCGACCAAAAAACTGAAATGAACGTGGCTGATCTTGACTGCGCATCAGGTCATTTTTATCACAGTGCTATACGTTATACTCCAGTTACTTTACACCCTGCACGCATGGTTCCCGCTGGAAGCGTGCCAACGATTTTTTCACACATACGATTTTCATAAAAAAAGTTGAAAAAAGTCATCGCTGTTATACCGCTATACGTTAACTCATTCACAACAATGATTTTCTTCATCTTTTACACAAAAATCACATGCTTCATGATCATTGGCACGCTTCCAACGTGAGACATAAATGAGTGCGAGGGCAGAGTATCATGTCCGCCAAGTATAATAGAACTTAAAAACAACTCTGATTTTCATATATCGATCAGCAAACAAGTGAAGAAATGAACCTCCTACAAAATTACTGCAAATTGACCAGTGTCAAAAAAATATATATTTACCTGCGTAAAATCAGTGGTGGTGAATCAACTGAATAAATACTCTTAGGTCTACAGACGGCACACCTTACAATGAAATTTACCATATCCCGTCTGAATAAACGGACGGACATTAAAAATTTTTCTCATCACATCACATTGATCCCACTTTTGGTCACATTTAGTGATGGAAAGGCGCCAGGAAAAATGGCGCCAGGCGCCATGGCGCTTTAATGGCGCCAAAGGGCGCCAGCGCCATGGCGCCATTCCATCACTAGTTACATCACGTGGTTCCCACTTTTGGTTAATTTTGTTGACAATTTCTAACGTCATCTAATTCATCAAAATATGGTATCATTCATTGTATTTATGTAGGTATAGCGTTATGTCCGTCCAGTTATATTTAACTCTTAGGTCACATTGTCAAATACTTTTATTGGGTCTTGACTTAACTTATTATACCGTTCTTATATTTATAATACCCGTTACTTTTCTTGTCACGTGGCTGCAAAAGTGCGACATCGGCACCAGTATTTCATTCTGTCGATTTACGAACCGAAGGATTAATTATCACCCTTATTACACCACCATTTTTGAGCAAAAGTACTTCTGGCACCTCCACATCACAATCAACTTGATTGAAGTTTTTCCAGCCGCTGATAACTTTTCCATCGCGGTAATCACTCAAACAATTGGTCAAATCGATTCCATTAGCGGCCACTTCAGATGGGCGGCGCAAAAGTTTCTTCTCACGTGCAGATTTTCGCTGCGCCGCCGGCTGGCCACGCGAAACGTCACTGCCAAATTCAAACGTTCTCACGGAAACGCTAGTGTTCCTTTTCGGGTGGCGTTTCTGCCGCGCCGCCTCTAACACTTCGTTGTGCACGTTGTCGAGACAAACGTCGATGCACTTTGCGTCGAGCACGATGGGCGAGCGCGACCTGGAAGCCCTGTAGGTCAGCACCGAGCTGCCGAGGTGCGGCGCGGCGCCGCGGTGGTCCGGTTCCGGTGCGGCGCTGCTTCCTGGTGCTGCATTGGAACCAGCTGGGTTGCCGGTGTGCTGCCGGGCTTCGGTGCCGCTGTGGTGCGTGGTGCGTCTCCGGTGCAGTCGCGGTGTGTGTCGCTGTCGCCTCAACTCGCAGTTGTCTGTCTGATCTAACCAGTCCTCCGGCTGGGTCGGTGCCCGTTGACGCTGGCTGCATGAAATTGCATTATTAGTCCTTCTAGCTCATGGAATTTTTACAATTCACATACACGATAGAGCTCACCTGAAAGTGGCCCACCTGGCAATTGAGCCGATTTTCCGCCTAAGTGGCTGGGTCCAATTGTACAAGAATGATTTTGTTGTTGTAGAATCTCTCGGATCAAAACTCATTTCCTGACAGTTTGCTATGCCACCTGAAATGTCAATATGACTGGAAGATGCTTGTTGCGATGCGGGCTGCGGTCCTTCTGTATTCAACAAGTTATCGTTTTTATTTACAACTGCAAGATTGCAGTTAAATTTTGCATAAAATGGACGAAGCGACATACTGTGTTGTCGATTTGACGCTCGCATTGATTCTTTTCGTGCTTGTGAATGGGTGCAGATTTTGTTCGTCTGAGATTTCAGGTGCTGCTGCCTCACGGCTACTTCGCTGAAAACATCTTTTGCAAATTACGAAATCGTCTTTCAAAGATTTAATATTACTTTCAGTGACTATACCTTGAAGAGTTTGCGTAATTAGCTGTGGTGTGTCGCCGCTTGAGCTTTCGCTCAACTTTCCTACAATTTCGCGCGTTGTTTACAGAACCTTCGTTTGATGTCTCTAGGTGGGAATCTGGAAAAAAACTGTATTTTTTTTGTTTACGAAGTGTTTAAAAAAGAAAAAATAGAGCATAAATGTGCGCGGACCTCCATTAACGGCATCTGTCCTTTTGCAAACACACGACACAGGTTGATATGAATGTGGGCGTGGGCAGTGGCTCCAGCATTTGTCACCAGCCTTGTTTGCGCTTGTAGGTTTGCAGGCTTTGCATTTTATAGCACCTTTAACCCGACGCTGACTGGCATTAACACCATTGGCAGTGACACCATTAGCACTGTTGTTTGAAGTGAGAACCTGGTAATCATGAAAAAATTGCATTGCGAAAACAATTACAGTGGGTGTGACGGTATCATGGGACAATTAGACGTGAAACACAATGACTTCACTGTTTATGTATATATTTATCAGTATGTATACTCCACGGACCGCATGGTATGCATTTTTCTGAAGGAAACACTCCATCATGACCTCATCATTTATGAAATAAAAATGGTTTAAAAAGAAAGAAAAACGTTTCTGGAAAAAACATTTGCCACTTGTACGCGGCTCCGCCTTTTTTGAAATATTTTTTTTTGTGAAAATACTGGCATCCTAAGTATCCTGATCGCGCTTTTTTGACTAAGACATAAATAATTTTGGACGCATACTTTGCGGTCCGCCGAATTTATCTGATTCTGCGCGCTTGGCGTCTGAGCGCCATAGCGCATTTTATTATCAGGAAAACATCCACCAGGAAAACGTCAATGAGAACGCCAGAAAGCATCAGAAAGGGAGGCCAGTGGCCGAGTTTTCATTTGACTACTCCATCCAGCCGACCACTCAGTGTAAATACCGTATTTCATCGAAATACCCCCCGTTTACTTCACCCTTTTCCTGAAAGTTTACACTATGAAAAAATTACCCCGGGGGTATTTCGAGGAAACACTGTAAAATATTCACACACATTTTGAAAGCTTGCGGGGTAAAACTCCTCTGCTTGTTGTGCAGCACCGTTCAAATCTTGTTCCTTCATGCTGTGGTAGCGATTTTTTCGTCGGCGCGACTTCCTGTAGTCGAATTTCCCATTCATTTCTAGGTCGGCCGCGGCCATGGAAGCGCTATGCAGCGCCATCGGCTGGCGCGAACAGTTTCTTACGTTGGCCCCGCCTTTGTGCCTGTTATCTTTTGATAGCGATCTGGTCGAGCTACGATTATTAGCTCTATTGTTGTCTCTCTGCGTTTTGTCAACTGAGTGAACACAATGAACCGTGACATAAGTACAAGCAATGTTCGGGCAATACGAACCATGTTGAGCTCTCTGAATAGCGCCACGTAAAATGACATCGTATGTATGCACGGTATTTCGCGATGGCAAGAGAATGGGATAATGACCGCGGAACAGCAATTACTCAGATCTGGGATTTTCCGCCGAAGTTGACTAAGCCGGAAAACATCGTAATTGGCTCATAGGTTTCTGGAAATTGAATGTGGTAGTCGACGTTCGGTTTCTTTACGGGCGTCTAGAATTGATGACCTGTTTGGAGTAGATATATTTTTAACCAGATTATTCATCTTCATGGGTGAATTTGAACTTATTTTCTTGACATTTTTTGCGACAATGTACTTTGAGTAAATCATTATCTGACATATAAAATAATCTAACGGTCATTCAGACATCGTCACATCTAACAGTTATTGCAACGTTTTTGACGTCAGATTGCATTTACGCATGCCGTACTTCTGTCCGAACGGCATTCAAGCGCATTATTTTTCGTCACTGTTTTGCATGGAGGAGTTATTCAAGGAGGGGGGATGGACTGGGAAGGGTCTTTTTGAGACGGTACTGTAAGAAACAGCGAATTAGAATCACACAGAACACGTTATTCGAGGAAATGAAAGACGGCAGAACACAACTGAAACGGTTCTTCATTTGACATGAAATTTCTATCAAGAGAACCAGCTTGAATGAGTGCTTGATGATAGCTTGTGCAGCAAAAGAATGAGACTAATGAAAAGCGCATTTTATACGTTATAGGCTGCTGACGTAGTGGTGAATCAGAGGGGAACTGTCTCGAAGGAAGTTATGCCAGGAATTAAATATTTGTGGCTTCGCTAATATCTAAAAGAGATAAAATAGTTATCGCGAAGCTGTAAAATGAGCCACTTCACAAGCCTTCAGCAGTTTTATCACACATTTACAATTTCAAAAAATATCGCTTATGTATTTTACGATCATCATTCAATATTCGTAAACCGTTTCCTTATTACCGTATTTCCTCGAAATACCCCCCCCTCGAAATACCCCTCCCCTCGTTTGACCCCCCCCCCTCTCGAGACCACTACGAAAAAATCACCCCCCCCCCCTCGAAATACCCCCCCCCAAATTGAGTGTAAAGAGAACGTACATCACAAATATGGCAGTTTGTGTTCTGCGTAGTGCAGAACACACGTTAAAACAATGTCGGAATCACGTTAGAACAGTGTACATACCATCTACATACTGATATTAGTCTACAGAACCTTATAAATGGCGGTTTTTGTTGCATTTTTCGACGTCTGCGTACGTTTCAGACGACAATTTCGTACTTGGTTTTCAAAAATTTTCTTGTGAAATAATAACCCCCCCCTCGAAATACCCCCCCCCCTCGTTTGACCCCCCCCCCTCTCGGGACCACTATGAAACAATCACCCCCCGGGGGGTATTTCGAGGAAATACGGTAGTAGGAAAACATAGTACCTAAATACCTGAAAACGGACAACGTAGGTATTTTAAGTAAAAGAAGCAAAATAAAACAGAAGTCATACGCACATGTAAACTATCATACCACAAAAATCGCCACTGCACTGATTTCAATATATAGTCGAAGACGGCCGTAAACTGGCGGCAAAACAACATTTCAATGCGAAACTCAATTCAATATGGCAACAGCGGAGATGGGCGAGCGCATGCATGAAGTCATGGACGTAATCATGCAATAGATTGCGCGGCTTCCGCCCGCTGCCGACGGCTGCTGGACAACCAGCGAAGTATAGTATACGATACGGGCAGGCCGCCGGCTTGATGCAAAGTTGCACTACCGGTCTCTGGGGGCCCCGAAATTCCTGAATTCAGAGGTGCCTAGCCCTACCAACGCTAGCGGACATCTACAGCAGAGTTGTTAAAAGTAATAAAATTTTATGAAAGTAAACGTAAACATTTATTGTTTACTCAGCGCTGAGTGTATATTTTTCACTCTTACTAACGAGTTAACTCAAAATCACTAATTTCCAAAACTTTTTACCCTCAAATTCACTAGCTAATATGTTTTTGCCTATTTTTAAACCTATTTAGGATATTTTTCCATATGTTTAGCCTTTTCTCCCTTTTCACCCTTTATGTCCTGAAAAAGCCTAAATAAAAGCGCATCTGAAATACGTTTTTTGTACTCCAGTACTTTTAAAAAGTACGCGAGTATTTTTTAGGAGGAAACGTAAACGTATTTACGCAGTACTCGAGTTTACATATTTATTGAGTAAAAGTAAATACATTTTAACAACTACCTATGCTCTGAAGAACGTCTTTCCTTTATAGCATATAGCATTTTTCGATGTAGTTTTGCCCCGTGGGCCTCGCCAGTAGTGTGGATTGAGTTGAGAATCGTATGTGTGCCTTGTGCGGAAGGATATCAATCAAAATGACAGTTTCACGAAAGCAATAAAGTTAGATGGAAAACGAATAGATATTGGATACATAAACAAAGCTTACTGGTAAAAGCTGGATACCGCGAAACATCGAAAAGGCCCCTTTTGAATAGCCCGGGAAAAGGGGCGATGTGTCACATTCACAGCTGCCAGTTTGGCTTTAAAGTACTGCGTGGAATTTTCAACTTTAAAATTAGATGTCCAGCTGGCGACAAATAACAAAAAAGTTTTTCATGAAAGATTTCAGTGATATGAGGAAGAAGGTTGGTCTGAGCAATGAAAGGGTTCCCCCAGTCGACAAGCAATGGAATAAAATGTCTACTACTTTATATACCTAAATATTTACACTGATTTCGAGGGGGTGATTAATTCATAGTGGATATATTGAGGGGGGTGTGGTATTTCGAGGATATTTTGAGGAAATACGGTAGGTATTTACGATCCTATAGTATTTACTACTACACGTCGAGCACCTGACAAAGGGCATTAAATGTGAGCCTGCTTGTCCCAGAATTCAAATTAAAGGCGTTTGTCTCAGAATTTAAATTAAAGACGTTTGTCTCAGAATTCAAATTAAATACGACAGTTAGGTGTTGTTGTTGTTAGATAGTCGACCGTCATGAAGATTGTATACAAGATATATAAACAATAAGCATGTCTTTTAAAAATACGTTCAGTTTTTCTCTGACGGATAAATAGAAATTTTTGATACCGCTTTTCTTCTAATAGAAGGGCTCCCTTCTATTTTTTCCTCAACTTTTTACCCACCTTTCTGTTGGAGACCGCCCTTCTATTTTTTCGCCATTTCTTCAGACATTTTTTTCCAAGTTCAGCCAACATTTTACAGGGTAAACTTAACAGTAATTATTTAGCATCATTTGAAACAATTTATAGGTAGGTAAATACCTACCTATGTAGAATTCAATATATTTTAAACAACAACAAATCGACACACCTAATAAGCCAATACCATATAAAGTTCTGACTAATTTTCATCAGACAAAATGATGGAACTGTTTGATCTCGGCGCAAGTCGTCATTCAAGTCGTCAGGATCACGAGTGTGGTGATTCTTACATGTCGGAATGTGTCATTCGTTGTATATCCTCACAGAAAAAGTGCTAATTTTTCACAAAGTTTTTTGGCTGCCACTAGTGATGGAAAAGTGTCAGGAAAAATGGCGCCACTACGCCAGTCCAAAAAAGGGCCAGGCTCCAAATGGTGGTTCCATTTTCATTGACGGGGGAAAGTGCCAACGCCAATGGGTCCATGACGTGGCGCCCTATGGTGACTTAAATGGTGTCAACACCTTGGGTGGCGCCATTCCATCACTACCGGCGGCTGCCACACACTGTTGATCTTTCACTGCAATACTATTCGACGTTTTCAAGCACATTTTAATACTTTTTTTCGCAAAGAAACCTGCGCATAAACCACGAGTACAATAAAACTGGTCACAACACCACTGCTATCTTGCGCGTAGCATTTTTCAGTACACATGGGAGCTATTGTAAAGCTGGAAGTCTTAATTTCGTTTCATTGCGACATGCCACATGAAGCAGTAAAACGCGAGCTGCATCTCCAGGGATTGGCGTGCCAACTTACAGTTACAAGCATTGTTACGTTCCAAACCTTCATGTCAGGTTTTTTGTTGCAAGACCGTTGCAAGTTTATGACTGGACAACCCCAAAATTTGGTGGAATTCAGGATTGTGATCAGGGGGCAGTCCCAAGCCCTGTAAAGTGTAAAGTAAAGTGTCAAATGTAAAGTCAAATGCAAAGTAAAGTGTCAATCAAAACAAAAAAGAAAAGATTTTATTACTGAACTTTGCATGACAATTGACAGTTTACTTTGCATTTGACTTTACATTTGACACTTTACTTTACACTTTACAGGGCTTGGGACTCCCAGATCCTGTAAAAGACCCTGTAAAGTGTAAAATACCCTCTAAAATGTCATGTGTTATGTAAAATACCCTGTAAAGTGTATAATATCATGTAAAGGACCCGGTCAAGTGTCATGTGTATCCAAATCTTATTTCATCATATCCAATCTTATGTATTTGTATCCAAATCTTCTGTAAAAAGTAGGGTGTCAAATTTTCATTTCCGTTTTCCGTTTCCGCCTTTCCGCAGGAAAATTTTTTACCTTTCCGTTTTCCATTTTCTGGCAGCTGAAATTTTTTTACCTTTCTGTTTTCCATTTTCCGGCAGCTGAAATTTTTTTACCTTTCCGTTTCCGTTTTTCCGGCCCATTTTTCCGTTTTCCGGCTGAAAAATTTTTACATTTCCGTTTCCATTTTTCCAGGCCATTTTTCCATTTTCTGGCTCGATTTTCAGTTTTCTGGCATTTTTCCATTATTTTTCCAATCTGTATTTATCTTTTTCCACTATGGTGTTTTTTCTACCAGGTTTTTGTGTTGTTCATAAAGTTTATCTGTATCAAAATCTGTAAAAAACACAAAGTAATTTTGGACACATACTTTGCAGTCCGCTGAGTATACTTTTTACTGTTCAGTTACATCAAAGTTCACTTTTGCTAAATTCTTATTGTTGTTGTAGTGTATTTTTGATACCTTTTGATGATTTTTTGTTGGTTCAGTTAAGCTTGAACTACAAGTGACTATTGGCATGATCCATAGTTGGAGAATGTACAGCTACCACAATCAAAGCCAAACAGGCAAACCTGCATGCAAATTTGTCCATTTCCGTGCAAATTTCACTTTATTTTTTCTGTTTCCGTGAAAATTTCGCTTTCCGTTTTCCGTTTTCCGGCTGATAAATTTTGTTTACCTTTCCGTTTTCCGTTTTCCGCTGAGTGAAATTTTTTTACCTTTCCATTTTCCATTTTCCGGCAGCTGAAACTTTTTTACCTTTCCGTTTTCCTTTTCCGTAAAGTGAAATTTTTTTACCTTTCCGTGTTCCGTTTTCCGTAAAAATTTTTTTTTGACACCCTAGTAAAAAGTACGATTCAAGTCAAGGTTTGGACATGATAAAATAAGATTTGGATACACATGAAACTTTACAGGGTCTTACATGACATTTGGTACTTTACAGGGTCTTTTACATGACACATAACATTTTACAGGGTCTTTTACAGCGTTTGGGAGTGGCACCAGGATCAGGATTAGTGACGGTATCTGCTATTGCCGCTTGTCACTCTATTTCTGTGGCGCCCTTGGCGCCATGCGCTTTTTTGGAATGGCGCCATGGCGTTTCCTGGCGCTTCTAAGTAAACATACAACACGAAAAATATCTTCGGGCATTTGTTTGGATCGGTACTGGTATTTTCGAAAGTCTGGATTGGTTGGATTAGAATTTTATCATAACGGAACACTAATTATCGATTTCATTAAGTTGACGTCAACTTTCGTGTGAGGTCAAAAGGTATCAAAATGCAACAGTTATTAATTAGAGAGGGCCAATTTGTTGTTGACTGGCCACTTTTCAGAGAAAATGCTGTACATGGCGGACGAGATCAACGCACAAGCCGCAAATAATCACAAAAATATGACAAAGAAACCTTCAACCAAAAATGTCGGACTAGACAATCGTACAGAAACGAGTTTTCACATTTGCACCATGTTTGATTCTATTCAAACTGACAAGACTGCGTCGACTCGCCAACGACGTTCTCTCAACCAGTTCCGAATATCCGTCAATAGTATTTCGATTTTCATCTGCCAGAATGGTCGAATTCAAAATCTATAGACAATATTAAGCCTGAACATTTTTTTCGGTGAACAAACCGCGTTTGTGGTCGACGATTTCCCACAGGGACTTCTTCAAGGAACCTATCAGCCAATAAGTTCGCATAGGACCTTTCCCCTTTATCTGCACAGTTCCACGCTCCTTAAATTTGAACCGTCCCGTTACTTGTGCAGCACTGAAATTGAAATTGGAAGTGACATTAGCACCCACCCAATTCAGTGAATTAAAAATTGTGTGCATTTTGGTGAATGGATTGGGACATATTTTTTGGCAATCAGCGAAAAAATGGTATTCTAAAATGGGATGTTGTAAAGTGTGAGGGAAGACATCCAAACAATCAATTCACGCTAATTGTTCAGTTTCTGCACATATTTTCGACATTTGTTTCCCATTTTCCGGCATGTTATTACTGCCAAATGATTACCTTTCCATTTTCTGGCAGCTGAATATTTTACCATTTTTTTTCTCCATATGATAATGCTTTGACACGCTATTATACTCTGGATTTCTTCTCAGAATTTGTGAACTCGTGAAATCCACGGGGAGCTTTTAAAGGGCAATAATCCATAACTAAGACACAATAATACACAAAACTTGTTTACATAAAATCAGCTCACCCATACGCGGTAGAGCTACAGTGAATGCAATGCGGCTTCCCGTGGCTCTCCATCCTCGACGCAGTATTCACAGTGTCACCAAACAGGCAATAACGGGGCATCTTTTTTCCAACAACTCCAGCAACGATTGGTCCCGTGTGGATGCCAACTCGCACCTGGTAATTTACACAAGGGAGCGATTTGAAAAGTTACGATAGTGGAAAAATAGTGCTTGAAATAGCCATAAATAAAGTACCACACAATGAAATACTGTGAGGAACTCTATTTCAAACATTTCGAACATAAGTGTTTCAAGTAGTAACATTTTGGGTCATCAATAGGTTTCGAATTTGAATGAGAAATGAGCAATTTGAATGAGCAAAAATGAGGAATTTTTCAGAATAATTAAGGATTTTTTCATCTAGACTACAATGTTTCAAAAATTTTCACCACTTTGATGAAATAGAATAGCTGCATCTGATTTACCAACCAAGTAAATACCCACTCACACCAATTGAGCAATTGTTGATGGGATCATGAACACCCATAGACTCCCACAGAAATCCCAGTGCAACATAGCACGCCGCTTCGCTGTGATCCGAACGTGTCAAAGGAGCACCAGACACTATCATGTAACTGTCATTGATGGTTTCCACCTTGTAAACCTGCGGGGATTATGAATGGAAAGCTGGATGGAATCCATCACTGTCTGGTAACTGGGGCCACTCCCGCAGTTATGAAGAATGTCAGATAACCAGTAAAAAGTAAAAGTAAATTTGACACTTTACATGACTTTTGACAATTGACTCATGACATTTTACATTTTACAGGGTCTGGAAGTGACACGGGCATGCGTCGCCTTGTGGCCCCACAAACAGTTCAAAACATGTAGCACCGTGTGTAAATAGGTAGTCATTTACCCATGGCGTTCAAATGTTTTTTACAAGGTCCAATGGCCATGCCATCATACAGTTCACGCGATGTCAATTAGTACGTGAACTTACGTCATGTATGCTTACTAGTCTGTCAAATCTAGTGAATAGTTCATTGAGCAGCAGCACAATGTCCTTTGGTGGTGTAAGCGGCACAATATTGACAAATTCCGGCACATCACTGAAGATAACCGTTACTTCATCATAGGAACCTGTTTACAGAGTTGGAAGATAATTGGGTAGTCTGGCGGCATGTAAAACCAAGCATTGCGATGTATAAAAACGGCCCCTACAAGTCGGAAATACATAAATATAAATACAACTACCGTATTTCCTCGAAATACCCCCCCCCCCTTGAAATACCCCCCCCCCTCGTTTGACCCCCCCCCCCCTCTCGAGACCACTATGAAACAATCACCCCCCCTCGAAATACCCCCCCCCCCCAAATTGAGTGTAAAGAGAACGTACATGACAAATACTGCAGTTTGTGTTCTGCGTAGTGCAGAACACACGTTAAAACAATGTCGGAATCATGTTAGAACAGTGTTTATACCATCTACGTACTAATATTAGTCTACAGAACCTTAAAAATGGCGGTTTTTGTTGCATTTTTCGACGTCTGCGTACGTTTCAGACGACAATTTCGTACTTGGTTTTCAAAAATTTTCTTGTGAAATAATAACCCCCCCCTCGTTTAACCCCCCCCCCCCCCTCTCGGGACCACTATGAAACAATCACCCCCCGGGGGGTATTTCGAGGAAATACGGTACTATACAAAGTTTGCCACGGTTAGTCGAACTAATAAACTTTCGGAAATGATCAAAATTCCTCATGCCGTATTTCTTCTAATAGAACGGCATACTTCCAATAGAACGGCATACTTCCAATAGAACGGCAATTGTTTGCATGTTTTTTTGCGATCACAAAAAGAATAGAACGGCAGCCTCCGATTGAACGACACCTCCAATAGAACGGCAGGTAAAAAAGTTGACGGAAAATTAGAACGGCGCTCTTCTATTAGAAGAAATACGGTAATTCAATAAATGTAAAAAAATACAGCGAAATTTCAATGACAAACATGGTTCCACTACAACCCCATTCATCAGTTGTTTAGCTACGGAACTCGGCAGAACTTGGCTGAGCAATGCTTCAGCTTTACACTTCTCCTCGTCCATTTCTTCGGTCATTTTATTCATTTGGTCCTTTGCCTCGTCCAATTGGCGGCTGTAAGGAAGATATTAGAAAGCAAATGTTCAGATTGATAAACCGGAGACGGTTTATACTTGATGGACAGAACGCTAAACAATGAATGCTACCATATTTTGGATGAATAAGGTACGTAAAAAAATTGCACGAATATCACACAAAGTGGGAGAAATGAATTCTGATCGTAAAATTATTTTTATGTCTGTTCTTTTATTCATATGGGATATGGTACATTATAATAAACACCTTCCCGGTCACGTCCGGCAGCCATTTTTTGATTTTACTGCTTATATCCTATACCCAGTTCTAGGGCGCCCCCGAGGCTGAAACTTGGGGGAGATATTGTCGCAACCCTCCTCTACTTCGCATGAATTGGCGCGATGAACTTCATGCGAAGTAGAGGGGGGTTGCGCCAATAACTCCCCCAAGTTTCAGCCTCGGGGGCGCCGTAGAACTGGGGATAGGATATAAGATCTAAAATTAAAAAATGGCTGCCGGACGTGACCGGGAAGGTGTTTATAAGTACGGTGTAAATCAAAGACATACTTTATATCCACCTCTTTCAGTCTCTGTTGATTGAGCAAGATAAGATCTCTTGTAACGTCGTACAGTGGAAGCTGATTCAAACGTAGATTATGTCTAAGCAGTGCGGGCACATCAGTTACGTAGGGCGAACACAAATACAGCAGGTGTTCACAATCGTTCAGTAGGATCATCTGGCCTAGAATTTTAAAAAGAGATGAGTAGAGGGATCTTATCCGCCCGAAGCAATTTTCAGGGCAACCCGATGATGTTAAAAAATGAAAAACTTCTTTGATTAAATCTGGCTACGGACACTAGTCAATCACCGACGTTTGGGAAAAATAAATAAATCTGCTTTGAAGATACATATTTGAAGTTACCAGAATGAATCATTTTTGATCGCCATTGCCCATTAACACTACTTGAAAGAGTCCTAATTCTGGTACACGCAAATGTGTTCACAACCAATTTACCAGTTCTAAATTTCCAATTGAATACTAAAGTAATACACGCGCGAAAAAAACCCCTAAAAATAGAAAAAAATGAATCTAGCTGCCCGGAAAACATTGTCGGGGTAATCGACCTGCGCACCAATACCGCCACAACAACACATCTAAACCTGATCACCTTTTAGAGCCAGTGGAACATGTGCACTCAGTTCACCCACAGAGCTAGCATCATCACAATCGGGTATCGCGGAGTCCCGGCGAGCACTGCTGCTTTGCCTCGCCTGACAGGGGATGGGAACGGTTTCAGTCAATTATACTGCGAAAGCGAATGATCAAAAATAATCTCGCCTCAAGCACAAACACGGCGTTGATGAAGGAAACAATGTTCTCAAAGTCCAGCGGGACCTTGGGGCGCTTCAACGAAAACGCCCTGTGAATGGGCACGCCGATGTCGAATTGGTCCCTTCCAAAATGGCGCCTAGGTGTAAAAAGTGGGCGGAGTCAAAAACTGGGCAGGCGTGCAGAGCAATAATAAGCGTGTATGACGATTTCTGACCTGAAACCAGCGCCATAATGCAGTATCTTGCAGTCGCGATCTACCAAAATGTGATATGGAATGTTGACAGACATGTCCAAATTGGACAGCTCTAGAGACTCCATCATTAATTCCGTTCCTTCAGAATCACAAACTGATGAAAAACGTGACCTGGCGTCGACATCGCCTTCCCCAACCTGAGTCATACCAAATCCAACCGATATTTTAGTATACATTTCTCAATCAAAATGAAAATTTATTCACGAAGCAAAAGTAACCGTGATCGTGAAGGTGACATGTTCTTCTAGTCGTTCACCATTCGCCATTTGCACGATTCGCTGGTTCCGCCCGCCGACGGTGATGTTGATGGACATGTTGAACACTCGCTGGGCCACCGCACGCAGCACACCTGCGCCGTTGCGACAATGGTTGACACATGACACACATGTGCGTGCACACTAGTTGACACACGTTTGTCAAATGGTCTGTGTCAACAGAGATTTCGGATTCACGTGCCGCATAGCGATCACAATTGCACATGCAGCAATTTTGAAAAAAAATATTACGGCAAGTTAATTGTAAAATCGCTCTGCGACACGTAAAGCCGAAATCTGAGTTGACAAAGACCAGTTGACATACATTTATCAAATAGTGTGTGAGCCGCCAATGGGCGCTATAATGTTTACTGCGGTGCAGATGTAATGTGTGACGACAAGAATTGTCCACCTTTAACAATGGGATACAGTCCACTCCTGCTGGAGTAATAATGCAGAATGAGTGCACCCTCCCCACCGCTTTCGCAGCGAAATGATGGGCCCTGCAGATCTGCTTTGTAAACCACATTGTCTATGAAGTAGTGTAGGCTGTCCAAATTGTCTAGGAATCCCTGAGTAGAATGAACATTCAGTTTTCGACAATCATGGGGCAGTCCCACCCAGACCATGTAGAGTAAAGTGTCAAATGGCATGTAAAATGTCAATAAAAACAAAACGATTTAAAAAAATTTAATACTGAACTTTGCATGACAATAGCCACCTTACTGACAATTGAAATTTTGCATCACACTTTACATGACATTTGACACTTAACGTTACACTTTACAGGGTCTGGGATTGGCACCTGGCCAATGGCTACATTAATGATGGTGATATAAAAATAGGTACCTACCCGCAAATCAGCACTGAGCGTGCGCAGAAGCTCATCCCAGCCAAGCTCCATGGTGTATTCAATCAGGAATTCACCATACCGCTCCCAAACGTCATTCTGGTTCATGCCTGCGTTGGAACAAGTAGGTAAATGTTGCACTCACACAAACACAGCAAAAACAGTGCTTGTGATCTGCCGTGATCTGCGGTGAAGTCTCTTCACGCAGACACTCGCAGGAACGTCAACACGCTTCACCAATTACCAATTTTTAATAAAATGAGTAATGAAATCCGTGAACTGTCAGTGCGCGCATTCCATCCATGATCAGGTGTGATGGCTCTGAAGTGTGATCACAAGGGGCGCTTCAGACCACTTCAGTGCACTTCACGAGCACTGTTTTTGCTGTGAAGGTTGGGCACTTTTGTATTTACATATTTACCAGACTCTACACAGATAGCGTCCACCAGTCTGAATGTTTCGGCATCCGCATAACTGTGGTTTATGATGTTTTCTTTGCCAGACTCCATGTTGGCTCGGTTGCTGTAAAGTGGACATTTTAAATGGATAGAGCACCTCGCTCGCAAATATGTACGATCCTGACTGAAGCTAGGGTTAAAGTTTCAAATCCGTTAGAGATATACTGGCCGCATTCGGCGTTATGATTGTAAATACCACTCGCACTCAACACTAAGGTTGGGAACCCGGCCCGACCCGACCCGACCCAAACCCGATACCCGCACACTTTTTGGAACCGAAACCAGATACCCGAACCCGATACCCGACCTCAATACCCGAACCTGCACTCAATACCTGAAAATACCCGCAGGTCAATCTTTCAAGCAGTTTGGGAGCATTCTAAATACAACTTCCAGTTGTTTAGTGCAGTTGTCATTTAGACACTTCTAATTGGTTTGTTTCAATAAGTTTAGATCTGCTTTTATTATTTACTGCATGTCTTCATTCACATTTGAAAAAATTTGATTCAATTGAAGACAATTCAGATAGCTGCCTTTCCCTTGGCCAAAATGGCTGCCAGATATCTGGGTACACTTGATCCCAGTTTTCTTCTCAAAGTGTGTTCAGTTGCACTGGTTCAGTGAGGCAGACAATCTGACCGGGTGCACTGCCAGGCATGGTTCCAGGGCAACTTAGAAAAAGTCATTTGCTCAACCAAAAAGTTGCAAACTCCACAGTTGAGTGTGCAACTGTTTTGTAATCAGGCAATGAGAATTCATATCCTGAGTGTGCCAACAGTTGCACTTTATTGGCATCCTGTGAAGGCCATTGCAATACTGCCTCCATTAACTGAGATGTTTCATTTCAAGCACTGTTGAAATTTTTTGATGGGTTTTGTGTTTATATAGTATAGGTATTCTACTTGTCACTGGTTTTTGACCAAATATACTGAGGTAAAAACTGTGGGCCAAAATGAAACCCACAAAAAATATGTTACAACATCCTTGGGAGATCAGAAGCAATGGCATGACATTATGCAAAATAACAGAGCCATTAAGCTCAACTGCTACAACTGGAAATGATTACTAACTATTATTGAAACATACTTCTGCTAGGTTCACTCACAGTGCAATGCCTTCAGCAGTTACTACCCAAGCATGTTGAGGTAACACTGTGGGCCGTTTTATTCGGAAAAACTGCTGCATCTCCATGTGTATTTGCATTTGGTTATACACTACCTGATACCCATCAATTCTATTACCTGATACCCGACAATTTTATTACCCATTACCCGACATTTTAACCTTAAAACCCGACACGAAACCCGACCTCAATACGCGAACCCGAACCCGATACCCGCAAAATTTTTGGAACCGATACCCGTACCCGACCCGAAATTTTTACGACCCGATACCCGAACCCGAAAATTTGAAATTCCCAACCCTACTCAACACCGTTAACTAATTGTGCTGTTTTTAAAAAAATATTCTGTCATTTATAATCTTAAAATCATTTCAGATCTGGCCACTTCAGAGTTTCATAAAAAGATGACAAAATTGTTTGTTGTTATAATGTTATTCATTAACATATTCACATCGAATTCTTTTCATATTTTTATGGAAATCGCATGATTTTATAATCATTGGTACGCTTCCAACACGAGACATAAATCAGTGCGAGGGCAGAGTATCACGTACGCCGAGTATACTAAAAACAAACGAACAGAATGGCAAGCCACACTTCCTCGCCATGTTCGCGGATGACAAGCTGCCGCATACTTTCGTGAATGAAGCCAAACTGCGAACAATAATTAACTACCGTATTTCCTCGAAATACCCCCAGGGGGTGATTGTTTCAAAGTGGTCCCGAGAGGGGGGGGGGGTTAAACGGGGGGGGGGTATTTCGAGGGGGGTGTTATTATTTCACAAGAACTTTTTTGAAATTCTAGTACAAAATCGTTGTTTGTGACGTGTGCTGGGGTAGACAAATGCATCAATAACTGACATGTAAAGACTCCTGTAGACTAACAGTAGTACGTAGATGGTATAAACACTGTTCTAACGTGATTCTGACATTGTTTTAACGTGTGTTCTCCACTACGCAGAACACAAACTGCAGTATTTGTCATGTACGTTCTCTTTACACTCAATCTGGGGGGGTATTTCGAGGGGGGGGGTGATTGTTTCATAGTGGTCTCGAGAGGGGGGGGGGTCAAACGAGGGGGGTATTTCGAGGGGGGGGGGGTATTTCGAGGAAATACGGTAATTCGATATGGGTAATGTGAGTACACAGTGGCATAATAATGTCGTCAAAGGGTTACCATTTTGGTGGAGACTGTGTAATATGGCAGTAGTCTATGTTCCTCAGCTCACTGAAGTATTTATTGTTGATAATTGAAGTTGAAGTATGGAACTGTAGAAGTATGGAAGTAGGTAGTTATAAAACTACGATTGGCATGACCTGGAAATTAACAGTAAGTTTCATACTTAGGTACGTATGTAATTGTAAAGGTCAGTTTCTGATGTAAAAATGTGAAATCGGGTTTAAGGCTTGTCCATACTTTGCCATTTGGCACTTTGTCAGTCATGGCGCTTTCTACAGTAGTAGAATTTCAAACATGATCGCAAGCAGACATTCACAAACATCTGCTGAAATATTTTATTTTTTTGGTGAATTTCATTTTTTTACTACTGCAGTGGTGGATTAATATGCATGTCATAATTGAATTTCGGGTCGAAAATTTTTAGACTGTTTTTCGTTTTTTTTTACACTAGCTTTTCTAATGAACAGGGATACACGTAAATACGTACGAACAAAACGGATTTACTCATCCAATAGTTATACAACTTGAAGATAAGCACAATAAATCCAAATTAGGTATTCAAAATTTCGAAATCACGCCAAACGAAAAGCTGTGTATATAAGAGAATACACTCAAACGATAAAGACGTTCTTTGCAAGAGTACTATGCTCGAATAAGAACAAGGGGAGCTTTTTCATCAGTCTTTTTTCACTGGGGAATTTATCAAAGGGAGCATTTGTTTTTTTAGTCAGGATTTTCAGTAAAATGCTTGATACAATTATTGTATAAATGGGGTTAAATTGTTCACATAAGTTATTGTAGGAATACAAATTCCATAATTCAAGCAGTCTTGGGGAACTTCAACTGCAAGATAATATACCATATGCCAGATACAGACACATATTTATATACTTTTATATTTATAAGTATATTTCGATAATAACACACATAAAACGTTTTTGCGCATGTGAAATGTTTTGTACCCATCGGATAAGGGGCAGTTATTTGAGGGGTGAGTTATTCAAGGGGGGGGGGCTTATTCGAGGATATACTGTATATAAATATAATATTTTGCAGTGCTCATTATCATTGGTTGTTACAGCATCTCGTGCTACACGCAAACGCAACACGTAAATAATATATGTACTCAATCAAGAACGCGACATATCCTCGGAAAGTCAGACAGATGTCGTGTTCACCGAACGTCATGCATAGGTGACCAAAGATGGGGCAAGACAGCAAAAATAACACATTGCTTGAAAACCGTGGGATAGGATATTGGAATGAAACGCGCCACTTCCATTGGAATGATGATTCAGGTTGCATTCGGGAAGATTTTCAAATATAATTCAAATAAGCATTTCATTCGTGAGTCCTGACGTGTATTAGAAATTTTGCTTATCAAACAGCATACAAACGGAAATTTTACGTTTTAAGTACAAAAACTAATTGAATGCAAGTGTATGCATGTAATCAAATGCTATGATTTTTGCAAACACGACCATTCATTACCTACAGCCTCCTATTTTATTAAATGTTTCCAGGCGACAAATGAGTATTTTATAAAGATAGAAATTGTAGTGCACATAGAATATGGTCGCTGAAGCTCACACGATAAACATACTTAATTGTCATGTTAAATAAACTAAATACATTTGATTGTGTTCAACTCCATAACTGTGAATTCCGATCACACCTTTCACACATAAATTTCAATGTATGTAAATAAATATGACATAATCATACACCATTATATTTTCTGAAAAACACACATTTTTGGGGACGCTACGAAACATATAATAAACGGAAGGCTTTTTTGGATACAAGGACGGGTAAACAACGATGTTACAGCAATTTAGTGAATTGGATACGATAATAAAAGTGCGTGTGTGAGAAAATGTGAAGCTACATAGTCTGATAACCCCTGCAAAGTTAAAGGGCAAGCTGTGACAAGCTTATTTATCTGGAGGTTTCCAATTATACCGAATGGTTGCGCGTCACGCGAGCGCGCAGTAGCCTCGCAGAGATCACCGCCTGTATTTACGGATGGAGAAGCGATGGCAAAAAAATAATTTTTAGATTTTTTTTCACAACTGCAGAGATAGACGTAGAATTAATGATGGAATTATTATCATTAAAGAATACGTTTTTCTCTGGCAAATCGAAGGAAACATAGACGGAACAAGTTCGCTTATAAAAATAAGGCAATTTTGTCATTCACTGATCGGTAATAAAGTGAAAACTAACACCATATTAATTAGCAATATATAAATGATGATCCGAAAGGAATTTGAAATTTCTGCAAAAAATCACAAACACAAATTGCAGCCCACGAAAACTGCGAAAAAAACTTCCCCGATTATTTGGCACCGATGGCAGAGGCCAGGTTGTCTGTCCATCATGATGCGTCATGCGGAGCCGTTGCGAAGGGATTGCGTGCATGCTGAATACCTACATACCTGAACATGTTCGACGCATTGAAACCAGCATAGACCGTAAATCCTCGAATATACCCCACGTAAACTTCCCCTCATCGAGCGTGAGGAAAAAAACTCCCCCCTCGAATAAATCCTCTCAAAAAATTCTGACAAAAAATCCCCCGGGGACATTTCGAGAATACACGGTAGTATCGCTCGAGTATAAATTGCATGTGGGTCTACACGCCGGAAATCATGCGTCTTGGTCACCGTAAGTTTTCCAGGTGCAAAATGCATATTCAAACAGTCTTCCATCAATGTATTGATAAATTATTAAAAAGATTTAAGACTCGCTTTCCCTAAGAACCAAACATGCCCAATCCTCCATACGTACAAATTTTTTTTTGCTTTTTTTATCGTGGATTTGGAATCTACATACCGTATTTCCTCGAAATACCCCCCTCGAAATACCCCCCCTCGTTCTACCCCCCCCCCTCTCGGGACCACTATGAAACAATCACCCCCCCTCGCAATACCCCCCCCCCAAATTGAGTGTAAAGGGAACGTACATGACAATAACTGTAGTTTGTGTTCTGTGTACTGCAGAACACACGTTAAAACAATGTCGGTGTCACGTTAGAACAGTGTACATACCATCTACATACTAATATTAGTTACAGAACCTTATAAATGGCGGTTTTTGTTGCATTTTTCGACGTCTGCGTACGTTTCAGACGACAATTTCGTACATGGTTTTCAAAAATTTTCTTGTCAAATAATAACCCCCCCCTCGTTAAACCCCCCCCCTCTCGGGACCACTATGAAACAATCACCACCCGGGGGGTATTTCGAGGAAATACGGTATATAAAATCCCAAAATTTCCTTCCATACATACATCCGACTGTTATGCCGCTGTTCGGCGCCATTTATTTTAGGTGTATTTACATTCGTTTACTACTGTAGGTTTGAAATTCCTGTTTTTCATGCCCCCCTCGCTTATGTTTCACACGCGCCGCGTAGCGTTGCGACTTCGCGTGTGATTTAAATAAGTGCCCGCGCACAAGGGCATCTCTTATTGTTGCATGTGTTTTTTAGGCATTTACGTGTGCCCCCATTTTCTTTCCATTGCCAGCCGATTTTTCCCATCGGCTGGCAGTCAATGATTTCGTTTTTCGACTCAAATATTTCCCTTAAAATCTACCTATTTGATTTTCACCCCAACTTTTATTCTGTTCACCGATTTCGCTGAATAAAGCGCCGGTAAACTCAAGTTGGCCTTGGCATCCTTAAAAAATCAACAAAACTAAATTTAAATATTTATGACCGCAATTAAGCGGCCATAACATGGTGACTGTACTGGGAGCGATTCATTTCGCTCCCATATTTTTCGACCCCAGGTCCTGATTGCCTGGCTTTCGCAGCGTTTCCGGCTGCAACGTTTTTTTGGTTCCGATCAGCCACTGGGGCTGATCGGAAAACATTTATTTTCGCTGTCGCTGAGCCACTGGGGCCAGCGACCATTTATCAACGCACTTCCACGCGCCGCGACGCACCTTGACGCGTCGACGTGCCGCTGGGCCGCACCTGGCCGCGACTTGTTCTGATCAGCCGCTGGGGCTGACCGGAAATCGACGTCTTGTCGCTGTGCCACTGGGGCCAGCGACATTTGATCGAGGCGCCGCGACGCATCTGGACGCGCCGCGTTTTTGCTGTCGCTGAGCCACTGGGGCCAGCGACATTTTATCGACGCGCCGCAACGCACCTCGACGCGTCGACATACCTGCCCGCGACGCAACTTGGTCCGATCAGCCGCTGGGGCTGACCGGAAAATTTTGTTTTGTCGCTGAGCCACCGGGGCCAGCGACATCTCTGCCACTGCTCGCCAGCCACTGGGGCTGTGCGAACAGACACGTTTCGATCTACCCGGCCACTGGGGCCAGGTAGAGTGGATTGCCAGGGCGCTGGGTTTTTTCTGATAAGTGCCACGCCTGGGAACCGTTTTCGCTGCGCCACTGGCGTATGTATTTTGGCTGCACGCGTCGCTCTTGGCCGCCACTTATCAGCCGCTGGGGCTGCGCGGCCAAATTTTCGCTTCGATCAGCCACTGGGGCTGATTGACATCGTTTTTTGCGTTGCTTTGCCATTGGGGCTAGCGTCATAGCGGCGACGCTTTGCGCCGGTTTTTTGGATTTCGCAGAAATTTCGGCGCGGTTGCAGCTGACTGCTGCTGCATTTTTCTCAGGGTGCCCTGTTGCGTTAGACCAATTGTGCACCTGTTCTGCACATTTCTGGTTGCAATTGCAGTTGGCCACTATTGTGCCAATTTCTGCACCTACTTATCAATATTGGATTTTTGTTGATTTTTGGCGCAGTATTGTCCTACGCCAATTCCAGTTGTGCTTGGCCACTCCTGCACCATCTTTGCACTGAATTGTGCTTGTGCAGCCTTAGTGACCTCACACATTTTCCGCCATGTCGCAATATACGCGAGCGGAACTGGAGCCGGTTGTCAAATTATGGGTTGAGCGCACCGAACGGCAGAAATTGCTGCATTTGCTAAATGTGCTCTTGCAGTTTCAAATTGATGGTGATGATTGGCCTACAATTAGTGATCCGCCCTGCCTCGGAACTGTGCCACTTGTTCGGCACGTATGGCGGTGCATGGACCTGTATTTCACTGACCCAAATACCACATTGGAATTGGTGCTTGACCTCGAAGATCAAGTACCGCCCAGAGGCATTGGGGACGACCCCACAATGCCTCAAGGTGTTGCCGCTGCCCAGCCGGCTGCAGCACTGACAATGGCCGATCTTTTGTCGGCTATCCAACAACTCCCGGCTGCAATCACCCAACAATTGGCTTCACAAGCGGTGCCGGCACATCCGGCACCGGTTCAAACTGCGCCCGCGGGTTCGCAATCAATACCGGCACCTGGCGCAAACAATCATTGTCCATTGAGGACCCCCTCTACTACATCTACTAACCAGCCACTTGATTCAACCGAAGCTAGGTTGCAGGCTGTGTCATCATCGCCTGGCGGTTTGATCGGTCAAATTGCCACCTACGTTGACCAATATGTCATGGTCCCGGCCAATGGCTTTCCATCGCTTGTGGATGCACTGGCACAAATTTCATCTAGTGATCGCATGAGTGGCGGCCATGTAGCCACCATCACTAGCAAGCAGACACCGTTCAACGGGGATTCGAGCGCGCCATCGGGGCCATTTAAATTTTGGCTTCACAATGTGGCACTACAGGCTCTGAATGTTCCCCCACCATATCAACATTTATTCTGGACCAATGTTTTCCAGCAATGCTTGAAGGGAAGCGCACAGGCGCACTACATTTCTATTCGCCTGGACAAGCGCAACACCGTGCTATATGTTCTCGACAAGTTGGCCCGTGTTTTTTGGGTGGACCGCAAGGCGCATTCTGTCGCCGAGTGGTACCGAATTTCTGCTAAATCGACTGATTCTGTGGCCACCCTGTACAGCAGATTGTGCAGCACATTCCACTATATTAGTGAGCAGATTGACGACTCACAGCGTGAGAAAATGATTGGCGATAAATTGTTCCTCGAGATTGGAGGAATGCTGCCAATGTCTCTTTGGTATCCGTGGCGCGAGAAATGGCAAGATGGTCAGATTGAATTGGCTGATGCCGTCGGACGCCTCAACATCACGCGCGAGGAAAATCTGCATTATCGGGCTGAACAAAATGAGCAGCGTAATGCTAATCGTGCACCAAATCCGTCGAACGGTGGAAATGCTGCATGGTCCAATGACCCACCAGCTGTGGCTGCATCCAGAAATGCCTCGGGACGATCTGGCAGTCGAAATGATGGCTGGGATAGGCAGTCAAAATTTGACCCGACGACACATCAGGGTCCATGGTGCACCTATTTTATGCATCGTGCACCCATGCCGCATGAGCCGGCAAAATGCTATTTGAATCCTGATTCTCCTGCCTATCGACTGGATCGGGCGGAACGAGCCCGAGACTTCCTGCGCAAGGCCGGCAAGACTGAGCACGATGCTCAGAAAAATATGCGCATTGAGTGTGGCAAACTCAATCTGAAAGTGGATGAGCACATCTATAGTGCCCCTGAATATGACACCGAACCTAGTGGTAATCCATCTACTAAAATGACTAAAAATGTTTCTAATCCGCCATCTGATTCCGAGCCTGAGCCCGATGATTTTGAAACGTGGTTCCCTAGCGGCTATGCAGCTCACAAGCAGACGGGTTGCCCCATGAGCCCAGCAAGCGTGCGACACCCCCATTGTGATCGTCTGCTGGCTCAAGTGGATTTCATGGGCTGCATGCTCACAGGCACACTTGATAGTGGCTGTGAGGAGGGGATCATCATTGAGGAGCACCTGCTCGAGGATGTTTGGGAACGCGCACAGTGCAATGCCAGCATGGAGAAGGCAATATACCGGTCATACCCTGATTCAGCTTTGGGGACTGCCGGCAAGCCGATTCCGGGGCATCACCTGGCGCTCTACAAAATGCATTTGCTGCATACCACACCTGGTGGACAACAGCAATCGGCAGACATCTGGGCTGTGGTTAAAAGGAAACCACACTTCCCGCGCACTTCGAGCCCGCTTTTGTTTGGCCACGAGGCACTCTATGGCACGCTAAAAATGAATCGCACAGCTATTTCTGAGCTCCAGCGACTCGAAGCCAATTTCATGCCCAGGGCCATGGGGGAATCGATTCGCGCCTGCCGGTCTCCGATTAAGGGGGAAATGCTAACACAATCGGTGGTCACTAAACTGTCACATCGTGAATTGGCGCCAATTACTGGCATTCGGAAATCGCACTCGTCGAAGCCTGCTACACTGCCACGCACCAAGGGCAGCAATGTCTACGGCAGGCCCCCGCGCAAAAAGTCTGCCACCAAATGTTTTCGCAATTCTGCCAAATGCGTTTCACCACATGCCGAGTTCATGTTGGTGAACCCTGGAAAATCCGATGGTCAACTGGTGACCAACCCTCGGGGCGAGCCCTGCATGCGCTGCAAGCACAAGGCGAGGCTTAGCTCCAGCACCCAGTGGAATCCAGGCTAGAGTGCTACCATGATTTTAGGGCGTAGATTCGTGCGCATTGAAAATGTACCTTTCAAATTGTTTTTTTTATAATCACACTGCAATCTGATCCATTTGTGATTCTGAATTATGCTTTTAATTTGAATGCTTGCTGTTACAGTTGGGTAACTTAAAAATTCCGCTGAATTTTATGTGGCTGAAATTTTTTGTAGCTTCTTTGTGAGCTTTTGTTTGACTTCCAGTTCCACTAGTGTTTTTTGTAGGTGGTGTAACTGTTGTCATGGGAGGGGCTGTTATGCCGCTGTTCGGCGCCATTTATTTTAGGTGTATTTACATTCGTTTACTACTGTAGGTTTGAAATTCCTGTTTTTCATGCCCCCCTCACTTATGTTTCACACGCGCCGCGTAGCGTTGCGACTTCGCGTGTGATTTAAATAAGTGCCCGCGCACAAGGGCATCTCTTATTGTTGCACGTGTTTTTTAGGCATTTACGTGTGCCCCCATTTTCTTTCCATTGCCAGCCGATTTTTCCCATCAGCTGGCAGTCAATGTTTTTCATATTTTCGACTCAATATTTTTCCCTAAAGTTCTACCTATGATTTTCGCCCCCAACTTATATCCTGTGAACCGATATCGCTAAATGAAGCGTCGGTTTGGACCCGTTGGCCTTGGCTCCTTAAAAAATCAAAACTAAATTTAAATATTTATGACCGCAAATTAGCGGCCATAACACGACAATTTCATCTTCCTACTAAAAAAATTGATCAAAGTCAAAAGTCATCATTTTGTGGGCTGTTTTTTGGAAATTTTTAACTTTTGCCTAACATTTTCTATCAATATTATATTTTGAAATTTTTATTAGGATGGTAGTGGAGATTAATTGCCCCATACAAACAAACTTCATCATACTTTTTTCTCACTAAAAATCATGGATGAAATTTTGAAAATGGCACCAAATTTTCAGTTTTGAAGTGAGAGCTTAGCAAATAATACCAAAACTGTGTTCAATTGCATAGTTTTTTTTTAAACAATTAAAAAAAAAAAACGATGCCTGCACTTTTTCTCCACAGCAGTATGAAACATCCTGACACCCATTTCACCATCACAGACAAAACCACTCTGAAGACTCACAGGAAGTTTTATGAAAAAAGTTTCCATCATAAACTTAAGTTATTTTTGCATTGTGTTTCATTTGTATATCCCCATTTTTATTAAACAGAATTTGGAAGAGTGCTGTCATACAAAAATGCACTTTTTATGTAAAAAAAATTTGACCCCCATTTTATCACGTATTTGGAATCTACAGACATAGAAACTCAAAATTGTATTCCATACATTTCTCTGAAAATGTCATCTTCCTACTAAAAAAAATTGATCAAAGTCAAAAATCATTGTTTTTGGACAGTTTTTTTTGGAAATTCATAACTTGTGCTTGACATTATCTATCAATATAAAATTTTGGGTTTTCATTAAGTTAGTTTTGGAGATTAATTGCCCCATACAAACCAAATTCATCAAACTTGTTTACTCACTGAAAATCATGGCTGAAATATTGAAAATGTCACTGAATTTTCATTGCTTAGCAAATGTTACAGAAACTGTGCTCAATTGCATTGTTGATATAAAAACAATAAAATGAAAAAATGATGCCTGCACTTTTCCTCCACTACAGTTTGGAACACCCATGTCACTGTCACAGACAATCCCAGTCTTCATGTGAGTCTTCAGAGTGGGTTTGTCTGTGATGGTGAAATGGGTTCATTCAAATGGGATGTTTCATACTGCTTTGGGGAAAAAGTGCAGGCATCGTTTTTTTATTTTAATTGTTTTAAATAAACTATGCAATTGAACACAGTTTTGGTATTATTTGCTAAGCTCTCACTTCAAAACTGAAAATTTGGTGCCATTTTCAAAACTTCATCCATGATTTTTAGTGAGAAAAAAGTATGATGAAGTTTGTTTGTATGGGGCAATTAATCTCCACGACCATCCTAATAAAAATTTCAGAATAAAATATTGATAGAAAATGTTAGGCAAAAGTAATAAATTTCCAAAAAACAGCCCACAGAATGATGACTTTTGACTTTGATCAATTTTTTCAGTAGGAAGATGAAATTTTCGGATATATGTATGGAAGGAAATTTTGGGTTTTTATATACCGTATTTCCTCGAAATACCCCCCCCCTCGAAATACCCCCCCCCCCTCGTTTGACCCCCCCCCTCTCGAGACCACTATGAAACAATCACCCCCCCCCCTCGAAATACCCCCCCCCAAATTGAGTGTAAAGAGAACGTACATGACAAATACAGCAGTTTGTGTTCTACGTAGTGCAGAACACACGTTAAAACAATGTCGGAATCACGTTAGAACAGTGTACATACCATCTACATACTAATATTAGTCTACAGAACCTTATAAATGGCGGTTTTTGTTGCATTTTTCGACGTCTGCGTACGTTTCAGACGACAATTTCGTACTTGGTTTTCAAAATTTTTCTTGTGAAACAATAACCCCCCCCCTCGAAATACCCCCCCCTCGTTTAACCCCCCCCCCCTCTCGGGACCACTATGAAACAATCACCCCCCGGGGGGTATTTCGAGGAAATACGGTATGTAGTTTCCAAATCCACGATAAAAAAGGCAAACAAATTTTTGTACGTACTGAGTTTTGGTTCTTACGCAAAGCGAGTCTTAAGTGATGTCATCCGTTCATTATGATTGAATACAACTGAACAACTCAGATGGATAGGTGTTCACGAAACGATGTATGCTATAATTTATTCAAGGCAACTACAACCTTTAAATATCTAGCAGGGTTGGAATCATGCTCGGGGTCGAAATACCCAATCATGATAAAGGTCTTTGAATTGGGAAAATACAATTTCCGGGCAAACCCACGTCGAAACAGAGGCTACACTAGCATCCACACTGCACTGGGTATAAATCCCTTCATTTTCGATTTGATTGGCACCTCGCCATGGGACAAGCGTTCCCAGCTAAATAAATAAACACCTTCCCGATCAAGTCCGGCCCCCAATTTTTTATTTTACTTCTGATGTCGTATCTACAGTTCTAGGACGCGCCAGAAGCTGAAACTTGGGGTAGATATTGGCGCAACCCCCCTCTACTTCGCATGAATTGAAGGGGTCGCAGCGACCCCCTACTGGGTGGGTCGCCGAGTGCAAAAAAAATTTGCAGCTTTTTTAGTGTCCCACACAGGTCCGGCCCCAACTGATTTCTTACACTGCGGGTGCCGTACCTCCAGCTGTGGGAGGGGTATCAATCTAAAATTTTGGGGATGTGTTACCAACACCCCTCCCCTACTATACACTGGCCAGACGGTTTTTGGCAACTCATCACAGTGTGGGGTGCAACGTTTAAAATTTATTAAAATGTTACTCTCCCACACAAGTCCCTTATCGAATTGAATTTCAAAAAATGGACGCTTTTGTGTTGTTTTAACACTAATGTGGTTGACAATGTGAATTAAGCATGAAATATCCTCTAAAAATATCTTATCCGACCCAAAACCGCCCACCACATGAACCCCTCCCCCAAGTGGGTGACAAAAAATCACTTTTTACAACTTTTTTTATTAGATACTTGAAATGCTGGTTTACAATAATTTATAGGGGAGGGTTAAAGGTTTCAAATTGTGTAAAAAACCTTACCTCAAAAATGCCTTCATAAGAAAATTTGCTGTAAAATGTTGTAAACCAGCCATTCAAGTGTCTAATAAAAAAGTTGTAAAAAGTGATTTTTTGTCAGCCACCTGGTCGGAGGGGTTCATGTGGTGGGTTGTTTTGGGTGGGATAAGATATTTTTAGAGGATATTTCATATTTATGTCACATTATCAAACACTTAAGTGTTAAAACAACACAAAAGTGTTCATTTTTTGAAATGCAATTAGGTGCTGGACTTGTGTGGGACCGTAATGTGTTAACAAACTTTTAGCACTGCGCCCCACACTGTGGTGAGTTGCCAAAAACCGCCTGGCCAGTGTATAGTAGGGGAGGGGTGTTGGCGACACATCCCCAAAATTTTTAGATTTATACCCCTACCACAGCTGGAGATACAGCACCCGAAGTGTAAGAAATCAAGTGGGGGCCGGACCTGTGTGGGACAGTGAAAACGCCGTAAATTTTTTTCACATATACAGCGCACCCCACTATAGTGAATCGCCGCTGCCCCATTTATTCATGAGGAGTAGTGGGGGGTTGTGCCTATATACCACCCAAGTTTTAGTTTTCCACCCCTACCACAACCGGAGATTTGGCCTGCAAAGTGAAAAAATAATAGGAGGCCGGACTTGATCGGGAAGGTGTTTAGTAGTTGTTTAGGTGTATTCTAGAAAATTTAGTCTGAACGTAAATATACTCCACAGAGCGCATGGGATGTATTTCTTTGAAGGAAACACTCCATCATGATGCCATTGTTCATGAAATCAAAATTGCATAACAGGAGAAAAAGCGTGCGTGCATAAGTATCCTGTCACAGTTGTTAAAACGTATTTACGTTGACTCGACAAAAACGGATACTCGAGTACTGCTTAAATACGTTTACGTTTCCTCCCGAAAAAATGCTGCTACTCACTTACTCACGTACTTTTTGAGAGTATGCGAGTAAACAAAACGTATTTCAAACAGGTTTTTTAATAGGCGTTTTCAAGGCATAAATGAACCAAAGGGAGAGAAAAGCTTAAAATATGGATAAAATTTCCAAATTAGCATAAAAATAGGCAAAAATACATCAACTAGTGAATTTGATGGTGAAAATATTCAAAAAGTAGTGATTTTGAGCGCAAATTGAGGCAAAATTTCTTAAATCACCCACTTTTACGGGTTCTGGGGACAAAAGTAATTTACTCATGTTTACTCATGAGTAAAAGTGAAAAATAAATACTTTACGTTTTCTGTACGCACGTGTGAGTAAAAAATGAATACTTTACGTTTACGTTTACTTTTGAAAAAGTTCGGTACTTTCAACTACTCTGTATCCTGCTCTCGCGTTATCAATTGAGACATAAGTAATTTTGGACGCATACTTTGCGGTCCGCCAGATATACTGTAAGCGCTTGTCTCACCAAAATCGCCATAGAGTCCACTACAACGCAGACATGTTTATGCTTCACACACACGCAATCGAGTAGGTATACTGGATAAAATAAATAAATAAACACAGCGCATGCAGTGCGCACAGTTGAAGCGAAACAGATCAAACTTGCATAGTGAATGAGATAAATAAATATGAACGGTGGTGTGAAATGGTTCTCTGTGGCATTTTTCTTCATCCTTCACTCGGGTAAAATATTGTATACTTGATAAGTATTTACAGACTTCCCTGAGCATTAGCTGATCAACTTGGGTCTAGTGATAGGAAAGCGCCAGAAAAATGAGCGCCAGGCGCCAATGGCGCCATTCGGAAACTGGACGCCACAGAAAAAGGGCGCCATGTCGCCATTCAGAAAGTGGGCGCCAGGCGGCAAGGGCGCCACAGAAAGAGGGCGCCACCGCCACGCGCCAACGGCACCATGGCGCCATTTCAAAAATAGGGCGCCAGGCTTAATAAGTGCGTACTGTACCGTGAGTGTGCTAAAAAAACCTTTCTAGCACTCTAACGCGCACATTCATTTCTTTATTCATCTAATCAACAAAAATGAGACTCGGTAATGAGACAAAATGATTAGCATAAAATCATACCTACACGTGACATTCAATTTAAACAATGAAAATTGTAATTTGAAAAAAAATTCATTCTTTTCATATCGCGCAAATTATGTATTATTGCTTTCCCCTGGCAAATTTTTCCTTTTAGTGAACAAAAACGGAAATAAAATTTCAAACTGAATCCGTTGATTCATGGGTTTGCAAGTTCGACGGTTCATCATTCTCAGCTTCTGATCAGTTAGACGCGTTTGATGAACCGTTGAACGAAAAAAATTTCGGCCTCTAATGGCGCCAGCGCCATGGCGCTATTCCATCACTACTTGGGTCTATACATTTGGAGCAACATAAACATGTCAAGTTTTGCAGGTGCCAACGATGCTCATTGGTACGACTGGTTTTCATTCGTTGGAACGGATCAAAAGAACCAAACAAACAATGTAACCCTCACTGGGTATCTAACAAATATAGCGACGGTACGGTAGTACCCAGGGGGCAGTCCCAGACCCTGAGCAGTGTAAAGTAAAATGTCAAATGTCATGTAAAATGTCAGTCAAAACAAAAAATAAAAGATTTTATTACTGAACTTTGCATGACAATTGACACTAGTCTTTACATCTGTCATGACAATTGACACTTTGCATGACATTTTACATGACATTTGACACTTTACTTTACACTTCACAGGGTCCGGGATTGGCACCTGGACATAAAACATTTTAATACCTAAATATAACTACACAGTCCACTCATCATTCCAATTTTGTTGATGACCAACCTTGTTTCAGAGGTGCAGCGAGGAAACAGCTTACTACGGATGGCCAGTCGACATTGGCGGCTTTGAGCAAGGGAAGGATACTGACTTCTGCCATCAATTCTACCTACCTCAACCTCCAATGGATCAACAGCCACATTTCAGGCTCTACACGGTATTTAATGTCACACTGTTTTTACCCCTTGTTGTGTCTTTTTGACAGAAAAATGTGTAAGACGGTTTTTTACAATGGGGAAAGACCCACCCCACAAATTTTTAGACACCAAATGCAATAACAATTCATGAAACATAAACCAAAAGTCAATTATGTATACTACCAATTCGAATAAACCCCTGCAGACATTGCTTCGACTATTTGTGGTCTACGGGGCCTGCGCGGCATGTGCAGCCACGCAGTGAGCTGCGCAATGCCCTGACAGAGCACTGCACAGCAAGATCGCCCCCACAACACTGGCAGACCGAGTTTTCCATGTTTTTAGCAGTTGTAGTGCTCTGCACCATGTTTCCATTCATTCAATTCTTTTTTCTCAATGTACCATCTTTTAATTAAGACCGGTTATTTAATTGTCAATTTACACGTAAGCAACATTCCATGTGTCACAAGGTGAGAGGGGAATTTTGCATTTTGATAAGAATGCTGCGGCGAGGCGTGCGGACACTTTTGAAGTTGTCGGCGCAGTGTTGTGACTTTCTGGGCAGCCGAATGCACATTTCCACTTATCTATTTTTGGGCATAGGCAGAGACTGCGACTGAAAATTAGGTGGTGACCAGGAAGCATGGAACAATGATTTTTCTGAAACCAACAAAAGTATATACTGTTCCAAGTTTCTCCCCATGTTGACCAGATTGTCGACAGTGTCATCTGGTATCGGTGGGTAGTAGAGACAGCTACTGATAACGCCCCATAGTGACAAGTTGCAGTCCCAAAAAACATTTTCCGCCACCCTAGCATAAATATCCCACCACCCTATATTATTAGTTTAGGTATTGTAGGTAAGTATGGAAGTTTTTGTATGCTTCTGTATATTCTAGTTACTCTTGAATAAGCCCCATGTCACATGAAGCTAATGTTTTAGTGGCTTCTGATCCCTAGCTATATCACTTTTGATTGATGTATTTACATTAGTTTTGTGACTTCGTAACTTTTGTACCTTTTCAATTAACTAGGTGACCTTGATCTCATGATTCGCTTATCAATGCTGGCTGTGATCAATTTTATGTCTTTCACTGAAATTGTATTTTTGTTCTTTTTATTTGCTTTAATTATGGTATTTACCTACACCTTATAAGTAGCCATTTGTTGTTTTTTCACGTCACTGCGACTACAAGAAATTTTGCATCGATTTTGACTGCTTTCGCATATTTCCATCGCCCAAATAAAGCGCTTCTCTTATTCAACTTGGACCCCCTTGAGTATAAATACTAACTTCACTCATATCTGTTTGGCTAATTAACATTGCTTTTAATTACTGCGCTGCTTGTGCTAGGTGTAGGCGCTGTGCGTGCCGCGGGAAACAGCAGCGTGATCTCCGAGAGGTCAGTGCACGCTCTGCAAAAAACCTGTCTTCGGACATTTCCCATAATTTGAAAGGCATAATTTGGAACTACGGGCCCTGTGCAGTGCACACCAGAGACGAGCAGGCAACGAAGCAGTGTGATAGGGAAAAGCAGTGCACGGCAAACTTTCTGGATCTGTACAGTCAAAACAGCAGAATACACGGATTCATGACAAATGCACAGCGTAAGAAATATTTTTTGGCAAAAAAATTCTTGAGCCAGGCCAGTTCTTGTCTTTACAGTGTGGAAAAAGCAGGTTTCATCCTCACATTTCGACCTGTGGCTGTATTCTTTTCGACAAAATTTTATGAACGACCAGGACAAATATGCACAGGACCATCAATAAAAAGCATATTTGCAGTGAAATAATTGAGGAAAATAATTGTCCACGGACACATACGCAGGACCCAGAAAACATCGAAGAATATCAATCGATAAATTTATTGGACATGGATGAATCGATTTCCAGCCTATCGATCAACCCTGAAGCTCAATTGTGGGTGCTGATTCACGGATTTTCTGTGGAGTACGACATCAACTGGCTGCTCCACATAAAAGATATCCTCCTGCAGCAGGTTCGGTCCAACCCCCAAACATCCTGGGTTTGCCCAAAAATTTATGTAAAAGATTCTCGGAGAGCGATGGCGCTTTTCTAACACTTAGCGCCAAGCGCCAGCCGCCAATGGCACCACAGGAAAATGGCAACAAGCGCCATGGAGATTTTTGCTCTGGCGCTAGCGCCAGCCGCCAGCGCCATGGCGCCCTTACATCACTACGCTTGGATGAAAAGCCCTTTCTATATGTCGATATTCGATACACATGCAAAAAAATCCGATGTGGGTAGACACGTGAAAAACCTTTGCGCTGCTAAACTTTTTTTTCTATTTTATGCATTTGAACTTTTTACTCATTCTCATTTCAGAGACGGGGGCACATGATTTTAACAGTCGACTGGACACACGGAGCTCACGGGCCGGATTATTATCAAGCCGCTGCAAACTCCCGAGTCATTGGCGCTCTGGTTGGGAAGATATTGATAGGTGTTGAAGAGCACAAAAGTTTGCCCCTGGCTCAAATGACCATTATGTCATTCAGCTTGGGCACTCACGTTGCAGGATTCGCGGGGAAATTCACAGGAGGTTGGGAAATCTTTTAATATTACTTTTGAGTCACTCCTCATAAGTGAATGCATGCTTTGCACGAAATAATTTGCCATTTTGGCTTGCCATGTTATGCCATTTTCATGAACAGTTTAAATGTATGTTCAATGTATCAAATATATATCCTCAATAACAGGTAAACTGGGAAGTGTAATCGCGCTAGACCCAGCTGGACCGCTGTTTGAGGGGAAGTCAAGTGCAGCCCGGCTGGACCCAACTGATGCTCAATATGTTGTGGTGAGTGGTCGTGATCGTGAACAACACATTAAAGTTATTGGTGCTTTTATGGAGCTGCCGAATCGAAGTTTATTGCAGGGATTTACCTTGAGTGGACTGGTGTTATGCTAATTTTACCTACATTTCAGTTAAACATTTTGATGTGCCTAGCTGTAAATTATTATATGTCATTAGCAATCTGTCTATCAGTTATTTTACTAACTGGCACAAAAGGTATATACCCATGAAATATCTACGTAGGTAGGTGAATTTGCATGCAGGTTCTGCACAGTGACTTCTGGCCCTTGGTGCATGGATCCGTGGGTATCAGAGTTATCATAATGTCAAATGCTTTTACCCGATTTACACAAACGCTGACTAAATTGAAGTATAGAGAGATGGCGTGACAACATTTATTTCATGTATTTATTTTCTTATTAATTCTTATGATTCCTAACAGCCTACCTCCAATAGAACACAGGTATTCCTCAGCTAACTTAGAAATGAAGGTGTTTTGAGGGAGTGTCAATTCAAGGGGGCTCAAAATGGGTGCCAAAAGACTATATTTACCTACTTAGCTTGAGCGATACCATATACCGTAAATGCTCTAATAATACGACAGTCGTACTATTTTTTTCAGCACATTTTTAGGTGTCGTACTATTGGAGATGTCGCATTATTAGAGAGTGTCGCATTATTGTTTTCGTCAAATCAACAACTTATCCGCCGGTGAATGGTGGCGGTTGTGACGCTACTGGCGCCCTTGCGAACTGTCCGCTGACCCTTGCGAACTGCCGAGCGACTGTTGTGAACTGCCGCCAGCCGCCGCTTTGTCCAAAAGCGCCGAATCCGCGGCTTCGGCAGATTGCCACATCGTTATGTCGCTTTTTCTTTCTATTTCTCGGGTGTCGCACTATTGAAGAGTGTCGCACTATTGGAGAGTGTCGGATTATTTTCACACAACATGCCCAAACCTGTCGCACTATTGGAGATGTCGTATTATTGGAGACCTGTTGTATTATTAGAGCATTTACGGTAGCCACGACTCGAGGTTTTTGCAGGACTTAAGATTTTTGGAAAATTTGGGGTGCCTTGACGAATAACGTCCTAGAACTCTATTTTTCACAGTTTAAAAACGTTGTTCATTTTTTTGCATGCAAGTGTGCATTGCTATTTCCTGCAATTTGCTTTTATCATGCTGTGCTCTGAATGTTTTGTGGCAGGTTATATTTCTGAAAGTGAACATGTGTTAGAAAAAAAATATAGATATAGAGTGGGTAAGCTGATATCAAGCAGAAAAGTTGAAATTAAGACTTCTTCATGTGTTTATATTTGAGCACGTTTTCCCAATCTCCGTATTTTCACCCAAATCAATAGATAACCCTGTCTGGTACCTCGCAACCCCTCGGTCACGTTGACATTTTCGCAAACGCGAGACACAGCAGCCAGCCAGGATGTGTGAAGGCAACGCCTCACGTGGCCGCCCAAGTGTTCAGCGCGCCGAACATCCTGGCAAATTGCAAGTGATGTTTAAATATACTCGGCAGACATCACGCTTAGTATGGAAAATTACCGTAACTCATCTGAATAATGAACCGAAAATTTAGTTTTTTCATTATAATATTTCGTTGTTTTTTTCTATGAAATAATTAATTACGAATTTTATCACAAGATTTTATTCATTGATTTATGGCAGGATTCTGTACACACTTTGCGGTCGTGCCGTGTATAGCGACCACAAAAATCTGGCGAAAATTGAACTTTCAATGTCCACAGACAGCTCACTGTTGAGGACGGTGTCGTGCAACCACTACACCGCGCTGCGCATCGCCGTGGACTGTCTCAGAAATATGAGAGTGTGTAGCAGAGTAGTGCTGACGCCTTGTTGGGAGGACGGAAAAACGATAAACTTGGCAGAACCGTGCGAGTGCTTGGTGCGTTGCAAATATTTTAACCATTTTTATTATATCTAAGTGGTGTGTGGGAAAGCAGGGAAAAATGTCTCTCAGAGCAATCAGTGCGACTTTGTGAAGCTGCCTGATTTGCTCTTTAGAACGAAAACGGGCGATAATTTGACACAAGATCCTGGCAGAAAGTTCTATTTGGACACAATTGCGCCTACTGGGGACGTGGCGGTGGATGCACGGAACTACTCAATGCCGCGGGGATATTTTGGTAACGAACTATGGTTCAAATGGGATACCGATCCCGAATCAGGAATCTTTCGGGATTTTGTGGTCCCGATCCCGAAGCCCAGCTCCCCAATCCCGATATCGAAATCTCAAAAAAACAATTCCAATCCCGAAAGGTCAATCCCGATCCATATCCCGACACCGAAACTTCAAAAACCCAATCCCAATCCCGATCCCAAAACGTCAATCCCGTTTGAACCTAAAACAAACACCTCAGTTTTCGATGTTAATATGCTCTTGTAAAAAACGGCGACTGAACAGGCAATACTTACGTTCTGCTTACTCGCTTCATCACTCCAGCATTTGGTAGAATCACCCTGAAAATTGGTGGCCTGAGAAACAAAACTCACTCATTTCCCATCATCAGGTGAGAATTGCTATTCTATCACAGCGAAAACAGCGGTCTTGAAGTGCACTGAAGTGGTCTGAAGCGCCCCTCGTGATCACACTTCAGAGCATGTTCACGGATGGAATGTACTTCACCGACACTCCACGAACTTTATTACTAAATTGTTCACATTTTAAAAATTATAAATTCGTGAAGTGCCTGCGTGAAGAAACTTCACCGCAGATCACGGCAGATCACCACACCAGACCTGTTTTTGCTGTGTATGAACGACAGGAGACAAATACCTAGTATGTCACATCACAATCACCATCATGTGCAGCAAAACCGGGATGCACGTGGGCCAGTACAAAGCCACAGTAGCCATTCCATTCGATATCGTTCATTTCAAGAACATTGAAATAAAATACGTGCCATACGTGGCATGGGTGGCACAGTGGAGTTATTCACACTTCGCACTGGACAGGATATTACTTGAGGATAGCGCAAAGAAACGGTTTGTCAGCAGCATAGTTGTTAAAACATATTTACATTTACTCGATAAATACGTATACTCGCGTACTGCGTAAATACGTTTACGTTTCCTCCCAAAAAAATACCGGTACTCGCGTACTGCGTAATTACGTTTACGTTTCCTCCCGAAAAAATACCGGTACTCACATACTCGCATACTCGCAAGTATGCCAGTACAGAAAACGTATTTTAAGGGAACATAAAATGTCACTTTGCCAGACAGAAAGTGACAAACATAGTACATTTTCCTAAGAAATACTTATCAGGAGAGAAAACACATCTTCGATGTATTTCAGAGTAAAAATTAAAAAAACAGCAATTTTTACCTTATTTTTGTGAGAAAAATATTCACTTTTACGTTTTATGGGAGAAAAATCGCCATTTTTATGTTTTCCTGGAAAATTATAAATTTTTACGTTTTCTCTGGAAAAAGTATTTTACTCGCTTTTATGCAGTCTCAACGTAAAAATAAAATACTTCACGTTTTCTGTACTCACATGTGAGTAAAATAAAAATACTTAACGTTTACGTTTACTTTTACAAAAGTTCAGTACTTTTAACAACTCTGGGTTTGTCAGCAGCATCATGCTCATGGGCGCAGTTCGATCAACATTTATCACGCGAACGGCGTAAAACATGCAGATGGATGTCAGCTGGGCCGATCAACGTGTCACACAACGCCACCAATGTTGTTCGAGTTGTCAAAGTTCCAAGTTTAGAGAGGTGAAGCATATAAATAACTTTAACTGTGATCCATGCATACATAACACGTAACCACATTTTCTAGTGATTAAATTTAAAGATCGCAGAGTACGTACGTGCCCCAGACAGAAACGGTGAAAGACGATCTTGGTATGGCTAGGGTAAATAAATAGTCCAGTTACCGCACACTTGGCAATGAAATTTACCATATCCGGTCTGAATAATAACACAAAAAACACATGTTTTATCATGACATAAAATTTTTATTTGTCACTGTTGTTGAATTTGGTGCATCAGATTTCAAGCGAAAGTATTCATGATTATGAGAATTTTATTGTAAAAAGACGTCGCATAGCACGCATATCACGTTAACTTCACGTTTCCCCCCATGGACTTCTTCCCCCCGTGGTGTGATGCATTAGCGTTATGTCCGTGCGGACATAACGCTAATGGAACACGACAAAACGGTAATGCAACACGACAAAACGCTAATGCAACACGGACAAAACGCTAATACAACACACTCCGGGGGCAAGTTGTCCACGGGGGAAAAGTACCTGGAATCCGCATATCAGCATACCGTATTTCCTCGAAATTTTATTTAAAGGGGGTTTATTTTTTCAGAGTGGAAATTTTGAGGGGGTATTTTGATGGGGGGGGGTATTTTGAGGGCAGGTACTTTGAGTGAGGTATTTCGGTATTTTGAGGGGGGCTTATTATTACATACATGATGTATTTACATCATTTCCGACAGGGGTATTTCGAGGGTTTTTTTCCTCCTGTAGGAAAGATATGGTGGTACTTCGAGGGGGGGGGGGGTAATTCAAGGGGGGTATTTCGAAGAAATACGGTATATGCAATGCATAGATAATGAGTATATACCATGGTGATGGAACACCGCATGTGTTTTAACGGCAGAATCCAAACCGTGCGTTCGCGTCACGACATTTGAATAAAAAACAAACGGTACACTCATTTTATTCTTAGAAGCCACGTTTTCTTTTAACTCGAGGTAAAGACTATTCAAGGCATCATCAACCGCCATTCGGTTCGAGGCCATGTTGACAATAACAGATGCAGAAAACAATGCAAACGAACCCGAGTCAGAGACAAAAAATGAGCAAGCTGAAACGACGGAAAACTCGAACGAAAACGGGCAGACAGCGGCGGCAACAGCCACATTGGCGGAAACAGTCGCACAACCAGAGAAACCGCGAGTGCCGCCCGCGCGCGCGGGCAGTGGCACCGGGCGAAGGGGCGGCACCAGGCGCCAGAACAGCGCAGAGCAAAGGGAGCAGGTCGGTGCGCGGCTGCGTCTGTCTATCTTCTTGACGCTAAGTGATCGTCGGAGCTCCACGTCAAGCTCACAGCTCATGTGTCTAAATATTTATTGGGATTGGAGACCTGGCATTCGCTTTCGGGTGCCATGTAGTGTACACTAGTAGTGATGGAAAGGCACCGGTGCCCCGGTGCTGGGCACCGAAGGGCACCAGCACCGGTGCTGGTGCGGTGTCATTTTTCGGGGGTGCCCTGCCAGTGCCGGTGCCATTTTTTTCAGAATAGCGCCGGTGCCGGTGCGGTGCGGTTCCATTTTTCAGCCAGTGCCAAAGGTGTTAGCACCAGGGCCAAAGTAAAAGGCACCAGGAAAGGCACCAGCCAAGTCGTAATAGGGTGTAAAATTTCGCCAATAGCATGTGCTGATTCATATTTATAAGATAAATATTCTAGATTCAACTGTTTTTAGTCATTTTTAGAAAAAATGTTTAGTCAAATTTACTTTGAAATGTGACATACACTTCTGAAGAGGGAACACATGATTGTGTTTTCTTCAATCATAAATATTACGTTTTTTTGACATTTTGTTCATAATTCTGTTGTCAGTATATGACAAAATATAGTAACATTTCCTGTACAATATCCACCCCAGACAGTAGACAATAGTGACTACTGGTAATGTGTATTGGAGCAGATTAAATATTTGAGCTATCATTTGTAATTATTCTAATGGCTTCATAAAGTGATCGCCACATCATTCTGATCATTTTGAATGCTTAAACATCAAAATCGATAGAGAATTCATGGAAAAATGCACTTCCCAAGGTGCGGCCTCTAAGAAAATATACTCGGGTTACTTTATGCCGTACATTTTTCCCGAGGAAACACCGGTACGGCGTAAATTTTCGCCGCTGTCCAACTTGTTCCGGTGTGGAATACAGAAAAGATCATCTGGAATATTCGATGGATCAAATCGATACACTGGTGTTGGCTTGGCTTCGGACACTTGGTCAATTTTTATAAAAAAGATCATTCCGCCGGAACTATATAACTCTGAAAATTTTGGCCGGTATCCATATAAAGCCCTAACATTTGTCTAAAAATGCCATGGAACACCCCCCAGTATAATGCCATGTGGGCCGCGTAAGAGGCCCACACATTTTTTTATACAAAATTTCATTGCTGACTTGGGTTCGGACACTTCCTTTATGTAGCTGGAAATCTGTCTTTCAAGGCCGGATTTTGGCTTTAAAGACTCTGGCTAGCTGCCAGAGTCCAATTCCTTTAAAAAATCAGATTAGGATAGACGTTTTCACCTCATGCTTCTCGATACTTGTTGTGTGAGTTAACAATCATTTTCCTCAGTTCCTCACACATGTGCATCACTCTAGCACAGTTGGCATGCGATTTTGAGCATTCAGCAGTGTGAAGGGCACTGGGAACAACCAGGACAGTTACAGGGGGTTGTGGGGAATTTTTTATACACACCCCTATTCAAGGAAACCTTCCTAAACTAGAGGCGTTTAAGTGCAAACAAAATTGTGTGTGTATGTTACCTTTTTACTACTAAATTTTTACATTTTTTGAATTTTACATTTTTGCTCTTAAGCGTCTTGAGTTTGGGGGGTTTCCTTGAATTGGGGTGAGAAAAAAAAAATCCCCACAACCCCCTGTAACTGTCCTGGTTGTTCCCAGTGCCCTACATACTGCTGAATTCCCAAAATCGCACGCAAACTGTGCTAGAGTGATGCACATGTGTGAGGAACTGAGGAAAATGATTGTTAACTCAACCAACAAGTATCAAGAACATGAGGTAATAAAAGTCTATCCTAATCAACGATGGGTAAGTTCTCCAAAAAAAAACACTTTCTGTGTTTTGAGTTTATCAAAAATGAATACCTGTGTTTTGAGTTTTTTTCTCAAAAAAAACTTGAGTAACTCTGTTTTTATTTCTGTGTTTTTTGTAAAAACTCGAGTTTTTTGAGTTTTTTCTAAAAAAACTCGAGTTTTTTTCAAAAAATTCGAGTTTTCCCCCAAAAAATTTTGATTTACAGCATTTCGATCTGGAAACAGTGGTTTTGCACATGTTTTAACCCCACATAACATTTGTGTATTCATTCAAGGTCAAAAAATGCCATAAAAATGTCAACAATGAGGACATCAACATCACAACACCAGCAACAAAATGCCCAGAAACGACAATTTACGCAGTACTCCAAAATTCTTCAATGGATGTGCACTGTATGGAAGACTACGGAATTGATTTGAACTACAACTACCATATTACCTCGAAATACCCCCATGGGCATAATTATTTTGTCAGAAAGTTTTGTAAGGATCATAAAAAATAGTAGGCATTTACATACCCAAAACAGGTTATAAATGTGTACAAACAGGATATATTTGTAATAAACATGTAGATAGCTACACAACCTAGTACAGTCTATGTGTAGCTGCGATGCAAATTAGCAGTAATGAATACATCATGTACATTGGATACATGATGTACATCATCCTGGAGGAGGGTATTTCGAGGGGGGCGGGGCTTATTATTTCACCAGTCCATTTTGAGGGGAGTTAATTCAAAGAGGGTTAATTCAAGGTAATAAGGTATACTTAAATGTCGAAACTTAAATTGTCGAATCCACCATGAGATGTGCATGCCATCTTGAATTTCTTTTTTGTACCATTATAAAATATGAATACATTATGTACATATTACATACTATAGATGCTTATCTTATCTTGTTTAGTTTAACTGAATTTATGTGCATTCAACCGCTTCGCTGAAAAAAACACAAAAACTCAAAAAAACTTTTCTGTGTTTCCGTGTTTCTGTGTTTCTGTGTTCTCCAAAAAAAAACTCATTTGAGTTTTGAGTTTTTCAAAATTTATGAGTTTCCGTGTTTCTGTGTAAAACAAAAACACAGAAACTCAATGAGTTTCTGTGTTCAATTTCTGTGTTTTTTCCATCGTTGATCCTAATCTGATTTATCAAAAGAATTGGACTCTGGCAACTAGCCAGAGTCTTCAAAGCCAAAATCCGGCCTTGAAAGACAGATCTACTGCTACATAAAGGAAGTGTCCGAACCCAAGTCAGCAACAAAATTTTGTATAAAAAAATGTGTGGGCCACTTACGCGGCCCACATGGCATTATACTGGGGGGTGTCCCATGGCTTTTGTAGTCACACGTTTTGGCTATATTTCGGTACCGGCCAAAATTTTCTGAGATAATAGTTCTGGCGGAATAAAGTTTTTTTTATAAAAAATTTCTAAGTGTCCGAACCCAAGCCAACACCGGTGTATTGTATGATGCGCGGGTTCGATGCGTAGTCGGAATGGAATATTTCCTGATTCTAAAGGCCACTTTCTAAACGTTTCGCCGCATGGTGAAAAAGCCTGCGATAAGTTCCGCTGAAGAAAAATAGGAATATTTCTGGCTCCGGAAATGCAACATATTTACTTGAAAATAGCAGGGTCGGCCGGCATACAAGCAAATCTATGCTTTTCTTACCTTTTTTTGTGAAAGGTCGGTCCTTTAACTTTTAATTTGACTTAGATATTTGATTTTGATAAAAACGTACATAAATATTTGCGGTGGTAGAGTATCATGTTCGCCGAGTATACCCAATAAATCCTTCGGAACTTTCAGTCCGGTGCGGTGCCTTTAGGTGCTAGCACCGGCAACCAGCCGGTGCCCCAGGGTCCCGGTGCGGTGCGGTGCCACTTTTTTACCTGTGCCCAAGGTGCCATGTGCCCTTTCTGAGGAATGGCACCGGTGCGGTGACATTTTTCCCGGTGCCTTTTCCATCACTATACACTAGTTGACCGCCGGCTAACTAATTCAGGGAAGAAGCCAGCATTTTTGAACGGGGGGATGGTATACAGGACACGGCAAAAGGAGGAAGGGGTGGCCGCTGGCGGCGCCCCCGTATAACCAGGTACACAGGGGTCTCCTAGGGGGAGGCTTCCCCCCCCAAATCCGCCAGCTATCTATCTATCCCGGAGGCCGCTCAGCTATCTATCTATCCCAGGGCAAAATTTTTGGCTACTACCCCCAAAGACCCCCCCCCCCCCAAATCGCTCAGCTATCTATCTATCTGGAGTGGTTTTTGAGAAATTTTGCCCCAATTTTCGCTAAAAATCACTTATTTTCGCACCTTTTGATAGTTTTTCACCTTCAAAATTGTGCTCTCCGGCTATACGCATGGTTATATGCCTGTTTTTAGCCATTTTAAACCTACTTTTGGCCACTTTTAGCGATTTTTCCCCTTTTGGTCTTCTATGCACTGAAAAAGCCCATATATTTTGCCCCCGCGAGCCCCCCCAGAAATTTTTTTCAGCTATCTATCTATCCGGAGGAGCGATTGCTATCTATCCAGCCCCCGCGAGGGCCAAAATCTTGGAAACCCCTGCAGGTACATGATATTATAGCAACAAAAATGATACATTCATGAGAACTAAAACCATAAATATTTTTGGGTATACATACTGCTAGCTTTAGCTATTATATACGGTTGTTTGGGAACCAAAGTTTACCAAATATACAAACAAAACTACCTGGATGTAGCCCCCCCCCCTATTGAACACCAGCTGGAGGAAATCAGAACACGCAGGCAGCGCAACTGCTCAATGAACTGCACGTGGCGAACACGAAATGTATCAAAGAGCGTGCCGGATGGCGACAGCGCGAGATGCAGATCATTCGCGAAACTGATGAGCTCAAGCTGAAGGTCAATCTTTGTATGTACTTGACTCGATCAAACGCCAAGATTGTCACTTTGACGCCACACACACTGGATAGCAACTGTTTCGGTGTCAACTAGATTTTAGTTCAATTTAGGGGCAGGACAATTTTCAACTGCGCGTGCGGCAAAGTCGGAGAGGAATTTAAATTGTTATGTGCATTTAAACATGGTTTGTCAGCCTATAAACAAAAAATTACGAAAAACAGTCGACCCAGTTGACATCCGGATGTCAACTGGACCAACTGTTTTTCAAAGTTGCGAAACCGTGTTCAAATGCACATGACAATATTAATCCCTCTTCAACTTTGCCGCACTTGAAAATTGTCCTGCCTGCCACCTAGTGTCATAAAATCGAGTTGACACGAAACCATTTGACATCCAGTGTGTTGCACCTTAATAAGAAGTGTTCGCACTGGAGAAACAATAAAAATATGACTTAATCAGCATTCGAGCAGGGAGCAAATAAATCACTTTTTGCGGTCTCTAGGCGGGACGGTAGAGTCGGGTTACGGAATTTGATCTTTCTATTTTAAAAATGATACCAATATGCTAATAATAAGGAAAAGTATGATTCTCTGATAAGGAGCGCATTCTGCATGCGCACACCAGTTTTAGAATGAAATTTCGAATACTCATAAATCAGGTTTTAACTCAATTTAAGTTTTTTTTTGATCCCGATCATCTTTAGTTGACGAACAGCTCACTTTGGTAAATACAAATGTGTTCAAAGCGAATTTAAGAGTTTTCAAAATTTCAGTTGAAAACTACCTAGTGTAAATATGTACCGTATTTCCTCGAAATACCCCCGGGGGGTTTATTTTTTCAGAGTGAGAATTTTGAGGGGGGGTTAAACGAGGGGGGGTATTTCGAGGGGGGGTTTATTATTTCGCCAGAAATTTTTTGAAAACCAAGTACTAAATTGTCGTCTGAAACGTACGCAGACGTCGAAAATGCAACAAAAATCGCCATTTATAAGACTCTAAAGACTTGTATAAGTGTGTAGACGTATAATCACTGTTCTCACATAACAGAGTCATCGTTTTTAACGTGTGTTTTGCATAAACCAGATGCCTTTGTCATTTACGTTCTCTATACACTCAATTTGGGGGGGGGGGGTTTTCGAGGGGTGGGGGGGGGGTATTTCGAGGAAATACGGTAGATCCATTCATACACATGTCGCGTAAATTCGCAGCTACGGCAAGCAAAAGCAAAGGCAAGAGCAGCCCTAATGGAGAAGAAAAAGACAGCAAAGGCTGACGGCAGCTGGAAGTGAATCACCAGTTGATAAAGTGCACTGATACCAAATAAAGTGAATCAAATATCTACTGATATGTATTTTGAGCTTACATTTATTCATTGATTTAGTGAGCGTTCAATTGCATTTGAATTTTTACATTTCCGGAATATTTTATTCTTCAGAAGTACTGTGTTCTTTAGATTTCTAATCGCAGCATTTGTCGTTCCGCGTGCAAAAACGTTCCAATGGATGCAAAATTCCATTGTGTGGGTGCGCCAATGCTTAATAGAATATCGCAGATCTTTGCTAATCTATTTCACCTCCTGGGGCCAGATTTAATACTCCCTACATATTTGTAGGGTAGGGCGTACGCCCGATACATTTTTTCAAGTTCAACCGCATCGACGCACATGCACCGAGAGCAAGGCGGTTCATAAAATACACGAAACTATCCCTTAAGGTCGCCGATATTGCAATATGACGTATATCGCTTCAATTTTGGCTCGGAAATTACGATTTCGTCATTTCTTGGCCGTCTGCCAATTCGTTTTTTATTTTACTTTGTCGGGCGGGTTACTCTCATAAGTCGCGCTTTTGTACGCTCGTGCATGCATTTCTTTCTTGTCGCTGCCCTCATGGTTTCCGTTGCAGACAGTGAACACTAAAAAAGTGACCACCTGACTACACAAAAGCGTGACCTATGTGAGTAAGGCGCTCCACACGGTGGTTGACGCTACTTTTTAGAAGTCGATTGAGTCAACTCAGATGCAGACCATGTATTCTTGTAACGACCAAAGATGCAGCACAATAGTGAGACTTGAAAGTTTGACAGGCTCACCAACCAAAAACGACCCCTCAGCTCTTTTATCCCTTTTTGCAGCCCTTTATCTTTTTCGTTTTATTTCCATTTTTGTCAGCGAAAGAGGCGGAACATAACGAAAAGTTCCCACTGATCGAATAGTTTGTGAACAGAATGGAATTTTTTCCCACAAGCTCCGCCTTTTATCTAGAAACAGAACACGATTGCGAAATAATCGAATCGTGATTGCAGTTTAAAAAATTCTTTTTGGCCGGATTTGGAATTTCGTTTCACAACTTTGGATTTCCCACAGGCTTCTTTTACGCTACTCAGGTGGAATAATTAGCTTTTACCGATCAGCCATTTGTTGTATTTTGACCCGGGAAACCTGCAAAAATGGTTAACGAGAGCAAGCGGCAGAAAAGAGCGTGACAGGTACCCTTGTTGTTCTTTGGTTTTATTTTCTTTGGTTCTTAGCGAACGCTAGGAGGTATGTATTTTCCTCATAGTAATTTTGCCAGTAGTGTACTCTCATTTCGCATTGATGTCCCGGTTTTTCGTTTACGTCAATATGTTCCTATCCTTCTCTCACTTCTTTATATTCCGATCAACCAACATTATTTTCACACTTCACACTCACTACGAAACAATAAACCAAATTCACCACTCTCACTGATTGTCGCAAAACTTCAATTGATTGCAGATCCACTTTGCCGTGAAATGCTGCTCCAAGTAGCGGATGACCGTGGGAAGGGACTTGGAAACTTTGCTGCACACAGCGGCGGCTGGGCCGAGCTCGGCGCACATGGCCTCCAGCGATTTCTCGATCGATGGCTGCGTGTAATTTAATTAGGTGTGTGGGCGGGACTTTCTTGGATTGTTTTCAAGGGGCTGTTCGTTTGCCTTTTTTGGTTTTTGACGTAGGTGCGCACTAGCATTGTTACTCCGCTGCGCGTGTCCTCTCTGGGCAATTTATTGCTTGCGGTTTGGCATAGCGCCAAATATACGTGTGATCTATTTTGCGTCTCTGGGTGGCTTGAGAGTACAGCTAGTCGCTCTTCGTACGGGATAGATAAAGGCAACGAAATTTTTACTTGTATTTACAATATAAAAAGCTGAAATAAGAAATCCACTGAAAACTGTACAGGGAAAAATTAGGCCTAAATGTGAATTGCTCATAGGACCTCTGGACTCTGGGGGACCTCAAAGTCAATAGGTCCCATTTTTTTTCAAGTGATTAAGAAAATCTCATTTGATACCGCGATTTGAAAAAAGCGCGTAAAAGATAAGATGCCATCCGTAAACTGCACTCACCGAGTCGAGTTGTACAAGCTGTTCTACGAAGCCCACAGTGAACCGGCACATGGAGCAATCCACATAGTCGTTAGTCTGATTTTCCTGCGCATTTTATCATTGTCATATTCAAATGCAAATGTCATGTGCCTACGCCTAGTGCCTACGTGATTTACTGGCGACACGATCTTTCTAAGATCATTTAGTTTGATTTCATTTAGTTTGATTTTATTCATATCACCTTTATTTTTCAATTTTAAATTAACTTTTTCTGCATTTTGGGACCATGGCACTGATGTGCAGCGCCACAAAATGATGCCTCCCAGAAAAACAAAAAAATTGAAAATGGTGGGTTGTTATTTCCATCCCACTCACTTAATGCTTAACAGCATTTGACCAATGTTCACTCACCCCTTTTCCCACATGTTCAAGCAGCCGATCTGCGCGACTGAATGTGGTCACTGTTTTTGAATTGGAAGGTGCTGATGTCCCACTCATCGTCTGATCTGCTGGTTTCTCCAGTCCGTTGATTGGCTGCAAATTACACCATATCTTGTTTCATATCTGCAATGGCCCTGTGCTGGTGCACACGTTTACCCGGTGCACAAGTAGCAAAAGTAGTAAAAGGGCACCATGGTGCGGCGTACTTTGGCGCCTTCAAATGGCGCCATTCCATCTCTTATCATGTGTATACTTGTAGTTGTTGGAGGGGGGTTCGAAGGGGTTCAATATGGTCCAATATATAGGGTTTTAAAAGCTTTAGAAGGAAAAAAGTAATAAAAATCGCTAGATAGATATGTAGATAGCTGGAGCGTTTGGGGTTACCCCCTCTCCAACCCTCCATACTAAACCCCTGCAGTGCCCATGTAGACCCAGTGTTCAAGTACGGCGGCCGGGTCTACATTGGCATCGGATATTGCTACCTGTGCATTGGGTAAACATGTGCATCGGGTTCTAGCCGTCTGCAATGTCAATATGACTAGCGGCAGACCGATATTTTTGCATTTCCACGCGCTCCATAGGATACAATTACCAGCAACAATGTCCATGTTAGCATCCTATTCATGTCGTTTTATTCTACACTTTTATTAGCTTACAATCTTTGTTTGCCAAACTTGCCAGCTGTTATTTTCATCATTGCTCACAGTTTATCAGACGTGTTTGTATTTTCCCACTTATCAGCAAATGCTTAGGAAGCTGCTTTTTTCCGACCCGTGATATGGCTTATCATAGTTTGACACAGGCGTTTAGTGAAATAAAGCTCCGGCTGGGGTTCATGTTTAGATAAAATAGTAATAGTAAAGCACTCCTCCCGTGGGAAAGTTATCAGAGAAAAAAATTTTTGGGGGGGTTCAAACAGGGCCGTATCCAGGGGGGGGGCGGGGGGGGGGGCTGCAGCCCCCCCCCTCCCGGGGTGAGACCTAAAAAGTCCCGGAAAATGCAATTTTTCCTATACATTTTTCGATGTTTCTTAAAAAATTTTGCGCGCAAGCGCTCAATTTCTTCCCCATACATTGTATTTTTAGCGGATCAGTCCCTGTAAACAAATGTCCTTGAAAATGAACACATGTATGCATATTTAAATCTATATAAAGCGGTTCCTGGCGCTGGCGCCAACGCCAATAGCGCCATGGCGTGGCGCCATCTTATGGCGCTAGCGCCAAAACGCCTTTCCGACCCTATATAGGGAAAAAATTTAGGGGGGGGGGGGCTGAGCCCCCCCCGCTCGCCGGCCCCCGTAAACAAGCAGCCCCCCCCGCTCAAAAATCCTGGATATGTCCCTGGGTTCAAAATATAGGATTTTCAATTTGTAGTAGAAGAAAAATGGAGAAAAAGCACTATCTGAACATATTATGTTTTCGAGTGAACTGCGTGCTAAGTATGCCGCATGCAAAGTATGCCCAATGCAAAAGATAGGAGGCGCGAAGTTCATATGGTCATTGTACCCGATTTGTGAATGATTTCACACAGAATGCGGACACTTTTAATTTGCACAGTGTCCTGTGAATAAAGGTAGTTTCGTAACAGCTTCGAAAGTTACACGCTACGTTACACGCTACAGCCGTGACCTACTAACTCACTCGCTTTCTACTGTCTGGATTTTGCTCGTGAATTAAGCAAAATTGATGCTCGCCATAGTCAAGGCATGCGATCTTGGGTAATGTTTACCGAACCTAGGGTTGGGAATTTCAAAATTTTCGGTTCCGGTTCTCGGTTCCAAAAGATTTCGGTTCGGGTATCGGTTCTCGGTTCCTGAAAATTTTCGGTTCCGGTTCTCGGTTCGGTTCTTAAACTCGGTTCCGGTTCGGTTCTCAAATGATCAAAATTTCAGTTCCGGGTAATAAAATAACCGGGTATCGGGTAATAATCGGCTGAACAATAGAAAAACAATATACAAGAAAAACAATAAAGTTTACATGTGTAAGTATTAGGTTGTAAACTAATAAAGTGTCTTTTTTCAGTTTCACACAAATATACATTCGTGCATCCCACATTATGTTGTACGTCGACCGATTTTGATGCCATTTTAGTATGTTGGGGTTTGCGGTCTGGGCTATGAACAAATGTTTTTGTTCGCTCGAATAATCCCCCAGTCCCGAGATAAGGGGGTCTATAAAAAGGTGGTCATTTTACGTGGCCAATATGCACATTGAATTTGAAGCTTAATAACTCAGCTATTTCTGGGCCAATTTGGATCGTTCAACACTTAAAATGATCGGCACAACCTGTAGATTCCATTTTTGTGGTCGGATTAGTGATGTCTAAATTCCGTATGCCGATTTGACCCAGTTTTTAAACACCAAAAATATTTTTTTTGAACATCCTATTATATACTTTAGACAATAGGGATTCATATACCAAAAAAATTATTTCAATATCTCTTTCCAATCAAAAGTAATAGAACTTTAAACTTCCGCCTCACATACATGTAAATAACTAATCGATAACGATGAATACAGATAACCTGAGCATAAAAATGACACTTTCAGGTTTTTCTGATCATTTTGAGTGTTCATTGGTGGAAATCGGCTGAGAAATGGCTGATATATGTATTTCTTAAGTTACATGCATTGCTCATCATGCAGATTTTGCTATTTATTGTTGGGAGGCGAATGTTAAAAGTGATATAATCTTGGACCGGAGAGAGATATTGAAATAATTTTTGGGCCAGATTTATTCTTTTTGTCTATAGTATATGATAGCACCTTCAAAAAACACGTCTTGAAAAATTATAATTACGATTATTTTTCACGTTCAAAAAGCGGGTCGAATCGGCATACGGAATTAAGACATCACTAATTTGACTACAAAAATTGAATCTGCAGGTTGTCCTGATTATTTTAAGTTTTGAATGATCCGAATCGGCCCAGAAATGGCTGAGTTATTAAGCTTCAAAGTCAATGTGCATATTGGCCATGTAAAATGACCACCTTTTTATAGACCCCTCTTATCTCGGGACTGGGGGATTATTCGAGCAAACAAAAACATTTCTTCATAGCCCAGACCCGAAACCCCAACATACTCGAATGGCATCAAAATCGGCTGATGTACAAAAGAATGGAAAGCACAAATGTATATTTGTATGAGATGACAAAAAAGACACTTTATTAGTTTACAACCTAATACATTGGTTGGATATTTCATACTACAGGATCATATCACAGCTTATTATTTCATGGTAGAATGCAGAAATCAGAGTTGTTATAATAATACTGGTATTTAAAAAAGTGTAAAAGATAACATATTCATTTTCTGTACTTGCGTACTTTTAAAAAGTACACAAGTAAATGAGTACTGGTATTTTTTTCTGGAGGAAAGGTAAATGTATTTATGTAGTACGCGAGTGAGTATGCATATCATATTGAGTACAAACATAAATAACTTTTGCCAACTATGGTTAAAACTGCCACAAAACCAATGAAAACTACTACCAGTGATAATGTGAATACTGCAGCGACATTACACCTTACAATGAAATCAACCATATCCCATCTGAATAAACAAACATACATAAAAAATTTCATCAACTTTATCAAAAAAAATTTGATAAATATGATGAAATTTTTCTATGTTTGTTCTTTTATTCAGGTGGGATATGGTAGATTTCATTGTAAGGTGTAATGTCACTGGAGTATATGTGAAATTACACGCTCCCGCGCAATCATTTTGCAAACAGATGAATTTTGCAATTCTGAACATGCACCAAGATGTAAGCTGCTGTTTAAAGGCTTAGATGTAGGTGTTGACAAAACGCTGTTTAAAAACTTTAAGATTCCTAGAAAATTTCGGTTCTTTTGGGTATTTACTTCGGTTCCGGGTATAAGTGCCGGTTCTCAGTTTCGGTTCGGTTCTCAAGGTCGGTTCCAGTTCTCGGTTCTCGGTTCCAAAATAGTGCTCGGTTCTCGGTTCGGTTCAGTTCGGGTCGGTTCGGTTCCCCAACACTACCCCCCCCCTATTCGGACCCCTGAAAGGTGGGGTAGATATTTTGGCTCCAAAAAGCGGAAACGGAAAACGGAAAGTTGACACTAAATAATTCCATTATCGGCTGTCATTCCCGCACCCTGTAAAATGTCAAGTGTCATGCATAGTGTTGCACGCACGGTAGTAGAGCAAATAGGCAGTCGTGCCACCGGCGTGCAAATGTCAATGTGTGAACCAGCACGTGGACCTTAACGAGCAAATGTCAAGTCCACAAGGTGCTGGGCAACCGAGAAGAAAGAATGAACGTTTGAGTTGATGTGTTTTCGCTTTTATGTGACCACCGTCGCCCTGCGACACGGATCTCAAAGTGTTAACATCTCAGATTCATTAATGGGCCACCCTGTAGGGCAAAATGAATTGAGGTAAAAACATCCACTGAACTAAAACCCCAAGTGGGCAATACTTGATGTTGGTTGAAACATAATAGTTAAGGGTTTTGCACAATTACTCAAACCTACTGAACTGGGTAATCAAATGTAAATAGAACTGTAAATATAGGTAGAATGTAGGGCAACCACAACAGTCCCCCCCAAGTTCACCCTACAGTAAGTAAGTAAGTAAGTTTATTGTGCGGGATTCGCTGTACCACATGAAGTATAACAATCTATCACATAACCACGCAGATGCACGGACACGCGACACGCTTGTACACCCCAATGTTGCGGGCACATCCAAATATCAAGAAGGTCCAACTAATGATCAAATCATGATAAATATCAGTTGTGATAATTTGCTTCACTGGGTAGAGCATTTCTGCGTCAAGCCAGCGGACTGTTGTATCTGTGTGAAAATTCAGTTTTACAATTTTGTACACATTTTCGATATTTATGTCTTATCTTATTACCCATTTCGAATTTTGTGTACTCGGCGCAGAGTAAAGAACTATCAAGTAAATTCCAAAAAATTTATCGATGCCATTTGCCCATTAGTGAAATTTATAATTAAAAACAGCAAAAATTTAAAAAAAAAGGGGCTTTTCAAAAACTGTAAAACGTCCCAACTGTACTGTAAAACACTTTGTCCACCTCAGTTTCGCTATTCGATTTTTGGGAGAGATAAGTAACCCGGAAAAAGATTTTTATCAATCAAAATTCGAATACCAATTTCCCTATATCAACGAAATTTCCAGGCACATAATAGAAGTTCAACATTCGAATACAAATTTCCCAATATCAACGAAATTTCCAGGCGAATACCAGAAATTCAACAAATGGCTTTCAAAACTGTTAAAAGTCCCAACTATCCTGTAAGAGAACAAGTTCCACATTTTTCACGTTCGACATTTCGCGATGTCCGTCGAGATGAAGATTCTCGACGTCTGCAGTAATCGTCCACGGTATGCAGGGGGGGGGGGGGGCGTTTAAATACGCAATTTATGGGTGGAGAAAAGTCTATCCGTTTTCGAGTTTCCAAACACTTCCTTTTATTTCGAAAATTTAGGAAAATCGAGAAAATCTGTCTAAATCTATCCAAATCCATCCAAAATCTCAACTTGCACAATTATCTAAAATCTATCAGCCAAAGAAAAGAATGAAACAATAAAAACTTCCATAACTATCCTTGAGACTGATGATCAATTGTGCCATATTACCATTTTTTGAACCAATCCACATTTCCTTGTAAATGCTTTTCCAGAAATTTGCCAATTTTCACCCTGTGTGGCCCGCAGCGTTCACTCGATAAAAACCATGATAATGGTGTTCCGGCGCCGACGAGGGGTGGGGCTGGGGCTGCGGGGGGTTCACAGAGGCAATTTTTACAGTGTGATAATTTTTCGCGCGCAATTTTCACCGCTGTTTTCTGACAAGTCACTAAGATGTGCCGCACCGTGATCGTTGATGTCATACCTAGACACATGCAAATTGGCGGTTTGCCACTATTTACATTGAAATGCAGCGCCCGCCAGCGCGCCTGCAGCCAACATTTGTGGCCTCTCAGTACCGAGCCAGCGATCAAAGTATCCAAAACCAGCGATTTAGAATTTTCCAGTTCACATTTTCGGCGATTTCTGATAAAAAACAGTTTTCGGATGTTTAGTTTTGTCATCCCCAGCAGATGCGGCGTTCTCAACCCCATTTTCGAGGAAATGTCCGAAACTATACTATGCAGCGCAAATTTCATTTGTGGTTTATTTGCGCTGCTTTCCGACTGCAGAATTTCCGCCTGGTAAATCAATCTATCCTTTTTTACACTATTCACATATTTCAGAAATTTAACCCTTAAACAGTCCAAACGCTCTTCCATTTTAACTAATGAGTAACAATCAGCCCTTAAAGCTGCCTCGCTAGTGGAGCGGGGCATTCCAAGTGCATCCCTAATAGATCTATACTGAATTTTTGCCAATTTTTTCACGCAACTGTCAATGTTTCCCGATACGTCTAAGCCAAATATTACCACCGGTTCCACATAAATGTTCCAAATTTTAATTGCAAAATCAACCGGTTTACTAGTTTTTCAAGCACCTAATTTAACAAGTGAAGATAACCGGGACGCTTTTTCAATCGCGTTCATTTTGTGCATTTGATACGCGTCCGATTTACTACACAATGTAACACCTAAGTAGCGCACGTGATCAACTTCCCTGATTGTCAGGCATATCCTGTTCTCATCATAACCAAGTCGCCATAATCTGGGCGTCGATTTCGCGCCAAATCGCAGTATTGCACTTTTGTTTTTGTTCACACCAATGTTCCAATTCCAACTCCATTGACTGAAAATGTCCATTTGGTCCTGCAAATTCGACTCGTTGTTGGACAGAATGCAAACATCATCAGCAAAAAGGAGGCAGGGAACTCTAAAATTTTCTGAAAGTTGCGCACCACAATTTAACGAGTTTAGAAGGAGCGGTAAATCAAGGATGTAAATTAAAAAGAGGGTTGGGCTCAGAGTGTCACCCTGTTTTACACCCATTGGGTAGTTCATCAGTTTCGATTTTGATTCGTTGAAGTGCATTTCACATTTCATTCCATCATAAGCATTTTCCAAAATTCTAATAAATTTGGATGGGAAGCCAAAATGAGACATTTTCCACCATAATTTTTCTCGAATTACCCTGTCAAAAGCTTTCGTAGCGTCAACAAAACATCCAATTAACCGACCTTTATTCATCTTGGCAAATCTTAAACAACCATTTATTACCAATAAATTGTCCAATGTCCGCCGATTTTTACGAAAGCCCCCTTGAAACTCACCAAGGGCCCCCGATTTTTCCAGTACTGCTAAAATGCGAGTGTTCAAAATCGTGTGAAACAATTTAATTATGTTGCAGCCCAACCCAAGTGTCCTATAGTTTAAAATGTCCGAAGTATCCCCCTTTTTGTGGAGAAAAATCATTTTCGCAATTTTTGAGGATTCTGGGTAGCTACCACCTTCTAGTAGACTGTTGAAAAATTTCATCAACTTAATCAGATAAATATCCGGAGCCAATTTTAGATATTCGTGCAGAATGTCAGTTGTTCCGGCAGATTTTCCCGATTTCAACTTTTTTAAAGCCCTTTTTATTTCCCCAGTATCGATTTTTCTCATGAGCGATGCAACATCCGACCCATTTTCATGCAAAATGTCTTTACCGACCGCATAATTTTCAGGGACTGATGCGGCGCCGGGATTTGGGGTCATAATTGTCTCCCATGCGCGGGAAAATTCAGTGTCATATTCTCTATCAGATGAGACAATTTCACCCTCAACATTTTTTAGTAAAAACGTCTTCACCGGTGCACTTTTAATTGTTGACATCCGTTTATACAGCCTATTGATAGCATATTGTGGATCGGCTGCAGACTTTGAAATGAAATTTTCATCATTTTTAATACACAATTTTACGCGATGACTTTTCAAAAGCGCCCTCTGAAGGCGCAGCTCCCCTAACAAATTTTTCCCTAATTGCTCAGAGTTACACCGCCTCAGTTTTCGGCGCAATTTTCCTATTTTTCTACATAATTTCCGAGTTTTCAAATCGCCATGAATTTTCCCGTCGCTTCGGCCACTATTCAGATTCACCGAAGCACTTTCGACCAAAATTTCCACCAAGTCAGTGTGACTTTTGCCCTTAAATTCACAAAGTTCAACCACTTTATCTTCAAATTTTTCGTTTTTTTCTGTATCAGAAAAATTCCATTTCGGGATTAATTTTCCCATTTTTTTGGTCAGTAAAACACTATCCGAAATCTCAAAATCAATTATCAGTGCCATGTGGTCACTATTGAAATAACTTTTTTCAGCGTTAATATCAATGGAACCGCTTGCATTTTTAGAAATCAAATCCGTGCATAGGCAAAAGTCAATTGCTGAGCGACAAATGCCACGCGTATAAGTCCAGGGACCATTTTTCAGCGATTTATTTACCAAAACCAACCCTGTTTCTTCAATCCAATTTCTAATCAATTGACCATTGTCATTGATATCGGCATTGTTGTTTGGTATCCCCAAATCATCACAGCCAATGTGCCCATTCAAATCGCCAACAACAACAACCTCTTCACATCTATGCGAGTGGAAATTTATTAACGAAGTCATGCAATTTAAAATGTCCGCATTCAAATCTTTTATTTGACTACTTTTCCATACTTTGCTATTGTTTTCCAAATAAACCACTAAAACGAAAATATTCCTTTTTTCTGAAATCTTTACGCAAATTCTCATTAAATGGGATTTAATCGTTGCACTCACATTTCCAAAATCCGCATAGGCACAATTCAATCTATTTTTGCAAAAAATCGAAATCCCACCTGCATTGTTACCCGTTTTAAATCGATTAAAAACAGTATACCCCTTTGTGGTGGGTATATCTGCATTGGATTTACATTGGGTCTCAACTAGCGCCAAAATATCCGGCGAGTTGTCAATCAGTGTGGCCAAAAGTTTTTCCGTGTTTGTATACATTGAATGAATATTTTGATAAATTATTGATAAGCATATCGATGAAGAAAATGATGTGGGCACGAATTTTTCAATGTCAAATTCGTCAGTAACATCAGAAGCTGATGCGGACTGCATAAGTACCATGAAAGTTATGCCAAATAGCCAGCATCTAGCCATTTTCGATGATTTATTCAGACAACAAATCAGTCTCAAAACCGATTTTTTCATACCAAATAGTTGGAATAAAAATGACAGTGATAAATGCAGCGCCGTTAGCTGCGTAAAACTGCAAAATGGAAAAGAATTTGTTATAACAATTTCCATCAAAGTAATTTCTCCAAATGCGTCTAAACATTTAAAAGCCGCCACCAAAATTTCAACTCCCATATCACAAATCAAATTTCGCGTATTCAAACCACATAAATGTGCCAAATTTCTCTCAGTCACTATCAACGCTTGGGTCCACTTTGAGTTTGCGCTTGATTGAGGAACGCGCCTAGTGAAGTGGGTATTCAATTTTGCACACAAGATTTTGATTGGAAAGTTTTGTTTTTTGATCCATCTCATTTCATCAAAAATGTTATTTAAAACAATTTTCCAAAACGTAAAGTGTCCAGTCTCATAAAATAACAACATACCGAGCGCTCCGGCCATAATATTCTGCCAGACGGATGCATCAATCTGCGGCATATTGGCCGCAGGCGGGACGGAGTTGGTGGCAGCGCGCATAGCATGCCCAGATGACTCCGCCCCTTGCGAAGCTGAGAAATGCACATTTTCGGCCACATTTCCAGTGCGTTTTTTCGATTTTGCCCGTTTTTCAGCGCCATTTCGATTGAATGATGTCTGTAAATTGTACATTTTCATCACAAATTCACAAGTTAAATTTCCCAAGGATGCGATAAGATCATTATGAGCAAACCTATTGATGACCAAATCGCACATCATTCTCGATATAATTTTATCAAAATTTTGCGAGTTATGCAGGCCATCAGGCTTGCAACAGTGCAGGTATAAATTCGCAGAATTTTTCATTGTTGAGCCATCCAGTGAAAAATATTCAAAATAGCTATTCACAAAAGTTATGGCAGGTAAAATTTTGACGTTAGAAAGATCAGCCAAATAATCTGTTAGAAAAGTTTCAACTGTCTGTCCAAATTCAATCAGTTCAATTAATAAACCGGTGCTAGTAATGTTTTTCATATGGGCCGGTAAATACGGCCCCACAACACTCAAAATAATCTCGCTTTTCAGATTTCCATTTCCGGCTAGCCAATTTTGAACTCTGGCCAGGCCCCTTCTCAAGGGATCGCCAAAACGTGATTTCAAATAGGCGTTCAAATCGAGTGGCTTAATGTGCGATTCGTCGAGCTCTAAAGCCGCATAGTCCAAAATCCCTCTAATTATGACAAAGTCAAAGCCACCATGCGACTGAATCATGTCAAAAACAGCCAGCATTATGTCCAGACGTTTTCCATAGTAGAGTTTGCCAGTGTGATGGATACAGGGGGAACTGACAAAAATTAGAATAAAATAGTAAAATCAAAAATGTAAAAATAATTGTATTGTAACCAAAAAATAATCAAAATTTACACAATCATATTGCACCATGTATCCTCCTTGCAGTCATTTTCTGTCCTCCTCCCTTGTTCACAAAGTTAATCAAAAGTTTTGATAATCATCAATAAATGATCAAAACAAAATTGAAGAATCAAAATTATCACTTTGTTTCATGTCATCATGTTATCTAATCTTGTACTCTGGAGTTTTCCGGTGTTTGTGATCCATTTCCATCCTTTGACTTGCATGTCTTGTGCTCAGGCTGGTGGAACTGTACCATGCCATGCCATATTTTCTGGTTCCAGAAAATGCGGGAGGTGTACCTTTTGGCTGCTGGATGAATGTGTCTGGCGATGGCCCCGTAGTTGGTATTTTTATGACCCATTTCATCCTGCACGAACTTGTGCATCCCGTGTGGCTGATGTAGAGATCTGTTCTCATTTGGCTTGGCTGCATGGACATCATGTAGTGGGTTGGGGGTGGGCCATTTCAGAGTTTGTGTGTGCACATTTGTGTGAGTGACTGGCTGCACTTTTTCTGTCTGCACATCTGGTGTCAGCCCATGTTGCAATGTCACTTTAGTTAATGGTTCTGGGTGCATGATTGCTTGTGTGTGCTGAATGGAATGAACCTGTTCCATGTGTACTCCTTTTAAGCCTGACTTCTGCCCAGGGGTCTCCTAGGGGGGGGGGGGGCTGGGGGGGGGGGGCTGCCCCCCCCCCAAATCGGCCAGCTATCTATCTATCCCGGAGGCCGCTCAGCTATCTATCTATCCCGAGGCAAAATTTTTGGCTACTACCCCAAAAGACCCCCCCCCCCCAATCGCTCAGCTATCTATCTATCTGGAGTGGTTTTTGAGAAATTTTGCCCCAATTTTTGCTCAAAATCACCAATTTTCGCACCTTTTTATAGTTTTTCACCTTCAAAATCGTGCTTTCCGGTTATATACATCGTTATATACCTATTTTTAGCCATTTTATACCTACTTTTGGCTACTTTTAACTGATTATTAGCGATTTTTTCCCCTTTCTGCCTTCTTAACCTTGAAAAAGCCTATATATTGTGCCCCCGTCAGCCCCCCCCCCAAGCCCCCCCCCAGCCCCCCCCAGAAATATTTTCCAGCTATCTATCCCTCCGGAGGAGCGATTTGCTATCTATCCAGCCCCCGCGAGGGCCAAAATCCTGGAGACCCCTGCTTCTGCCCCAGTATGCTGCAAGTCCTCTGCTTATTTCCACTGGTTGACACATGTTTGGCAAATTTTTGTGAAAGTCCCTCTAATTCACTGTGCATTGTTTGCACGATATGAAGCTTGCCAAAAATGGCTGCCCTTCCGATAAGGAGTGGATAAGCAGATGGCAAGAATTTGGTGAGTTTTACTACTGCTGACAATGTGTCCTCATGTGTGACTCCATCTGTTATGTGCATTGCTGTGATGTCATAAGTTTGCAACCATTCAGCCTTTATGATGTTCCCTGCTGTGCGGATGTGACTACCCGTGTACGGGCGGAATTTGCTTTGCTGGGTGCTTGGGTTGATGCCTGCTTTTACCCATACTGATTCCAATGTAGTCTCCTCAAAGAATAGACTAATGTTGCATCCTGTGTCAATGTGCCCTATCACTGGGACTCCATGTATACTGATGGTGGCCATTGGGTCTGGGCTGGTGGTCAAGTTGCAGTACAGTATATCGTCTGCTTTCGTGCTTGCAATTCCAGGTACCCAATCTTCTATATCTCCCCAATCATTGTCACTTTCGACATCTGACAATTTTTCATCTCCAGTCTGTGTCGTGTACCGGCTTGCCATTACAGGCTCTTCATTCATGGCAATCCCGGGTTCTGCGCATTTTCGGGCCATGATTCGCTTGGCTTTTTCATCGGTTTTCCCTTGCCTTTATTGTTTTGCCTGATGGTGCGCTCATGATCTGGCTTGAATTCTGGAGATGCCGGGTTAATGAAGCATTTGCTGGGGTGGTGGGTCATTGGATTTCTGTGCAGATAGTATGTGCACCATGGGCCTTTGTAGTCCCTTGGGTCCATTGTGGTGCGTACTTCAGCTTGCACCTCTTCAGTGCTGCATGGCTTCTGTTCGGGTTAACCCCGCCATTCTGTTTGCCAATTTCTGCTTCCACTGTATCTCTGCCAGTTTCTGTGGCTTTGCTCTTCTTTGCGCTGGGTGCGCATTCTTTCGACTTCCACGCGTGCGGCATCCATTTGTGTTATGGCCCTGTTCAGTGTGCATGCTTTGTCCATCCAGCGGGTTTGCCACATGTACCAGCAGGAGGAGGGTACTAGTTTTGGGACCTCTGAGATAGTTTATCCCCGATCATTTGTTCGCGGTCTTTGTCGGACATGGTCTCGCTGATGTGGTAGAACTCTGTGCTCAAACGGGTGTGCAGGGATGATACTGATTCCCCTGGCGTGGCTTTCAAGTTGTACCAGTCCACCACTGAATAGACCTGGTGCTCCTGTCTGTAGGTTTCTGTAAATTTGTCAACAACATACAGGATGTCGTGGCGCCTGGAAATGCGGATTGCCAAGTATTTCTCCCTGGCCTTTCCGGTTAGGCATTGCATGAACACGTTGTTCCAGAACAGTTGTTGCATGCTCTCTGGGACGCCCATCGATTGCTGCATTACCATGTGTAACCAGAACTTGAATGGGCCAGTGCTGCCCTTTTGGTCGCCGTTGAATTCGATTTGTTTCTTTGCGGCTGACGCGACATGTCCTACACTCATTTTGTCTTGTGGGATTTTGAGTGAGCTAAGCCGTGTCAGTCCGTCGCCTGGCGATAGTGCATATAGCTCCATGTATGCAATCATTTGTTCCAAGATGGAGCCCGGTGGTAATGTTTCCAAACGCTTGTCTGCTTCCCACAACCATGGGTGGTTCTGGTGGTTTGAATTGGTTGCCGCGCTGCTTGCTGGCGGGTCTGCACTCTGTTGCTGCTTTTGGTTAGCCAAATGGTCCATTCGTTGCTCAAGATGCATGAATTGTTGTTGCATCTGTTGCTGCAGCATGTCCATCATTGCTGCGAAATCGGGCATTTGTTTTTGCGTTTTGACTTCCTGCCTTGGGGTCGGTACGTACTGTGTGTGTTGTATTTTGCTCGGGCGAATTAGTGGCGTAGTGCTGATACTTGCGTTGTCTGGTTTGTCTTCGGAGTCCTCCATCGTGATATGGCTGTCTTTGGTCGCCCAGAATTACCTTTCCGCCATCTTCAGCACTTTTTTTGCCATCGTTTCTGTCCCGTCTTTCCAGGGTGTGTTGAATTTCGGCCATTTTCTCTTGGCCTCGGTGATCATGTCGTCCCAAAATTGGTTGAGGATGTTTCCCGTGTTCAATAGTGCCCACCTGTTTTCAGTTGCGCACCATTCTTTAATTTTTTCTGTGAGCTCACGCTCTGTGTACGTTATCTGTTTGGCCGTTGAAGGGTCTGCTGTTTTTGAGCCCGCAGGGGGCAATTCATCTGCATTGGGCATGTTAAGTTTGCCCTGTGCTCATGCAGCGCGCCACACTAATCGTGTTAACGGTGTGGTGAGAGTGTTTGCCGGTGCGCAGTCGGCTGGTTTTATTGCGCATGCGGGAATCACTGCTTGATGCCCGGGTTGACTTTTTTGGGTCCATTTAGTTCGACTGTACGGTCACCATGTTGCACGCACAGTAGTAGAGCAAATAGGCAGTCGTGCCACCGGCGTGCAAATGTCAATGTGTGAACCAGCACGTGGACCTTAACGAGCAAATGTCAAGTCCACAAGGTGCTGGGCAACCGAGAAGAAAGAATGAACATTTGAGTTGGATATGTTTTCGCTTTTATGTGACCACCGTCGCCCTGCGACATGGATCTCAAAGTGTTAACATCTCAGATTCATTAATGGTCCACCCTGTAGGGCAAAATGAATTGAGGTAAAAACATCCACTGAACTAAAACCCCAAGTGGGCAATACTTGATGTTGGTTGAAACATAATAGTTAAGGGTTTTGCACAATTACTCAAACCTACTGAACTGGGTAATCAAATGTAAATAGAATTGTAAATATAGGTAGAATGTAGGGCAACCACAACAATAGTGTGAAAAGTCATCTAAAGTAAAATGTCAAACATCAGATAAAAAATAAAAGTAAGGGCATTTTACAGGGTCCGGGAGTTTTACCGTGTTCTGTCTACACCCAACGAGGAATCGGGCGCGCGGAACATTGTGGGGAAGAATGTGAGTGTGGTCATCAATACAGGTGCTGAAGATTGAACATTTTGAAAATGTTGTCAATTGAACATTATGCCAATTGAACATTATGCGAGTATTAAAACTGTTTCTTATTGGCCAATAGAAATCTTTATTAGTCTCGACTCGATAATCACAGACATAAATATTCATGTGAACTGTGTATGCAGTCATGTGACATTCAAGTAGAAAGTTGATGGGGGGTTGAAATTATTTCCCCCTTTGAACTCTCCAGCTATCTATGCTGGCAGGGGTCTACAATGGAGGGGTGTGGGTTCACTTCCCCACCCCAAAAAAGTGCCCAACTCTATCCATCTATCCAGCAGTAGAGATGGAACAAACATTGTTTTTTTTCAACGACCCCAGTTTAAAAAACGATTTGATGCTTGCGTTTTTTTAAACAACATTTTTTATTCAAAAATCGGTTTGATGCTTGCGTTTTTTTAAACAAGGTTTTTTATTTAAAAAACAGTTTGATGCTTGCGTTTTTTTTAAACAACATTTTTTATTTTTAGAAACCGGAGACGATTTTTTGGTACCATCCCCTGGTAAAAATCTACTAAAAACGTGGTAACCACCCAAAACAAAAATCTTTGAGAAATTTTTGGAGGTATTTTTGAGAAATTTTGCCCCTATATACAATTCAATTTCACTCACCTTCTAAACCTCGAAAAGCCGATCTATTGAATGCCCCAAAAAATGTTCTTAGTATTTATGCTCTGGAGGAGCAATTTACTATCTATACAAACCCCTGTGGGGGTCCAAATCCACAAGACCCCTGCTGCTGTCACTTGCTATAAAATGGGGGTGCTGATGTTTGTGTAGATGGGCATAGGGATGGAAAAAATGTTGTTTTTTCAATGACCCCATTTTTCAAACTTCAGACAAGTGGCAGTACTTTATAATGCTATGTAAATAGCAATAGAATTACTGTGGAGCCATCAGTGATCCGATAAGCATAATAAGTATTGATTTCTACCAAAGAATAAATTGTTATGTCAACTTGTTACATATATATATATCGCCTCTCATCAATTGTTCATGACTTGAAGTGAAGTTGGGCATGGAATAGTGCTTACATAATGTTACTAGCAGGATTCTCTCCTACCTTCGGTTGGGTTTATCATGTTTTACTATACTTTAACAAATACTAATGGACACTTGTTACCACATCAATTATGAATCCCTTTGAAAATAAAGCCCGCGGGGTCCACCATCTAATTATTTGCCAGTTTTTCCCATTGCTTTCTATTTCGGCCTATGGTAATGTCGTGTCAAAACTGGTGCATTATCTACGCCACATAATAAGACCCCATTATTTGAAATATTGTAAGCACAAGGGGTTCTTTTTAAAATTTATGGTAATGTAGTGACACAATGCAGTGCAAATTACCATCAGCAATATCAGAAACCCCTGTAGTCACTGTATCAAAAAACCCACATGGATCATGTGATGAAGCCACCGAAATCAGCATCTTCTACCACCGAATCCGGCAACTCCAAGACCATAGTGAGAAACGGCCTTTAGAGTGGTTGATTTCCCGTTGTAGCCGAACGTCCACTTGTCGACAGCCAAGTTGAGTTTATTTCGTAGTTGCGTGTTGAAAAGGGGTTTCGAGATTTTTTCAGGTACTTTATTTCAATCAGATACAGCTTGATACAAAAGCGCAAAGCCTAGTGAGCTTCCTAGTCAAAGTTTCTATCGCTAGCTTATTTTCTGGGTCGGGACTGGGTCATATGACTGAAGTAAAAACTTCCAAAGTAGCTAAGACACGGAAAATGATGTATAAAACATAGCTACAATAATTTCCTAAATTCAAATGCACAAATAAGTCATAAATGCAACAAATAAACACATCTAGCCGAAACAGTTGCCTTATACTGCGCGTGCATACATTCAAACAATTATGGTAAAGAAATACCAGGTACAAATTGGGCTAATGGAAAAACTATTAATCTTGAGAGGCGCGAAGTTGGCAAACTTGGCCGATTTACTAATTTGCTTCAATTTGTCAGAAAACATTGACGCACATTGGAACTAATAAAATAGGGTTTGGAAATTGTAAATAGTAGTGCAAATGTTCCTAATGTCGTAAACAGAGCAAGGTATATTTGACATAATAACAATAATCACTTCCTGGGAACGTATGTTAAATAACTAGTAAATTGGGACCTATTCGAGGTAAATGGGTGTATAATTGAGCAGGGTTTATAATACATTCTTAGGTATAATTTGAGCAGGGTATTTCTGTGAATGTCAAGTAAATATAAATATAAATAGTGAGCAGGGTTAATATAATTATGCCTAAGCGAAGGGCTTAGTTAAACACGTACAGTAAATGCTAGTTGCATACAGGGCACTATTTCTCTATTAGGACGCTGGCCAAAGTAAATACGTAGCACATAAATATTTACAAGATTTGACTTTCCCAAATTACAAGTAAACCATGTAAATGTATGTATAATAATAATCAGAAAATTACGGCGAGTTGAATGAGCCTAATTTCATATTCATAAACCTAATAATAACTTATTTGACCTTTTAACCTAAATATTCCACATAAACATATCAAATACTTATAAGATACTTTCTTAATTGAATATTCTCCATGGATAAATAATATAGTGCAGGAAATATAATTTGCGTGGTAAGTCTGTACTGCTCCACTTTTGACCATTTCTGACCATTCTTTCCCAGTATTAATGGCCTTGTCAGTGCTTGAGCTGAGCACTTTCTCTGTCAACTTGAATTGCGTTGCATTGTCTGAAATCACTGCCTCAGGCTTTCCACGCCTGGCGATGAATCTCCTGACTGCGTTCAGGAATTCCTGTGCTGTCATGTCCAGCACACTTTCCAGGTGAATTGCACGTGTCACCATACATGTGAACAAACAGATCCACATTTTCCTGTGATCTTTGTCCACTTTGTACCAAACTGGTCCCAAATAATCCAAGCCCGTGTACTGGAACGGTCTGGCTCTGAACTCTGGTTTCCGGTAAATCTGGCATTGGTGGAAGCTGGTACGGCTTCGCTCCCAATTTCTTACAGGTTGGGCAGGTTCTCGCCCCCCCCCCTGGCTACGTCCTTGCGTGCATCAACTTCTCATGCTGGTCTCTGACGATCAGCTGAGTCACTGTAGCATTGCTGGCAACAGTATGAGTGGCACTGTGACCTCCTGTGGGTCAGTATGTTCCATTCGGCCGTGGCACTTCAGGATTCCATCCTGATGCATTTGCACATTGAGCCATTTGATCAACTGCTGGTCTGCAGCTGTTTTCTTGCCATTCTGGCTGCCTTTGCTGTGGCCTGTTGCCAGAATCTCTGCCACTCCTTTGTAATGATTCTGTTGTGTCACTTTGATCCAATATTTCAATGCAATCTCTCTCTCTTCAATACTGATAATTCCCTGTGGTTTCATTGTACCACAGATACTTTCCATAATTTCTGACAATCCATTCTGACTGTCATTTCTGCTGCGCTTTTTGTGCATTTTCCGCACAAATCTCATCACATATACTGTTGTATCCAGTAACTTTGTCAATGATGAGAATCTTTGTATCTCAATTCCCAATGGGTTGCTTTGCTTGCTTTCATCAGCTTGCTCATTGCTGGCATCTGGGTCACTGACCACTTGCTGTGTGGTACCCAGGTAAATTGGACTGGCCTTTGGGAACTTGAGCTCTTCTTTTTTGATTTCTGCCATTACTTCTGGCGTGACTGGCCCCACTTTCGGCTCTGGCCACTCTCCAATCATTAGCCATTTTGGCCCCTTCCACCACAGGTTACTGCCTTCCAACTCTGACATATTCATGCCTCTTGTGGCCATGTCAGCTGGGTTCTCCAGTCCTGCGACGTGTCTGATGTGCATGTTCTCGGTCTCACTCTGAATTTTCCTGATTTCATCCAATCTATTCTTGACAAAACATGCCAGTGGCTTCGCTGTTGTCAGCCACTTCAGACAACAGGTTGAATCTGACCATACAACTGTCTGACTGAATTTGACGTCCTTGAGCTCTCTGTGAATAAACTTTGACATTCTGCTGCCGATCAACATTGCTAACAATTCCAGCCGTGGAATTGTCACTTCTGGTTTCTTTGGAGCAAGTCTCAATCTGGAGTACAGTAAGCTTGACGTGCCGCTGTCATTTTCTACTTTCTGGCATATGTATGCCGCTGCGCTGTATGCCATTGCTGAGGCATCAACAAAAATGTGCAGTTGTGCATCTGCACCACTCTGATAATTCAAATTTCTGTTGAACTTGATCTGTCCAACTTTGAGCAATTCTGTCTCCAATTGCTGCCAAAGTACTGTCTGTTCCTCAGACAGGGGAGTATCCCACTCTTTGGCACTTGGTCCTGAATGCCATAACGTCTGCAAAAATCTCTTTGCTGGCAGTAGGACAGGACTGACGAGTCCCATTGGATCAAAACATCCCGCAGTCACCTTTGCAACTGTCCTTTTCGTGGGAAGTTTGATTTTCTGGTCAGTTTCTGATAATTGTGATTGCTGAACTGTCTTTGGCGTTTTCAGCCACATCTGGTCGCTCTCTGTGTCCCATTTCATTCCTAGGACTGTTGTGACAATTTCCTTGGCCACATCTGACTCTGCCAATTGCCAAGTAAAGTTCTTGTTATTGCTGTTCCACTCTTTCAAATTCATTTGTGCCTCTGTGAACAGCACCTTGGATTCCTGGTACAATTTGATTGCTTTTTGTTCTGTGTCCACACTGAGGATCAAATTATCCACATACAGATTTTCATTGATCAATTTCGCATTCTCTGTGCCAGTTTGATTCAGGTGATATCTGACTGTCAGCGCCAGCAGCGCTGGGCTGCAGATTATACCAAATGGCACTCTGGCAAATCTGTAAATCTGAATATTGTCCTCCATGGATGGTTTCGTGGGATCTTTGTACCACAGAAATCTTGTCACATCTCTGTCACTGTCCTGCAGACTGATCTGCAGAAACGCTTTCTCTATGTCTGCGACCAGTGCAATTCCATGCAATCGGAATCGCATCAGCATCCCTACCAGCTGTGGTAGTATCACTGGTCCGCGGTACATGCACTCATTCAAGCTTGGCATGCCTGGTGGCTTTGCTGAGGCATCATATACCTCTCTGACCTTTGTAGTAGTTTTCTCTGGCGTTATCACTGTTTGATGAGGCAATATATGGAACTTTCTGCCATCCATAATATCCTCTTGCACTTTCTCAATCACTCCTTGCTCCTCTTGTGCTTTCATGATTGCTTGAATTTTCTCTAATAATTCTGGGTCTCTCTTGAGCCTGTTGGTGAGGTACCTGAACCTCTTGAATGCCATTGCTTTGTTGTCTGGGAGTTCATGCAAATTCAGTTTGTACATGAACTTTACAGAGTACCGTCCATCTGGGTTTCTCTGTACACTTTCATTGAATTGCTTGATGGCCTCATCATCCTCAATGAGGTCTGGCTGGTCCATTATGCCAATGGTATCCAGTCTGTCCATGTCTTTGACATTTGGTACAGGAGCAATTGACAATGGTGCTTCCTCGTACCACTTTTCTCTCTGAATTTGATGCACAATTGTATTGACCACCACCGGATATACGCCATCCGTGGTCCACTGATTTCTGTTGCTTGTCAGCTGCCCACCTCCCATCAGTAATCCCAATTCTGATGGAATTACATACAATCCTGACGGAAGTCTGGTGGTGCTGGTGTTTCTGGACATCAAGTCCCAGAAATAATTCAAGCCCACAATAATATCTGGCTTGAACGTACACTCTGTCCCTTTTTCCTTGGGAATTCTGTCTGCAAAATAACTCTCATCCGGGAAGTACTTCTGCAGGTACTTTTCGTCCTGTTCTGACACAGGCACTTTGATCTGTTCTGTGGTCAACGTCGGGACCACATCAGCCACCATATCAACTTTCTGGCCATTTCTGAGCCGCATTCTGAATTCCACTTGCTGTACTACTTTATAGTGCGGCTTTTCATTTCCGAATGTGTACACCTGGATGTGGTGTTCACCTGTACTCTTCAAATTGAGTTTCTTGGCCACTTTCTCTGACATGTACGTTCCCTGGGATCCTGTGTCCAGGAACGCTTGAATCTGTAGCGGTGGCTGTTCAGGCTCCATCTCTGTATCCATTTCTGAAGCCTCAATCACTGTTCTGGCTGTCATCAGCATTGACATATTCCTGTTTACTGACAGGTTCACTGACGTATTCTGTTGCTTTGTATTTGGTTCTGTAACTACTGTGCTGGATATGGTTTCCGTTTCTACCATTTCTGGTCCAGCTTCTTCCACAGTGACACAATTCACTGTGGCCTTTCTCTGTTGGCTCTGTGCTGGTTGACCGACCGTCGGCACAGACTTTCTGCCATTGTTCACTGATTGCTGGCCATTCTGTTGACCATTTGCTCTGAATACTGGAACTTGTCGTCCAGCGTTTCCATTGCCATTGTCACCAAATTTCGCTGGGCACACTGCAGTGTGGTGCCTATTGGACAATTTCTCGTAAATTGACATTGAGCCATGTAATGCCCTTTCTGCAGGCATCTCAGGCATCGCTCTGCCTTTGACAAAATCATTCTCCTTTCTCTGGCAGTTTTGAACTTTGGACACTTATCATTGAAGTGTAAGTGCTGTGTGTCATTGCAGAACACACACGGCCTCCCAGGATTCATGAATCCAGCCTGCGGTGCACTCTGACCATTCTGGATCACAGACATGCTCCCTGTGCTGGTCCTTGGGTTTTCTGGCCCTCTGAATCGATTCCCATTGCCTTAGAACCGATTATTGAATTGTGGTGCGCGTGGATTATTCCCGAATCCCTGGCGCGATTGCTGAACTGGTGCCTCAGTTTGCTGTGCATGCTGTACAGCCTCACTGAGCGCTAGCTGCTTGCCAAACAGCTTTCTGAATTTCTCCACCATCAAGGCTTCCTCAGTTCCCTGTTCCTTCTCGATTTCTCTGAGAACCTCGGGTGGCACTTTCTGTTGCAGCTGGCTCAACAGCATTGGATGCTCCACTGATTCCCCAAGTGACTCCAACTGCTGGAGCAGCCTTTCAATTGCATCAAACAAAATTCTCATATCCTGACAGGTATTCCTGGCCTGTCGCAGCTTCATGATATTACTCATCAGCGTGTTTCTGACCACTACTGGCTGGTCATACCTCTTCTTGAGCATTGCAATTGCGGGTGCATAATTTTCTGCGGTTACACTCAATCCACTAATCATGCCGAATGCTGAGCCCTTCAGCAAACTCCTCAAGTATGAGAACTTGGAAATGTCTTCCAAATCTGCCCGATTATGAATGTGGGATTCGAACATTTGCCACCAGGATCAAAATTTGACAATTTCCCCAGAAAACTGTTCAACTTCCAGTTTCTGTAATTTGACGCTCTTTGCTGTGGTTGCATTGGTTGAACTGGCTCCCGGAGCAGCTCCCTGAGCTGTTAGAGCCATCTGTGCAGCCATCTGCTGTATGAATGCTGTGTTGACTTCATACATGGTACTTCCACTCAGTTGCTGGATCATGTCTTGCAACTCTTCAATGTACACATTCATGGCTGCAACTTTCTGTGTAACCAAGTCTGACATATTTGCATATTCATCATATGAATCTTGGTACATCTTCTGTTCTTGTTCCATCTGATCGGGTTCGTCAATGTCTTTGACGACATTCCTCCATGCGTCAAATTGAGTTCTCACTGCAGTCATTGCACTTTCCAATTTTGCACCCTCCTGTTTGATAGATGCAATTACTCTTCTCATTTCTGTTCTCTTCTCATCCTTTGATGCTTCCGCAAATAGTTCCGGGTCATATTTGGCAAATTCTCTTGCCAATCTACTGTCCACCCTGTGCTTTGCTGGCCCCAGGGTCTTTCTGATGTGACCTGTTGGTGAAACCATTTTTGCTGATGAATTTTCCTTCACTGTTTCTTTTTATAGTGCGTCTCCTGTGACGCTTGTGACGCTTCTCTGCGTCTTTCTGTGCAGTGCTCTGTGCACCACGGATTTGTTGTGCCATGCACAATACCAATGCAGTCCTACAGGCCCCTGACGTGTTTTATCACGCGTTGACCTCTACTGCACTGGCACCAGGTGTGTTCCTAAAGCCCCTGACGTGATTGTTTACACGCGTTGACTTCAACACACCGGTCAAATCCACCTGGACAATAAACAATTTATCTGCCCAGCAGTGTGCGCCCAAAGAGGGTCCGTACACACTCGTTCTGAGCGCTCTGGCACTCTTTCTGGCATGCCTGTGTGCCCAGTGACCACGCCGGCCACTTGCTTCCTGAGCGGTTCCTGTGCCGCTGTGCGCAATGCTCTGCGCTTGCTGTGTCTCCTGTGACACGTTTCTGTGCACTCTGGTGCACTTTCTGATTCTGGGCAGTGTTCCTGCACACTGCTCTGCAATTGCGCCTGTGCAATGCAGAATTCTGGCACTTTTGTGCTGTCTGATCTGATGGTACCCAGCAGGCACAGCGTGTATATTTGATGGGAGCTCCGCAAAGCCCCTACACGCTACCAAGTATCCTAATACTTGGTTTTCAAATCCACTCTCTGTCAGCTACAGCCCTCTGTCAGCTACAGCCCTTTGTACACTGATACCCCTACTTTTGCACTTCCAAGGTATGAGTCCACCCTAACCCAGTGGAGCGAGGGACCTCCACGAATGCCCAAAAACAGCCCTTTGACTAGCGTGGCTCTGTGGCGATCCTGTCTCCATCAGGTCACCCTCCCTTGGCATAGGAAGGACGTGCGAGCGGTCACTGGCGTCCGGATGTCCAGGAGCATCCAGCGAAAATTTGTCCACCGTCCGACAATGACTCCTTGTCAAATGCCGGTGCCACCCAGCGTCTAGCACCTTGCCATAACACTGGTGAAAGCTGCCTGAAATCCTGACAGGCTTGTCAGAACTCCAGTGTCCTCCGCGCGTGAGCGTAGAACTGCTCCCAGGATGTAGACAGGAGTGCCATGACTTTGGCACAATGCTGTCTGCAAATCAACAGCCAACGCTCAGCCAAGGCCAATTGATGTTCAGCAGGACTTTTGAAGTTCTGCCAACTGCCGCACAATGTTTGTTCCGGCTTGGTGATAGCACAATGTCATGCAATCACCCTGCTCGCTGCGCCATGTGATGAAGCCACTGAAATCAGCGTCTTCTACCACCGAATCCGGCAACTCCAAGACCGTAGTGAGAAACGGCCTTTAGAGTGGTTGATTTCCCGTTGTAGCCGAATGTCCACTTGTCGACAGCCAAGTTGAGTTTATTTCGTAGTTGCGTGTTGAAAAGGGGTTTCGAGATTGTTTCAGGTACTTTATTTCGATCAGATACAGCTTGATACAAAAGCGCAAAGCCTAGCGAGCTTCCTAGTCGAAGTTTCTATCGCTAGCTTATTTTCTGGGTCGGGACTGGGTCATAAGACTGAAGTAAAAACTTCCAAAGTAGCTAAGACACGGAAAATGATGTATAAAACATAGCTACAATAATTTCCTAAATTCAAATGCACAAATAAGTCATAAATGCAACAAATAAACACATCTAGCCGAAACAGTTGCCTTATACTGCGCGTGCATACATTCAAACAATTATGGTAAAGAAATACCAGGTACAAATTGGGCTAATGGAAAAACTATTAATCTTGAGAGGCGCGAAGTCGGCAAACTCGGCCGATTTACTAATTTGCTTCAATTTGTCAGAAAACATTGACGCACATTGGAACTAATAAAATAGGGTTTGGAAATTGTAAATAGTAGTGCAAATGTTCCTAATGTCGTAAATAGAGCAAGGTATATTTGACATAATAACAATAATCACTTCCTGGGAACATATGTTAAATAACTAGTAAATTGGGACTTATTAGAGGTAAATGGGTGTATAATTGAGCAGGGTTTATAATACATTCTTAGGTATAATTTGAGCAGGGTATTTCTGTGAATGTCAAGTAAATATAAATATAAATAGTGAGCAGGGTTAATATAATTATGCCTAAGCAAAGGGCTTAGTTAAACACGTACAGTAAATGCTAGTTGCATACAGGGCACTATTTCTCTATTAGGACGCTGGCCAAAGTAAATACGTAGCACATAAATATTTACAAGATTTGACTTTCCCAAATTACAAGTAAACCATGTAAATGTATGTATAATAATAATCAGAAAATTACGGAGAGTTGAATGAGCCTAATTTCATATTCATAAACCTAATAATAACTTATTTGACCTTTTAACCTAAATATTCCACATAAACATATCAAATACTTATAAGATACTTTCTTAATTGAATATTCTCCATGGATAAATAATATAGTGCAGGAAATATAATTTGCGTGGTAAATTAATATAGTGCATGAAATGTAAAAATAGTGCAAATAAGTAAATGGACAAATATGAGCCTAATTATCAATTCTCTGTATTTCTTTATCCATCTATTTTGCAACGGTCAGCACAGATCATGTCATGATTTGTAATTTGGTATTGTTATTGTTTGTATTGTTGGTACATTACATATTACTTTTCTAAAAACATGGCTAGCATGCGGGCAAGCTGAACTATAAGATATAGAAGTCGAAAGTGGAGGTATAGAAGTCCAAAGTCAATAAAGCACTCAATTCTTTTCCATCTAACCCATACAGAGCCCATGGTTGGATATCTTATAGTTCAGCTTGCCCGCATGCTAGCCATGTTTTTAGAAAAGTAATATGTAATGTACCAACAATACAAACAATAACAATACCAAATTACAAATCATGACATGATCCATGTGGGTTTTTTGATACAGTGACTACAGGGGTTTCTGATTTGCTGATGGTAATTTGCACTGCATCGTGTCACTACATTACCATAAATTTTAAAAAGAACCCCTTGTGCTTACAATATTTCAAATAATGGGGTCTTATTATGTGGCGTAGATAATGCACCATTTTTGACACGACATTACCATAGGCCGAAATAGATAGCAATGGGAAAAACTGGCAAATAATTAGATGGTGGACCCCGTGGGCTTTATTTTCAAAGGGATTCATAATTGATGTGGTAACAAGTGTCCATTAGTATTTGTTAAAGTATAGTAAAACATGATAAACCCGACCGAAGGTCGGAGAGAATCCTGCTAGTACCTAAATGTGAATAATGACAAAAAAACGGTTCATAAGGACATGTATAGCCCAAGATATAGTTGAAAATTGGCAATAATAGCGATAATATTAAGCACGATAGTCATTTTGAAGGTAAAAATGGATAAACGAATAAAAATTAGCGGTTCTGAACAAAAATTGGGGTAAAATTACCAAAAATTGCTCTAGATAGATACAAGGACGTGTCCAAAATTTTTGAGCGGAGGGAGCTGCTTGTTTACGGGGGCCGGCGAACGGGGGGGGGGGGGCTCAGCCCCCCCTAAAATTTTTTTCTACATAGGGACAGAAAAGCATTTTTGCGCTGGCGCCATACAAAGGCACCACGCCATGGCGCTATTGGCGTTGGCGCCAGCGCCAGGAACCACTTTATATGTATGTAAATAAATATGCATACTTATACAGCGAAAGTTGCAAAATCGATCCTCTGAAAATACAATGCATGGGGGCGAAATTGCGCGCTAGCGCGCAAAAATTTTTAAGAAACATCGGAAAATAAATATATAAGAAAAATTGCATTTTCCGGGACTTTTTGGGTCACACCCCGGGAAGGGGGGGGGCTGCAGCCGGGGTATCCCCCACCCACCAACCCCCACCCCCCTACTGAACCCATTAATTGACACAAATTTTAAGTTTGTTGACACTTAACTCACGTGAGCATGTTTCATCCGACAGCGGATTTTCATTCAGGGGTTTAGTAGTGTTATGCCGTCACTATTAGGCATTTACTTTTCGTTATATTTCAATTCATTTTCTTATGGTAGGCATTCAAATGCAACTTGTAACTGTACACCCACGAGTAGATTTCCCCCCCCCCCACGCGCCGTCCTATGGTTTCTATGCGCTTATGTATTTATGTATGCATTATGTACTCTCGCACCGCGGAACAGTTGTGTCGCGGCTAGGGTGTCAAAAAAATTTTTTTACGGAAAACGGAAACGGAAATGGAAAAAAATTTTCAGCGGCCGGAAAATGGAACGGAAAACGGAAAAAAATTGAAGGGTGTGCTTCTAAAAGTACCGATCTACGAAAAATCGATTTTGAGATAATCGCGATTGAATGTTTGGAGTATGCAATACCCATACATGGGTATTGGGTATAGGAATTTTGGGTATGGGTATTTAGGGTATATTGTTGGGTATCCACATGCATGCGTATAATCTTCGATTATACACGTAACACTAGCTATATAAAATTTTGTAATAGTGATGCCATTAATTTACTGTAGATCGGTACTTTTATAGGACCAATTAGGAAAAATTTAAGAAGATCAGTACTTTTAAAAGCACAAACTGTAGATCGGTACTTTATGAAAGCACAAATAGTTGCATTTCATGTACATCGGTACTTTTAAAAGCACATTTAAGAAAAAACACATTTTTATGGCAGATCGGTACTTTTTGAAGTACAAAATGTATATCCGTACTTTTAGAAGCACAAATCTTTGAATTAAATGTATATGGGCACTAAAATAGTATTTTTGCAAAACGAAATTTCGATTTGCACATGTAAAATGAATGGGGTTTTTTCAGTTCGAAATTTCGATTTGCACATGTAAAATGAATATTTTTGGCGAATCGAAATTTCGATTTGCACATGTAAAATTAATATTTTTCACAAATCGAAATTTCGATTTGCACATGTAAAATTAATATTTTTCGCAAATCGAAATTTCGATTTGCACATGTAAAATTATTTTTTTTTTTTTGTGAATCAAAATTTCGATTTGCACATGTAAAATTAATATTTTTCGCAAATCGAAATTTCGATTTGCACATGTAAAATGAATATTTTTGGCGAATCAAAATTTTGATTTGCACATGTAAAATTAATATTTTTCGCGAATCAAAATTTCGATTTGCACATGTAAAATGAATATTTTTGGCGAATCGAAATTTCGATTTGCACATGTAAAATGAATATTTTTCACAAATCGAAATTTCGATTTGCACATGTAAAATGAATATTTTTCGCGAATAGAAATTTCGATTTGCACATGTAAAATTAATATTTTTTGCAAATCGAAATTTCGATTTGCACATGTAAAATGAATATTTTTCGCGAATTGAAATTTCGATTTGCACATGTAAAATTAATATTTTTTGCAAATCGAAATTTCGATTAGCACATGTAAAATGAATATTTTTGGCGAATCGAAATTTCGATTTGCACATGTAAAATTAATATTTTTCCCAAATCGAAATTTCAATTCGCACATGTAAAATTGAAATTTTTTGCAAATCAAAAAATTTTGATTTGCATCTGCAAATAGATTTTTTTGCAAAATCGAAATTACGATTTGCTCATGTAATATTAATTTTCTTTTTGCAAACCAGAATTTTGATCTGCATATGCAAATAGATTAGTTTTGACGTATCAAAATTACAATTTGTTAGTACACTTATTTTGAGATTGGAAATTTCGATTAGCATGTGTAAAATGGATAAATAATTTCAAAATCAGCAGATCGAAATTTTTATTTGTAAAAAATATATATCTTACATGTGCAAATCAAAATTGTTTTAATTTTCATTTTACATGTGCAAAACGAAATTTCGATTTGGCTCTATTTTGATTAAAAGCGACTTTTTTGAAGGTGTACTTCTAGAAGCAATGATCTACAGCACAAAAATAATATTTCAAAATTTGTGCACAAAGAAGTACTGATCTACATGCAGATAAGTACTTTTAGAATTCCGTGTTGGCTTTATTTTGATCAAAAGCGACTTTTTTCTAAGGTGTACTTCTAGAAGTACCGATCTACAGCACAAAAATAAAATTTCAAAATTTGTGCAATTAAAAGTACCGATCTACACGTATATCAGTACTTTCAGAAGTACCAATTTTTGCTTCATTTTCAAATTTAAAGAATTTTTTCCAATGTGTGCTTCTAAAAGTACCGATCTACAACAAGATTCAAATAAAAATTTTATGTGTGCGAATAAAAGTACCGATCTACATGTAGATCAGTACTTTCAGAATTACCAATTTTTGCTTCATTTTCAATTTTCAAGTGTTTTTTTCCAATGTGTGCTTCTAAAAGTACCGATCTACAGCACAAAAATAACATTTTCAATATTGTGCAAATAAAAGTACCAATCTACATGCAGATTGGTACTTAAAGAATTACTATTTTGGCTTGATTTTGATGAAAAACGAACTTTTTTATAATGTGTGCTTCTAAAAGTACCGATCTACATTGTTAAAAATTTTTTTTAAATCTGTGCAAATAAAAGTACCGATCTCCATGCAGAATTACCAAAAAAATTTGTTCATTTGAAAGTACCGATCTGACATCCGTACTTTCAGAAAAACAATTTCTTTCATTGTAGATCGGTAGATAGATAGATAGGTAGAGTGCTTCCAGAAGTACTGATCTGCAATCTAAAGTCACTATTCAAGATTGTGCTTCCAGAAGTACCGATCTGCATTCTAAAGTCACTATTCAAGATTGTGCTTCCAGAAGTACCGATCTGCATTCTAAAGTCACTATTCAAGATTGTGCTTCCAGAAGTACCGATCTGCATTCTAAAGTCACTATTCAAGATTGTGCTTCCAGAAGTACCGATCTACAACACAAAAAACTAAAATTCCGAAATTTGTGCAAATAAAAGTACCGATCTACATGCAGATCGGTACTTTAAGAATTACCCAAAAAAATTGTGCATTTGAATGTACCGATCTAACAGCGGTACTTTCAGAAGCACAAATTATTTCTATGTAGATCGGTACTTTTACCCATACAAAAAAAGCACAAAACAAGTTTGTGCTCTTAAAAGTACCGATCTGACATCGGTACATTCAGAAGCACAAAAAATAATGTGCAAATCGGTACTTTTAAAAGAACAATTTTGGAAAAAGTCTGTAGATCGGTACTTTGTAAGATACAAAACCTGAAAAAGCTTGTAGATCGGTACTTTTAAAATTTCAGAAACTGTTTTTTGCCGTTTTTTGGCATTTTTCGACCCCCCGTATCTCAAAATGCATTTTCACACCCCCCACTTTTTTAAATTTTTTTTGAAGGGCTTTCCTATGGGGACCCCGAAAATGGTCTTAACTTAAAATTGACAAATTTGTAGATCGGTACTTTTAGAAGCACACCCTTCAATTGCACTTGGCGGAAAACGGAAACGGAAACAAAAAAAAAATTTCAGCCGCAGGAAAACGGAAAAAGAGGCTGGAAAAACGGAAACGGAAAAATCAAATTTGCACGGAAATGGAAAAACTTGCTGAAATTTTGCCGGAAAACGGATAAAATTGGCTGAAATTTTGCTGGAACTGGAAAAAATTTGCAGTAATTTTGCTGGAGACAGAATTTTTTGTACATCGTTGACAATCTGCATGAATTTTTACCAGTTTGGCTGATCAGAAAACAGAAAGTTGAGCCAGAAAAGGTAAAATGAGGCGGAAAAATGGAAAATTGAGGCGGAAAATGGAAAAAAGGCAGAAAAACTGGAAATTGAGGCGGAAAACGGAAAAAAGGCGGAAAAACTGTAAATTTGGCTGGAAAACGGAAAATGAGCCGGAAAAACGGAAACGGAAAAAAATGTTGCCGGAAAACGGAACGGAAAACGTAAAAAAAATTTCAGCAGCCGGAAAACGGAACGGAAAACAGAAAAAATTTGCCTGCGGAAAACGGAAACGTAAAACGGAAATTTGACACCCTAGTCGCGGCAGTTTTTAGGTGTTCCCTGTTGCATTGCCTATATAATACGATAACCCCCCCCCCCCCCCCCCCCCCCCGGTCTTGCAACATCACCATTATGGGCCAGATAGCAACACCTTGGACAATGTCCATATTCGTCAGAACTCTCAACGATGCGTTCATGCAGCCCATCCTGCCTAATTACACCAAATCTACAACACCTATCAGGGGATTTGGTTACCTTCTGCACCCGTGGAACGACAAACGATGGCAACATGCCAACCAAATAATCGCACAATTCCGAGTATTCAACGAGCGACATGCAATCCACCGGACGCTCAACAACTGCCCTACAAGCCCTACGTTTGGCGCGTGCGCGGGAATCCTGTCTGCCAAACTTCACTAGCTTGGTGCCTTTCGACCTAGCTATTCCGAAGGACGTTGGCTTCGGAACTTTTTGGTCTACTTGGTTGCCACAGCTAACAAAGTCCGGTCGCGCAAATTGCAAAAGCTTGCGGCTAATTACGTGCGGCTGTAGTTTCCCCTTCTTATCCACCAAGTACCAAAGGTCTCTGGGCTGCACAACTTTCTTCAGCCTTTCAGTAGTCTTCTCAAAAACACCACAAATTCCGGGCTCAACAAAAGCTGGCTCCATGATCAAGTGATCAAGCAACCACTGCTGAGATGCATCGCTAATTATTTCACCATTGGGCAAAGCAGAATCAATGACAAAATCTTCGGCGCCCTGAACCTTTTCCGCATACGTGGCCCTTCGCTGAATTTGAAACAATTCCGACACGGGTTCAAAACTATCAAAAACAGGGCCCGTTTCCAAATCATCAACCTCCCAGAAACCTTCAGAACTTGGCGCGCTTTCGGAAACAGAAACAAGATTAGCCCACGCCTCAAAAACCGACAATTCAACCTCATTCGAATGCAGACAAACAAAAGCGACTTCCATCACGATTTCACAAATTAGAATTAGAAATGATTAGGATCCACTAGCTGGAATGAGCCAATAGATTAAGTAGAGAAATTAGTTACACCGGAGTAAGCTTGAATTACACTAATTGGGTTTCTCAAATGACGTTGCAATTAAAGTTTCCAAAGTATTTGAATATTTCCAATTTACCTTTCCACTTTCCAATTCAAAACATCAATATAAAAATGACTAAATAACACTCAGGGTCCTATAAGCTAAACCAGACAGGTGAGGATAGCAGTACGGTACACTGGTACGAGACCACACAAGACCAGGTACTTAAGTCCTAGCTTGGCACAGCACCACTATCAAAGGTAATTCTACAACGACGTAGCACAACTGTTTGGGCCCTTACGAAAGCCTAGAGCGAGTCAATAGGTGTACAGCCTACTTCAGCTTATACTACGCCTAAAACAAGTCCACAGAGGTCCAGACATACAGCAGCATCACAGATGGTGGGTTCTCCCCATACAACACCCTAGCTTAACTATATCGGCAGCTCCGTGTGGCCACTCCTGCCCCTGTGAACCTAAATGTCACCATGCAGAGGGAAGAGAAGGCCTATGCCAGAGTTAGCAGAGAATGAATAACCAAGGGTAGGCTCATTTCAGCTGGTAAATCACTGGCTTAGTAATTAGAATTGGGTTGAGTAGACTGATGATAATCACAAGATTGGGGCTCTATTTTATAGATCTGAAATGCCCAAAACCGGTTTGCATTCTGGGCAGAGCCAACCAATCACGAAAGTGCATTCGAAAATGTACCGAAAACAAGTGACTCCAGCTGAACAGAACCATACACCACAAGGTCACTTTTTAATGGAACGAGGGGAATGGTGACTTGACATGCAGGGACACCTTCCTTCTGGCACTCAGCCAGCTAATAAAACCAGTCCTGGAACTGTGCCAAACTAGAAAGTAAAATACCTACAGTAACCTACCGAATGTAAACGCACAAACTAACAGCTTAAAATGACTCACTGAGCAAGACTCTCAACTAAATATGACGCAGTTAAAGACAAACAACACCTACCAAGTAACTTCACGGGCCACTCGAACTGTAAACAAATGCAAAAGACAAAAACACAAAAATAACCGTATTTGCTCAAACGTGAGCTTGTCCAGACCGGCGTACCAATCGGCCAACGTGAAACTAAACACGAAGTGCAAAGTGCAAAACACAGAAATAAGTGCGAAACACAGAAATAAATGCGAAACGTAAAAACATAATCACAAGACACATGCAATTATCACAACTAAGGGGGTTAGGTGGGTAATTGGATACAAATGAACACAAATATGTACGCTGTAAATCACAAACCGCGGCACCTACCGCGCACCTACAACCTAAGCCTACACCTACAACCTACAACATCACAAAAACTCCTCCCTGTGGCAGCAGTGGCTACGGGGTATGCGCCAAGTCACAGGTAACTACACAAAAAGCCTTTTTGGCAACCTTCCAATTTCCTTGGGATTGGCCTGTCTCTACTCCGAGGGACGTAGACCTCAGGAGCTATCAAGGCCGCTCCCATTTTTTACTAAGGCACATATCCCTCCAGAAGGGGTGACCCGTCTCTACTCCGAAGGACGTGGGCTTCAGGAGCTATCGGGGCCACTCCCTTCCGGTGGCCACTCCCACCGAACTCTAAAACGGCCGAAGTTCTGTCGCTCCGCGGACGCTTCCGGCGGCCACCGCTGTCGACGCTCGCGGGGACTGAATAAAGGTTTTTTTTGTAAGTTTCGATTGATAAAAACTGTCGCCAAAACAAGGCGACAGCGCTTAACCCCCCCTCGAAAATACACTTGCTGCCATTTTCCAAAAGTTGGCACTCGGCCAAAAGTGACCGATTTGACCCTCCACAAAAATCTCCAAAAACACCCAAAATCCCCCTTTTCCTGGCTCCGGCGGCTAGCGGTCGTCGAATGGCGACGCCGCGGCGCTGTCGCGGCCGTGGAAACCGTCCGCCGGCGCTCGTTCGGCCGCCATACTCAGGGAACACAGTTTTCGACCGGCGCTGCTTTTTTCTTTTTAATGAAAGCGCCGTAAGTTTTGCAAAAGTTTGGTATTATACCGGGCGGTGTCATCTGACGTCACTGGGCCCATTTCATGACTGAATGTGACTAATTGGGCATTGTCGCTAATTAAAATTAGCGACATAACGCTGTCGACGCCAAATTGCACATGTAATTCGCACCAATTCGCAATCCCAGAGGCGTTGATCTGGCACTTTTGTGGCTTGGCGCCAATTACCGTAACCGGCGTCGATCGAGCCGTAAGTCCCCTGTAAGTTAGGTTTTGTATGGGGCGATGTCGCGATGACGTCACTTTGGTCTAGAAATGGCCAGTATGGCGTTTCCGGCGGCTAAGGCGCCATAATTAGGACTTGTATGCGTTAATTGACGCTGAGTCACAATCCCAGAGACGTGGGTCTGGCATTTTTGTGGCTCGCTGCCAGTTATCGCATTACACCTATGTATGCGCGTATGCATTGTGTACTCTGCGCTGCGTAGTAGACTACTTGGGGCCATTCCGTTTGTGCCGTTTTTGTGTAGGTACCCCCCATATCTTATGCATGTCCAGCCATATTTTGAGATATTTTGAATCGGCTGGCAGTCATTGTTTTTGCGTTTTTCACGCTGAATATTTTCCTAAATATTTCGATGTTTGTTTTTCTATGAATTTCACCCAAATTTCCTATTCTATAAACCAATTTCGCTCGATAAATTCGCGCTGGTTTATTTGTGGACTTGGGCTGTATTTGCCACTTGCCTACACCTTAATTAAAGTGTGTTTAGGGCCGCCGCTGAAATTCAATCATCAATAAACCCCCACCAAGCAAATCTTCAATTGGCTGCGATCAGCCAATTACAGTAGATTTGGACCCTGGCGGGGGTTTATATAGATAGTAAATCGCTCCTCCAGAGGGATAGATAGCTGAAAAATTTTTTTTTTGTGGGGGGGGTTGGCGGGGGTTCAATATATAGGCTTTTTCGTGGTGTAAGAGAAAAAAAGGAGAAAAATCGCTAAAAATAGGGCAAAAGTCGCTAAAAATCGCTCAATATAAGTGAAAAACGGCTAAAATTAGCTATATAGACTCGTATAGTTTGCGTAGTGGTATAGTGTCACCAAATCCGCGAACATTATGTTTCAACTATATAACAGGTGAAAATAAGCAATAAAGTACTCGAACTAGCGATGTTGAAGGTCAAAATCGCTAAAAACGCATGAAAATGAGTGATTTTGAGCAAAAAAGGGCCAAAATTTCTCAAAAATCGCACCAGATAGGTCGATAGCTGGGCCGTTTTGGGTTTAGATAGCTGAAAATTTTGCCTCCGGGATAGATAGATAGCTGAGCGGGCCCCTGGGATAGATAGATAGCTGGCAGATTTGGAAGGGGGTAACCCCCCCCCCCCTACTGAACCCCTGTTTTCATTGCAGTTTGCACTAGGCTACACTGCTCAATGCAAATGAACCCATTCACACTGGAGCTGGCATCGTTATCTTATAAAAATCTGGCTTTTGAAAAAACTGCAGGATAAAATCCGATTTTAAATTTTCAAATCCGATCTGTTGCGAAATTGTTGAACATGAGCACGTAATTTCACCTGTGCAATTGACTGACTGTGTTTTTCATGTTTGTCCTGTTTTTGTATTGTTGCTCTGCACAATAGTCTACGTCGACTGGAGTGGGATGGCTGGGTTTTTTTTAAAAACCGTTTGAAGAACGCAAGCGTCAAAACCTTATTTACCGATTCACTAGGTGTTTTGCTAAAGTTTCTGTATGCAAGCGCGTAATTCAAGTAAACAGGTACATAGGTATTAAGAAATCGACTTTTGGCGGAAATCACCACTTGCTGATTCAATAAAATGGAAACATCGGTTAGATGTGTGAAAAGTGGGTCAGTGTAAAAAATTTCATTTATTCTCCATGCCTACGTCAATATTTCCAACACTGGAAAAATACAATCGATGCTATCCGGATAAATGCTCTTTATATCTCTCTCGTATAAAGAAAACCAAAGGCTATTGATTTATGGTACCGATTATCAACAGTAAAAAAACGTCCAATTAATTTATTACGCGACTACGTACAAAGGCCAATGTCAACACAGATATCGTTGGGTGTGAATTCTTTCTCCAGCATGGAAATGATCTGGGGCAGGAACGTGACCAGGGTGTCGCATGTGGATTGTAGTGGACCGAGCGAGCCGCACAGCTCCTTTAACTTCGTCTCGATTTCCGGCTGCGCAAAATGGGTATAAATGTAATTGTAGTTGATACATAATTTGTTTGCCTCATCTTGGAAAGAGTGATATAAGGAGCGTCTTTGGCCCAAGCCAGGAGTCTCGAATGGGGGGGGGGGGTTACTGATTATACTTCTAGCGATTTTTCTCCCTTTTCATCCTTCTATGCCCCGAAAAAGCCTATATATCGAACCACCACAACCCCCCAAACCCCCCCAACCCCCCCAGAAAATTTTTCAGCTATCTATCCCTCTGGAGGAGCGATTTGCTATCTATCCAACCAATCGGAGGGTCAAAATTCAAGATACCCCTGGCCCACGCACACTAGTTGACATTGAAAATTCATGTCAACTAGATTTTGTTAAAGCATCACTTTACAGAAGCAATGATGCACATGGGATTAGGGATGGAAAAGGCTTTTCTACACCATTTTCATGTGTGTGTAGTGTATAAACTGCAGCTAAAAAGGTGTTTACAACCATAGCATTTCTCACACATATCCCCAGCTTCCCAATTTGCCATTCATAATAAACAAACTGCTGAAAAAATTTTTTCCCAAAAATTCTCGATACTTTTGCACCGTCATCTGCGTCGAACTTACCTCTTCTTGGTTCACCAGCGTCTCGACGTACTGCACGAAGAATGTGCACACCGAGCAACCGCCCAGGTTCGGCTGCGATTAATTGTGAATTTGTTGCTATCTTATAATGTGGATTTGTGTTTTTGAATGAATGTGTCTACTCTACGCACACTAGTTTGTACCCTGACTTTGGTGAATACTGAAATAGCGACATCCAGGTACAATTACTGTATGCTATATGTGTATTGATTAGTTTTCAAATGTTAACTTTCATGAATTTTTATTCTAATTAGATTAAATCATCCAGCCTAGTTGATTCATTTGTATTTAAATTAAATTTCAGTTTTCACTAAATTCACGGTGCAAACTAGCGTGCGCAGCGCCAATAAACTGCAGTTCCGTCTACTGATGACTGAAATTCGATAGCGATTTGTTACTAGGCCAGAGCTGCCAGAATAGAGTTTTGCACTATCGCACACTTAGAAGTAACTTTATCATGGATTCTTAAGTTAGAACTCACCGATGAATCTTTAGCTTTTACTGTTGCTACTGCAGCTGGTTGATTCTGAAATTTGACAATGAATTTCTTGTGGCATGAGCCTTTGATCGAGGGTGTAACTCACAGGTTTGCTGGTGGGGCACAGCTTTATCTCCTGGCAGATCTTGTCAGCTGGCCATTTTTTCTCAATTAGCTCCAGCACCAGAGGTAGCTCTTTGACGACCACATCACAAACGGTTGACATTGAGCCTAGCGTGGCGCAGAGTGCTTTCAATTCTGGCTCAACAATGTGGATGCCCAGTGGGGCCATCTTCTCCACAAATGCGACTGCATAAGTGCACACTTGGCACTTGTCCATGTTTGCCTGTGTGTGTGTGCTTGCCATTAAATGCCATTCATTCAGTTATAATGTAGTTCACACTCACCGGTGCATCTTTGCCTTCAACCGCCTCTACTGCAGTTGGTTGATTCTGAAGTTCAACAATGAAGTTCTTACAGTCTGGTGGTGAAAATGATTGGAGGGTCTAAGTTACACCGTGTAACTCACAGATGTCTCCGGGCACAGCTTAATCTTCTGACAAATCCTGTCAGCTGGCCAGTGTTGCTCGAGTAGCTCGAGTGTCATAGGCAGCTCATGGACAACCACTTCGCACACGGGCATCATGGGACCGAGTGAGACGCAAAGTGCTTTTAGTTCTGGCTCGACCACGTGGATGCCCAGTGGGGCCAACTTCTCCACGAATCCGACTGAATAAGTGCACACTTCGCACTTGTCCATGTTTGCCTGTGTGTGTCGTGTACTGATTTCGCTGATGTGCATGCACAAAAAATGAACACATGAATATATGTAAATACTCTCACTGGTGGTGTCATTGGGCTGATACGTTGTGCAGCTGCGGGCTGCAATTAAGGAGTGCTAATGGGTAAGGTTGAGCAATATAGTTCAGTTTTATAATTTAGTATGTATACCCACGGATTTCTTGATGCCTGAGCAGAGCCCCAGTTCGGAGCAGATAGTCTTTGGCGGCATCGATGCTTCGATGTACTTGAGCACTGCGGGCAGCTCGGACACGATCACATCGCACACGGAGGCGACGGGGCCGAGCTCGGAGCAGAGCCCCTTCAGCTCGGACTCGATCTCCGGCTCGCCCAAGTCGACCAGCTTCACCACGTAACCGATCACGAACGTGCACACGCTGCACTCGTCCAGGTTCGGCTGCATTGGGGCGTCATTCAGCTGTTTGTCTTAGATACTCCAGTTTTCGCAATGCGCATCATGGATACCCCACCTCAAATAAACTTCAGTTTTCTACCTACCACAGATGCCACTCAGAAAAATATCTCTCTAACCCGATGTAAAAAATTTGGCTTCCTCCCCTGAATCCCCTCCCCCAAATTGCCCATCTATCCAAGCTGCTTCTGACTCAAGTAATCTAGGCAAAACACCCCCTAAGCACTGTAATAGGGGTAGGAAAGGGAGGGGTTACCCCCCAAATCGCCCAGCTATCTATCTATCCCGGAGGGCTCTCAGCTATCTATCTATACCGGAGGCAAAATTTTGGGCCACTATACCCTAACCCCCCCCCCAAATCGGCCAGCTATCTACTTATCTTGAGCGATTTTTGCAAAACTATACCCCACTGTTGCTCAAAATCACTATCTTTTATACCGTTTTATAGATTTTCACTTCCAAAATCACTAGTTCATGTTCCTTATCGTCTATTTCAGCTATTTTTAGTACTATATGCTCTCATATATACTCCATGGACAGCACACCTAGTATGAAAACCTACCTAGGGTTGGCCGATGTTTTTTTTTAAAAAAAACATGACATCCGAAATGTTTTTTTTTTAAAAAAAACATCAGCCAAAATTTTTAGTACTAAGCACTAGGTATTTTGCAAAATTTTTGCGTGCAAGCGCGCAATTTCACACACGAATTGACATTGGTGGTTGTTTTCATTGGTTTTGTTGCATTTTTAGTATCAAAACATCCATTTCTATGTGCTACCATGGGTGAATAAGCCGACATATGTTGCTGTAATATATAATATTGAGGTAATGTGCTTCCATGTACCTCCACAGTGTGTAACTTCACTCCCAAAGTAACAACCTCCTTTTATAACCTTGTTTGATCACCATTCCGTGCCAAACTTTACCTGAAGTCACGAACATTCGACTATAAGGCGATATACGAACAATATGTCGACAAAAAATGGATATTTTTGACACAAATCACCACTTATAATGCTATCCCATGGCTCCACAGCCATTATATGGTCATATTTAACATCACAGAGTATTGCCAGTGTCTGATATACCTATATATGTTGACACTAGGTCATATCTGGGAGCTTTTAAAAAAAAACGTTTTTTTTTAAAAAAAACATCGAGTTAAAAAAAAACGTTTTTTTTCCAACCCTAAACCTACCATGATTTTATGAATAAAGTCGTGATAAATGTCATAATTAATTATTCCATAGTAAAAACAAAGTATAATGATGAAAAACTGTATAATTTTGGTTCAGTTGGGATGGGTTATGGTGGGTTTTCATACTAAGTGTGATGTCCGCCACGTATACCTATTTTGAGCCATTTTACACATACTTTTAGCGATTTTTCTCCCTTTTCTTCCTTCTACCCCCTAAAAAGCCTATATATTGAACCCAACCCCCCTCCCATTTTTTTCCAGCTATCTATTAGGGATGGCCAGAAAACGTTTTTTTAACAACCCTGTTTTGTGATATAAAAAAAACGTTTTAAATAAAAAAACGTTTTTTTAAACGTTTGAAAAAAAATTTAAAACGGTTTTTTAAAAGCTCCCAGATATGGTTATGGGCCAACATATACAGGTATATCAAACAATTGCCAGTACTTTGTGATGTTATATATAGCCACAGATTGGCCGTGGAGCCATGGGATAGCATTAATAGTGGTGATTTCTGTCAAAAATATCCATTTTTTGTCGACTTGTTATGTATATCGCCTTTTGTCAAATTTTCGTGACTTCAAGTCAAGTTTTGCATGGAATATCACTTATATAAGGTTATAATATTAGGCTAATCCATTGACAGTGATGGATCACACTGTATGTGTATGTGGGAGCACAATGTGAAATTGCACGCTTGCGCGCAAAATTTTCGCAAAAAAATTGCAAAATACTAGTAAATTATTACATAGTAAAAAATTTTTTGGCTGATGTTTAAAAAAACGGTTTCGATGCCTGTTTAAAAAACGGTTAAAAAAACACCAGCCATCCCTACTATCTATCAAAACGGAAGGTCGCTCAGCTATGTATCTATGCCACCCCCCGGAGGGCTGAAATCTAGAATACCCCTGCACTGTATGTATACTATACACCTGTAGTTGGTGGCTGAACAAGGAAAATTAAAGCGTAAAAAAGAGTATTTGTACGCGCTTTTAAAGCTTTAGTTGTCCCCTAGTGGTAGTGGGCGCTGTAAATTGACTTTCATATGTGTAATAAAAAGTTATGTAAAGTTACTTCTTTGATTGTCAGCCTATGTTAGGGGTGGACTGGGAATGGCATTTGAAAAAAGCATTTGAGATTTAGCGACCCACGCACAGCGACCCACACGGGCTGCTGGGCGGTGGCTAGTATGGGTGTCACTTACAAACCACTAAATTTCATTCATTTGACTCCTCCATAGCTGGAGATATGTCATCCGCAGTCGATGGTACTGTTTCGGTGCCTAACTTCACTGGGAAAAAAAATCGCAGTAAAAAAGTTGCATGTTCAGCGAACCATATTGTAGTAAATCGCCGCAGGACCCCACACAGGTGTATAGTAGGTTGTTCTATGCCTATATACCCCCAACCCCAATTATCAGCACACAGCTTGAGATATTGCACTCATAAGAAAATAAAACATTTGTGCCGAACTTGAGTCTGAAGCAATTGACCTTTGTGGTGAAAATACTGGGCGGTGCCGTTAACCCCCTTTTGCCCCATTTGTAGTGGCTTATCCTCCATCTCTGCCTGCTACTCCGTGATAATTAGCTATAAAATAACTAAGGTAAGTCGATTTTTCTAGCGATTTCATTATTTTTCAACTTAGTTAGACCCCTGTTAGTATTTACTCCACACCCCCAAAAATACATTGGTAAATATTTATGTAATCTTTTCAGCTGTCTATCCCCTGGAGGAGCAATTTACTAAACCCCCGCTGTGGCCAAAATCCTGACAAAAATCGTATATTGTTACTGAAGCTAACCGCCAGTTTCCTTGCCTGCGCTGGTGCAAGTCTCGGCTGAAATGATTACGAGTTAAATCAATTCCCCATTCATCGCGCATTTTATACTCTTGAATTAGCGCAAATCCTTGAATATGACCCCCTTGACAGGGGTATCTTGAATTTTGACCCTCCGAGTGGTTGGATAGATAGCAAATCGCTCCTTCAGAGGGACAGATAGCTGAAAAATTTTCTGGCGGGTTGGGGGGGGGGGTTTGGGGGGTTTTGGTGGTTCAATATATAGGCTTTTTCGGGGCATAGAAGGAAGAAAAGGGAGAAAAATCGCTAAAAGTAGGTGTAAAATAGCTCTAAATGGGTATACAAGAGCATATAGTACTTACAATAGCTGAAAATAGGCAGTTAGATGCATGAACTAGTGATTTTAGAGGTGAAAATCTATATAAAGGTATGAAAAATAGCGATTTTCAGCGAAAATTGGGGTATAGTTTCTGAAAAATCGCTCCAGATAGGTAGATAGCTGGGCGATTTGGGGGGGAGGGGTTTACGGTGTAGTAGCCCAAAATTTTGCCTCCGGGATAGATAGCTGAACGGCCTCCGGGATAGATAGATAGCTGGGCGGTTTGGGGGGGGTAACCCCACCCACCCCCCCCCCAACCCCCCATTCGAGACCCCTGCCCCTTGAATAACTCCCCCTGCTTACCAGGTGACGGAAAATAACTCCGCCTTGAACAACTCCCGCTATACATCAATTGCATGAGTTGAGATAAAGAATTCATACAATGAATAAAGTCCATGTTTCCGGAAACTTCTGTGGAAAAAATGAATACCCACCCCCTTGATTAACTCCCCCCTCAAAAACTCTGACGAAAAAATAACTCCCCTGGGCTCTTATTCGAGGTTTTAGTGTAGTTGAATCGTTTCACTCACTGATGCAAATGCCGTCGTTACACCCAGCAGAAATAACAGCGTCGACTTGTGCATTTTGTTGGTTTCGTGTCAATAGGTCGGCTTTTCAGATGTGAAAACGAAAGAAAAACTTGCGGGAACACTGCCGGCAGATAGGCGTGTTAAATAGCGCTGGCAAAGGGACCCAAACTCATGTGTTCCGCACGCCCTTTTTAGTTGTCAATTGAGATTATAGCTTTAATCAACTGATAAATGTCAACATTATGTGACAGATAACATCTTGCCAGGTGCTGTAAAGTTCCCACGTTGACAAACCTATCCACAGAAGGGTCTATTCCGGCAGCGGTATTTCTGAACGCAGCCATTTTACGTAATTTAACCCCGCACGATAGGGGCCCACACACCACATAGTTGACAGATATTTTCAACTGGTGTGTGTAAACTCTGATTTCGGCTTCACATGTCACAGAACTATTTTTCAATGCACTTGGCGTGATATTTAATTTCCGATATTGCTGCACGTTTGGAGATTGCTACACGTGAAGCCGAAATTTGAGTTGACACGGACCAGTCGACACACATGTGTCAACGGTCCATGTGCCGCTTGGCATGTAACCCGTTCGGTATGTAGACAGCGGATCAGGGTTCAGGGGTTTCCAAGGTTTTGACCTTCGCGGGGGCTGGATAGATAGCAAATCTCGCCTCCGGAGCGGAGGGAACGATAGCTGAGTATGGCATCGCAAATATGGCTTTGAGTTAACATATTCAGGTATATTCGCTTCGTGTTCTTCGTGTTGGATGTTAGCCATGGCTGTGAAACTGTGGTATAGAATTATAACTAAATGGTGATTTTTGCCCAAAAAATTGTGTATGTCTACTCGTTATGTATTTTGTTTTAGTTGAATGTTTGTGTTTTTAAGTGAACTTGGGCATAGTAATTGCCAGAGTTTTCAAAATGTCTTTTAACAATGTTTTTCTTATTTAACAATGCAAGCATTGAAAACATTTGTTAAACTGCACCCAAAACTGCATCCTGCACCCTGCTGCATGCACCCTGCACCAGGGCCGTATCCAGGGGGGGGGGGCGGGGGGGGGCTGCAGCCCCCCCCCCTCCCGGGGCGAGACCAAAAAGTGACCGGAAAATGCGACTTTTTCAACGTCAGCGTAAAAAAATTTTGCGCGCAGCGCGCATTCTTCACCAGACATAAGGTCTTATAATCGGATTTGCTCCATGTGGCCACAAATCATTATAAACACACTCAATGTTGTGTTTTTTTGCTGTTTTGTATGTATATTTACATACATATACAGCATTCCATGGCGCTGACGCCAATGCCAATGGCGCCATGGCGTGGCGCCTACTAATGGCGCCAGCGCCATGGCGCCATTCCGCCACTATGTAGCTAAAATTTTAGGCGGGGGGGCTGAGCCCCCCCCCCCCCCTCGCCGGCCTCCGTAAACAAGCAGCCCCCCCCGCTCAAAAATCCTGGATACGTCCCTGCCCTGCACTGCACTGCACGATTTTGCACATTTTTTGCTCGCAAGTGTACAATTTCACATACAAATTACCATTGGTGATTGTTTCATTGGTTTTATGGCATCTTTAGAATAAAAGCCTAAATTTTGTATGCTAGTGTAGAAAATTAGCAGTTATATGTTGGTTTGGTATATAATATCCAGCCAATGTGCTCCAGGGGTCTCCTAGGGGGGGGGGGGCTGGGGGGGGGGGCTGCCCCCCCCCAAATCGTCCAGCTATCTATCTATCCCGGAGGCCGCTCAGCTATCTATCTATCCCGAGGCAAAATTTTTGGCTACTACCCCCAAAGACCCCCCCCCAAATCGCTCAGCTATCTATCTATCTGGAGTGGTTTTTGAGAAATTTTGCCCCAATTTTCGCTCAAAATCACCAATTTTCGCACCTTTCTATAGTTTTTCACCATCAAAATCATGCTTTCCGGTTTTATACATGGTTATATACATATTTTTAGCCATTTTATACCTACTTTTGGTATATTTAACTGATTATTAGCAATTTTTTCCCCTTTCTGCCTTCTTAACCTTGAAAAAGCCTATATATTGTGCCCCCGCCAGCCCCCCCCCCCCAAGCCCCCCCCCAGCCCCCCCCCAGAAAAATTTTCCAGCTATCTATCCCTCCGGAGGAGCGATTTGCTATCTATCCAGCCCCCGCGAGGGCCAAAATCCTGGAGACCCCTGATGTGCTCCCACATCCTTCCACTGTGTGAGACGTCACTTTCATTCTTATCCGTATTATCCTTCTCATATTACTTTATTTAAGCACTATTTCATGCCCAAGTCACAAACCTTTACAAAATGTGGTATGCATAATGAGTCTACGCAAAAATTTTTGGCAGAAATTACCACTTGTAATGCTATCCCATGGCTCAACTTCCATTGTAAGGTTACGTGTTACATCACAAAGTACTGCCACTTAACTGTCTTAAAAGTCTGATATACCGGTATATGTTTACACATAACCATATATTGGGCTGTCGGGAAAGTTCGTTCCGTTTTTGCACCGTCTTCTGTTGGATCGTCCTGGACGAACCTAGTGGGTTTCAGTCGGGGTATATAAGCTGGATTTGATTCAAGCGTATCATTTTACAACAAAATTGATTGCATATAAGTGGATTCAGTACTAATCTATCTCTTAATTGAGTCCAAAACTTGAGATGCACCATCCAATGTTACAGGGGTTATCGATTTTTCAACGATATCACGATGTAAAATCAGTTGGAAACAAAGTTGGAGACATGTAGTACCATCCACTTTTGTGTAATTATTTTTGCGGTAAAATTTTATTCTTGAATTTTTCGTTGAGCTGTAATTCCAGCTCATACACCCGTGCTGAAACCTCACGATCCAATGGGAGACGATGCGGAAACGGAACGAACTTTCCCGACAGACCAGGGACGTATCCAGGATTTTTGAGCGGGGGGGGGCTGCTTGTTTACGGGGGCCGGCGAACGGGGGGGGGGGGGGCTCAGCCCCCCCCCCCTAAAATTTTTCCCTATATAGGATCGGAAAGGCGTTTTGGCGCTAGCGCCATACAAAGGCGCCACGCCATGGCGCTATTGGCGTTGGCGCCAGCGCCAGGAACCGCTTTGTATGTATGTAAATATGCATACATATACAGCGAAATTTGGAAAAATCTGTTCATTTCCAAGGAAATTGGTTTTCAGGGGCCGATCCGCTGTAAATACAATGCATGGGCAAGAAATTGCGCGCTTGCGCGCAAAAATTTTTAAGAAACATCGAAAAATATAACGGAAAAGTGGCATTTTCCGGGACTTTTTAGGTCTCACCCCGGGAAGGGGGGGGTTGCAGTCCCCCCCCGCCCCCCCTGGATACGTCCTTGCGACAGACCAGTATCTGAGCTATTCAAAAACAATGTTTCTTTTATTAAGTAGTATATGTAGGGTGTCAAAAAAATTTTTTACCGAAATGGAAAAAAAAATTCAGTGGCCAGAAAACGGAAAATATTTTGCACTTGCCGGAAAATGGAAACGGTAAAAAAATTTCAGCCGCCGGAAAACGGATAACAAGGCCGGAAAATTGGAAACGGAAAAATGAAATTTGCATGGAAACAGAAAAAAATTGCTGAAATAATTGAAAACCTGCATGCTTGTTTAACAGTTTGGCTGAAACAGAAAACACAGTTTAGCCGGAAAAAGGGAATATGATGTTGAAAAACAGAAAATTAAGCTGGAAAATAGAAAAAAAGTTGGAAAAACAGAAAATTTAGCCGGAAAACGGGAAAAAGCTGGGAAAACTGAAAATTTAGCCGGAAAACAGAAAATGAGCCGGAAAAACAGGAACGGAAAACAGAAAAAAAATTTCAGCGGCCAGAAAACGTGAAAAATTTGCCCTCGGAAAACGGAAACCCTACATATGGCTCTATGTATTTAACATCACAAAGTGCCGTCATCGCATGTCATATATGTGTATTTGGTCGGGCACTAGTTGAAGCTGGGGATACACTCGAGGTGAAAATTTAAATCCTTTGGTGGTGACTCTTGATACCTTCAGAATGTTATTCTTTCAGTCACTATCCCTACTCAGCGCATGTTTTTTTTTGTGCTGGAGAGAGAAGACATCCATTTTTGTCCAACAAATCATTTCATTCATTTATGTGAGGAGCAAACAACCTGAACGAAATATCTGGTCTCATTCGAACTCGTACCTGAGCACTCGCATACCCATATTTACCATAAAAATAGTTCACACACCGATATTCGGTGATGTTTTTCGCTGTCTCTAACGAAAAATGATGATAATATATGTCACGAACACTATTTATAGTTACTATGTATAATTCCGATAAAAATTGCAATAAAAAAGTTTCACGTAATTTCACGCGCCACTGCACAGGCCGATTTCAGTGCAGATTTCTTTTGGTGTGAGCTCCTTCTCCAAGTAGTCGATAATCTGGGGCAGGTAGGCGACCATGCTGTCGCACACTGATGAAAGTGGCCCCAGCGAACCGCACAGCTCCTTTAGTTTGTCCTCTATCGCCGGCTGCGGGCAGTTATTGGTAGTGGAAATAAGATTACTTAAGTGTGACGCTGAAAATGCATTTGGACTCTATGAAACCATTAAAAATCTACCAATGCCCAAAAAGACAAAACACGTCATTGGCAAAGCGTACATTCCTGTGCTAGCACCCCCCTCAAGGGGGCGGTCCCCACTCCCAAGCCCTGTGAAGTGTAAAACAAGTGTCAAATGTCATGTGAAATGTCAATCAAAACAAATATGAAAAGATTTTATTACTTAACTTTGCATGACAATTGACACTTTACTTTACATTTGTCATGACAATTGACACTTTATTTTACAATTGCCATAACAATTGACACTTTACAGGGCTTTGGGCTGCCAACAGGACCACATAGCAGAATGTTTCATAATATTTATTTCCCTATCCCTTCTGGACGGTCATGAATTATCCTATCTAGTGACTAAGGACTCAAAAATCTGCTAATCCCTGGAACTGGAACCCCGTTCAGGTGTACTAGTACTCACCTCGCCTTGGTTCACCAATGTCTCGATGTACTGTACGATGAATGTGCACACGCTGCACCCACCGAGATTCGGCTGCGAGTGAAATCGGTTCTTGTGGAGATAATAGTTATGTTACTCCATTGAAAAACATCATTGGCGACCCGCACACTAGTTGACACATGTCAACTAGTCTGCGTCAACTCAAATTTCGGCTTCACGTGTCACAGAGCGTTCTTCCAATGCACTTGTCGTAATATTTATTTTTCAACATTGCCGCATGAGCATTTGAAGATCGCTCTGCGGCACGTGAAACCGAAATCTGAGTGAACACAGACCAGTTTACACACAGGTGTCAGCTAGTGTGCGGCCCGCCGTTGAATAATTGTCGATGTTTAAATATAAACTTTCTTACCACATCATTCTTTACTTTGGGGTTGATCAACTCGTTGATAGCGAATGGTCGATTCTGTCAAGTAGGGATTTATCGGTGACATTTTGTGTCAACTTGTTTGCTTTGCATGTCAAATCGAAATGTGAACCTGTGACGTGCAGAGGCCCAGCTCAGTGCAGATTTGCTTTGGCGGCACGGACTGCTCCAAGTATTTGAGTATCACGGGCAACATGTTGGTCAGACTCTCGCAGGGTGTTCTCAGTGGGCCCATGGCCGAGCAGTATTCCTTCAGTTTCTGTTCGATTTCCGGCTGCGATTCGAAAAACATAGGTATTCTATTTTCATCCCATGTAAAGCCACGTTTACACTACATTTTGTGCCGACAAAAATAAAGTGATAAACTTCCATAATTCCGGGATAAAGTTCCACATCTGCAATGAAAAACAGTGGTGTATACTCACTAGTCTAGTGCACGCGATGCCGATGTTCAGATAATTCGGGCATGTCATTCAAGTTTGGAAACAAATTTCATTTGTCGGTTCGGTTTCAAAATAAAAACCGAACCGATAACTGAAATTCACCTTCGAATGCCTATAAGTGTTGAACCAGGGACGTATCCAGGATTTTTGAGCGGGGGGGGGCTGCTTGTTTACGGAGCCCGGCGCTAAAATTTTAGCTGCATAGTGGCGGAATGGCGCCATGGCGCTGGCGCCATTAGTAGGCGCAACGCCATGGCGCTGGCGCCTTTAGTAGGCGCAACGCCATGGCGCCATTGGCGTTGGCGTTAGCGCCATGGAACGCTGTATATGTATGTAAATATACATACAATACAGCAAAAAGCACAACATTTATAATGATTTGCGGCCACATGGAGCAAATCTGATGATAATGCCTCATATCTGGTGAAGAATGCGCGCTTGCGCGCAAAATTTTTTACGCTGACGTTGGAAAAGTCGCATTATTTGGTCACTTTCTGGTCTGGCCCCGGGAGGGGGGGGCTGCAGCCCCCCCCGCCCCCCCCCCCCCTGGATACGGCCCTGTGTTGAACAACATGCTCAAATTATGTGCAAATCGACATGTGTGTGTGTACGGTTACCTAGTGTCACTTCACTGTCTTTTTCTTGCAAATATGGAACTTAATTCCGGAATTATGGAACTATTTCACCTTTTTTTTGTCGGCACACGAAACCGTCACCTTGTAAACGCTGCCTAAACGGCTTTTATAAATATCCCGAAAAAGTTGTTTGGTTTGCAGTGATGAATGGAATTACCTCGCCTTGGTTGACCAGCGTCTCGATGTAGTTAACGATCATTGTGCACACGCTGCACCCGTCATTCGGCTGCAGTGAAGGGGGTTCGGATGTGGGATGAATGATAAATTCCTCCCTCAGCAAAGTGGTGTTGGAAGAAAAATCTAACCATCTTCACGACTTGTTGTGGTACCGTCTTTATCGCCTTGACCTGCAACGAAAATAGCTTTGTCTCTTCCACTATTCGTGTAAATTTAAGAGTTTATTCTCACTAAAAAACTTTGTAACAAGTCATAAAATATTACACAAAAGTTCCAAAATCAAATAAAACGAATTTTTGGTGCGGATTGGGGAACTTTTATCCCCGCACTGGAACTTATTAAGTTTAAGGGACTGGCCATCCAAATTAGTGGTATTCTGAGTTTGGAAGGTGTGCTCCAGTGGTGCCTCGCGGTTACCCTGAGCGCTTCATCCGACTAACATATGCCACTGATAAAGTTCAGCAAAATTACAGAAGAATAAGAGGCAAAAGGTCAAAGTAGTGTTACTGAACTACAAAATCCAAATTGAAAACTAAAAAACCGATAAACACCCCCAAAACTCCTGCCTCAGTTTACAATCGTGTGCTTTGTGGCCAAGACAAAACGCACCTGTACTTTCTGCGGGGTCGCGCACAAGCTAATCTCCTCGCAAATCTTCTTGGCCGGCCACGATTGCTCCAGGTAGTGCACCACCGCGGGCAGCTCGGTCACGACCAGCTCGCACACGGAGGCGACGGGGCCGAGCTTGGAACAGAGCCCCTTCAGCTCGGACTCGATCTCCGGCTCGCCCAGGTCGACCAGCTTCACCACGAAACCGACCACGAATGTGCACACGCTGCACTCGTCCAGGTTCGGCAGCGCTTGGGCGTGCACTGGCGCTGGGCGCTGGAGTAGGGAAGCGAGTTTCAAAAAATATGATTTTTTGATAGATCTGTATTGCTTTGTGTCTAAAAATGCACACCGATGTTCAGTTTTGTGAAATTTGAGTTGGGACCAATTTTTGTAGTCTCAGAGAATGAAAAAATGGGTCCAAAATGAAAAAAATAGCAAAATACAGTCACGGAAATTTTCCTCTATCTACAAGCTTTTTAACTTTTTGTATCTTACCCTTCTACACACATTTACATTACACTTACATCTACAGCCTTCTACAAACCCAACACTCCCTTTCCTACCCCTGGTTTGTCTTCATAGCTTGTATTTCCAAAAAAAAAATTAAGAGAAATGAATATTAAGTTTTTCTTAAATATGGTATAAAATTCGAAAACGTTTTCTAATACCCGAATTTTTTGTTCTCCATCATTTCCTGTACAATGTATGTCCAAATATATCAAACATAAATATCCTATTGCCATGCAAAATAGTCTCAGTTTCGCATGCGTAAGCACCTACCTTCAAGACAGTCACTTGCACGCTGGTCTTGACCTCCTCCTCGGAGCAGAGCGACAGCTCCTTGCAGATCCACTCAGGCGGGAACTCCTGCTCGATGTAGTGCAGCACGGCGGGCAACTCGTTGATCACCTTGTCGCACACGAAGCTCACCGGGCCGAACGCGAGGCAGTCCATTCTCAGTTTCAGTTCCAACGCTTTCTGATAGGCAGTTTTTGTAACATGTTATGGCGCTGCGCACACTGAATAGTACACCGAAATTTGGGAAACTCGTAAATCTGTTTTGCACATATTTGAGTTTACCACAATGAGACTACTGTTGACACCCATCAAAGATGATTCATTCTGGTAAACTCAAATGCGTTCAGAACATATTGATGAGTTTCCCAACTTTCGATGGTGTACTACTGTGCGTGGCCGCATTCGGCCGTGAACGAAGTTGACTCGGCCGCTGTTGGGAACAATGCAGTTTTCTCGCGGCAAAGATAAATACTAATTACTAACCTCGCCTAATTCGACCAAATCCTCTACTCTTTTGATGGCCCAGCTGCACACGGAACACTCGGTGATGCCGAACACTTTCGGCTGCGTGCATTTCAAATTTTTTTGTTGTTTGGTTATCTAAACACAGGGCTTATAGTGGCATGCCCACTAACATTTTTCGGCGGCTTAAGGACGCTGTTTCGCTGCAGCGGGATCGCCTGTGCAGGAAAATTCCCGATTACCTGTCTGCATTTACCCTACTTCTCGAAATACTCCCCCTTGAATTACCTCACCACTCGATATAACCCCAGGTTTTTCGAGCTGAGAAAAAAAGTTCCCCTCAAATTACCCCCTAAAAATATTCACACTGAAAAAATAAACCCCCTGGGGGTATTTCGATGAAATACGGTATATTTCATTCAACTTATCAATCAGCGCATCCGACACTTACACTTTTCTTGGCGGCTGAGCAGAGCCCCAGCTCTGAGCAGATAGTCTTCGGAGGCATGGACGCTTCGATGTACTTGAGCACAGCGGGGAGTTCGGACACGACCAACTCGCACACGGAGGCGACGGGGCCGAGCTTGGAGCAGAGCCCCTTCAGCTCGGACTCGATCTCCGGCTCGCCCAAGTCGACCAGCTTCACCACGTAACCCACCACGAACGTGCACACGCTGCACTCGTCCAGGTTCGGCTGCATTGCGGCGCGGATTCAAATTGTTCAAATTCAATTTTGTAACGGCATTCGGTTGTGGAAGAGCCGAACTTCGGGTGTGTGTTGGGTGAGTTTCGGCTTGAATCGCCCAGAATTTTTTTAGGAAATTGTATAGGAAGCTTATGCCATTTCATTTTCTGTCATTGATCAACGCGAATTCAAACACAAATCCACAAAATAAAAAAAATGAAGAGAAAAGATTTCCTGTCTACGGTTATCTTGAAAGCATTTTTGTGTTTTAATGTGCACTCACCATGAGCTTCTGCGCTTGCGTCGGTGATAACCTCGGCTGAAATGGCATAAAATCGTAGTTTTTGTGGGTTGTTTATGAATGTGACAACTGACAAGTAACGACGATAAACAAAAAGTCGGAAACAGTTTTTTTTGTGAAAAACAAAAATTTCGTTGCGACAAAAATTCAGAAATTCGATAGCTGAATACAAAATACCGTATTACCGCGAATTAACCCTCCCTCCCTTTGAATTAACCCCCCACTCGAATTAACCCCCCCCCCTCAAAATGGTCTGGGAAAATAATAAACCCCTCCTCGAAATACCCCCCTCCAGAATGATGTACACCATGTATGCAATGCACATGATTCATTTATCGCTGCTGATTTGTATCGCAGCTACACACGAACCAGTTTGCGTAACTATCTACGTTTTCAGGTCCAAATATATCCTGTTTGGACGCATTTATTACCTAATTTGGGTACGAAAATGCCTAATTTACTACGATCCAGGGACGTATCCAGGATTTTTGAGTGGGGGTGGGCTGCTTGTTTACGGAGGCCGCCCCCCCCCCTAAAATTTTACGTACAGAGTGGCGGAATGGCGCCATGCCGCTGGCGCCACTAGTAGGCGCAACTCCATGGCGCTGGCGCCACTAGTAGGCGCAACGCCATGGCACCGTTGGCGCCAGCGCCATGGAACGCTGTATATGTATGTAAATATACATACAAATACAGCAAACAGCACACATTTGCGTATGTTTATAAAGATTTCGGCCACAGGGAGCAAATCTGCTACTAATACATTACGTCTGGTGAAAAATGCGCGCTTGCGCGCAAAAAATTTTTACCCTGACGTTGAAAAAGTTGCATTTTTCGGCCACTTTCTGGTCTCACCCCGGGAAGGAGGTGGGCTGCAGCCCCCCCCCCCCGCCCCCCTGGATACGGCCCTGCTACGATCTTTATGAAAATTTCTGACGAAATAATGCCCTCCCCCCTCGAATTACCGCCCCGCAAATTTTGCTGGCGTAATAAAAAAACCGATGGGGATATTTCGAGGTAATACGGTATTAAAATTAATATAGGAGGAAAGCGAGAACTCATTTTGCAAAAACAGCTTAAACTTAAACCACTGTTATTCTGCCACGTTGCCATCATTACTGACAAGTAATGACAAATCGTATACTCACTGAGGCAAAAACGCTGCTGCAGCACAACATCAATAGCACGCCGTACTTGTGCATTTTGTTTTTTTTTGTAAAATGGTAGAGCAATGGAATGCGACAGGACTAACGCAGTTCGTTTGCAAAAAGAATGACCGTATGCGATGTGGCGCGTCTTATAAGCTGCGCATCTGCGACCGTGACGTATGCTAGCCGACCGGTGATAATTGTCGTTGCAGCCGCATTTTTCCCCCAACGATGTGACCAGGTGTGCCATGATTCCCACGCGTTTTCTTTACAACGATCTTCCCATTATCAGCACGCTTTTCTTATCATCGTGCTGACAAGACGCCACCTGTTTTTCCTTCAGATTTCTCGCTGCTCGAATCATAAAATTTGAGTGCGGTTAAATGCGGTCAACAAGCTCAGAAAATAGTAGCCGCTGGGTAAATTGAGCACATCTTTAAACTGTTTTTTTTCTTCATATACCGTGAATCCTGCTTAGTTCCATCACTTGAATACAGCCCCTCGAATACTTCCCCCTGCCAGCCGAGTGAGGAAAGCCCCCCCCCCTAGATAATACCCTCGTCGAATTGTTCCCCAAAATAATTATCCTCCCTTAAAAAGTTCCTCCTCAAGAAAGTCTAACGACAAATAATTCCCCATGGGAACTGATCGATCGGTATGATTATTTACAAGGAATAGGCTCAATGCACACAATACAAATGTTTAAAAAAAACTTTGCAAAAAAATTTTTTGTGGGATCTTAGAAACTGAAACAACTAGGTAAATTGAGGAACCGCCGATCAGCTCGTATCGTTGGTACATCGACAAATGTTATGAACATTTTTGGTAGGTTGCTTAAGGCGTGGGTGGCAAGTTTAAGCACGCCACCTGAAAATTCTTGCTGGGCGTGGGCGAGGGGACAGGCATCTGTACAACCACGCGTGGTTCCGGCTGGAAGCGTGCCAACGTTTTTTTACGCGTGCTATTTTGATAAAAAGTTTAAAGAAGTCGTATCTGTTTTAACGCTAACTTATCACAACAATGATTTCTTCATCTTTTATACAAAAATCACATGCTTTATCATCATTGGCACGCTTCCAACGACGACATAAATGAGTGCGAGGGCAGAGTATCATGTGCGCCGAGTTTACTGTCGCTGAACTATACATACTTGCCGTATTGTTTTTATCGAATAACTTCATTTTTGACGAACTACACTGGTGTTGGATGATTAAGACGAGGAAGCCAAGCCACCTCGCTATGCTGTATGCATGTTTTCGCTGAAATTAGTAAATTTCAACTTTTGACAATTTACCCGCTAGATCTCGCAACTCATTCGTTGAATAAAATTTTTGCAAACGAGTTCGCACATTTTCGTTGTATAAACGGGGCAGGCCTGATACGCACATCTGCCCGTTACGCACATTTGCCCGTTTTTTTTCACTTGACACTTTTTCAAGTGATTTTCAGATATGAGTAAAGTGATAAAAAGTTGCGCAATGACATTAGTGAACTTTTTTCAGATCACTCATATCTGAAAATCACTTGAAAATGTGTCAAGTGAAAAAAACAGTGAAAAATAGCCATTTTTCACTGTTTTTCACTTGACACATTTTCAAGTGATTTTCAGATTTGAGTGAAGTGAAAAAAGTTCACTAATGTCATTGCGCAACTTTTTATCACTTTACTCATATCTGAAAATCACTTGAAAAAGTGTCAAGTGAAAAAAAACGGGCAAATGTGCGTAACGGGCAGATGTGCGTATCAGTGCACCCCCGTATAAACTGTCGTAGTGTTTTAGTTCACTGACAGTTATTTACAATTTTCTGTTAGGGTAAAATATTTACAATACTTATTGATCTTCGGTGTGTGTGCGATTTCGATGTTTGGGCGTGTACTGCGATATTTTGTCTGCATGACTACCAAACCAATCAATAATAAAACTTGACAATTGGATCGAACAAGTCGCATGTAAATATTTACTCGGTTGGCGTATTTACTATGTATTTACCACAGCAACTCAATAATTCACACGCCCGTTCCAAAACTCACGCCGCACAGTTGACGCAAACATAAAAATGGGCACAAAATCTCTATTGCACAACGCAGTGCGATGCTGTATACTCGCGGTTGGTGCATACTTTGTCACTGTCTACGTGTTCGATATCGACTGGGGCAGGAACGAGTATGCCGCCAATATCGCAGTCACAGAAAAGGCAGCCGAAAACAAGCTAATATTGCCACCGATGAACGATGATCTTCATTTGATCAGAAAGCATATGGTGAATTGGTCTAACACCATTGCATCATTGAACAGTGACCTGGTGCCAATCCCAGACCCTGTAAAAAGCCCTGTAAAATGTCATGCAAAGTGTCAAAGGTCATGGAAAATGCCCTGCAAATGGAAACTCGGTTGCCATTTTGCAGGGCATCTTCCATGACCTTTGACACTTTGCATGACATTTTACAGGGCTTTTTACAGGGTTTGGGAGTGACTCCTGGATGTTGTCTGCGCGACAGTTGACAAACCGAGAAGCTTTGTCCATTGCCACAAGCGAAATGCTATCACCGAGGGGCAGCAGTGGCGGATAGATTTAGCTAAATTGATGTCTGGATATTTCATGGCAGATGGCGCTAACTTCGTTGATGTTGGTGCGGGAAACGGCTATTTTAGGTTTGTTTTTGCCTGCGTGGCCCTAGTATGCATTAAGTGCACTTCTTAAAAATATCAAACTGCTCACAGCAGGTTACCTCCGATTGCATTTCAGTTTGCTAGCCGCCTCGATGGGTCGTCCGGTTCTGTCAATCGAGTGCAGTGGCGACAATGTGAACATGTTTGCGCTGGCACTCAGCCAAAATGATGACATTTTCGCGGACCGAATTGTTATGCTGAAAGCGGTTGCCTCTGATGCTCATGCACCACCAGATGTTCCAGTAAAGGCATCTGATGTGAATGTCGGCGGCGATCTTGCACACAATTACGTTGTGGACAGTGACAGTGAGACTGGCGGTGGTGGTCATAAAATTGATACGATAATGGTGGATGATACAATACCAGTTAGTGCAGCTGTAGTGCATTTTCCCTTGGCCGTTGAAATTTCAAATCTGGCGGTGTATATCTTGAACAAGATTGAAAATCAAAACTTGCAACAACTACTGAGAACATGATCTGAATAGATATACGCTCACCGGAACACAACATGTGATGTGGACTGGTTTCGAGTTTCTGATCGTGGCTTCAGGTTTTCCCGTGCTCGAAGTGGAAATCTCATTTTGTTTGGATTTGTATCAGAAAAAGTGGCAGAACTTGGGCGCCAAGCGCCCTGGCGCTTTTACAACCCACACGGAACTTCTACATCACTAATCAGAAAGCCCCCACACATACCGTATAACCTCGAATTACCACAATGGAGGTTTATTTTTTCGTCAGCAAAATTTGAGGGGGGTTAATTCGAGGTAATACGGTAGCTATATTTTGGCCTAAGAAGCCTTCTTAAATGGATTCCATTTCCCACTCAACTCGCATATGATACGCAGATGTTTGAGAGTTCCATCGTGGGCAATGACCACCTGATATTACTCATTCACGCACCAACGCACAACTGTCGAGCTCTCAGCGGTGCGAGCACGCTGCTGCATGCAGCCAATGTACGGCACATCGCGGTGCACATGGACGGTGACCATGCCAACATGCATCCTGATGAGAAAAGCTGTTGGCAGAGCATGTTGAGGAGTTTTAGACAAGGATTTTGGCCACCCCGCAGCCTCAATGGAGATTCATTGATGGATGTCAGCTCTAGTGATATTGATTCATTTTTCAGCTTAGTTGAAAAATATCCATTTATTATATTTTCTAGACAGGAGGGTGGACATTAAGGTCTTTTGAACTAAGCTTATTTTTAGCCTCTAAAAAGCGCTGGCCGTCCCTATTTCTGCCAAAACATATGTGATAACTTATTGATATACTCGGCTAGGGATGGATAAAAAGCGCTTTTTTTCAACGGCCCCGCTTTGTTTTTCAAAAAAGCGCTCTTTTTTTAAAAACGCGCTTTTTTCGCTTTTTTCAAAAAATATCAAGACATTTCCTAGAAAGCTCCCAAATAAATATAGTTCTGAGTCAATATATACAGATAAATATATCATACAAGTAGCAGTACTTGTGATGATCTATAGCCATAGAATGGCTGTGGAGCCTTGGGTTAGCATTATAAGTGGGGTTTTATGCCAAAAAAATCCACTTTTTATGTTGACTCGTTATGTAAATTGCTATTTGTCAACTTGTCGTGAGTTCAAGTGGAGTAAGGCCTGAAATAGTACTTAAATACGGTTATAAAAGAAGGCCAATGCATTGGCTGGATATTATATACCACACTAACATATCACGGCTTAATATTTTATGATAGCATGCAGGAGTAGAAGCATTGACACTAAAAAAACACAAAACCAATGAAAACAACCACCAGTGGTAATGTGCTTATGAATTTGCGCGGTTGCGTGCACAAAAATTACAAAATACCTAGTGCATAAGTACAAGAAATTTTGCCAGCGCTCTTTTTTAAAAAAAAGCGCTGGGACCCTTGCGCTTTTTTTATTAAAAAAGCGGTGTTTTTAAAAAAAAAGCGCTTGCCATCCCTATACTCGGCGGACCACGGAAAGTATGTGCCGAATCCCACCATAGTTTAATGAATCAAATCTTGTGATAAATTTCGTAATTAATTATTCCATAGTAAAAACGAAATATTATGATGAAAAAACTGTATACTTTTTTATTCATTATTCAGATGGGTTATGGTAAGTTTCCATTCTAAGTGTGATGTCTGCCGAGTATAATAACATTGAATATAACACTTGATAATATACATATTTATGTAAGTCCAATTGAAACAAGCCGATAAGTTGATTATTTTGATAATTAAATATTCCAAATCAATATTTTACCTGCTGATTTCACGGGTGTATTTTGTGTACGTGAATCATTATTAGAAAATATTTATGTAAATATTTTTCTATAAAATTTATCACAAAATTATTATACATTGACGCACTATAGCTATAATAAATTGTCGGTAGTGAAGTACGGTATCTTGTGTATAGAACCGCGAACCGTATGAGTAGTTATGTAAAAGCGCCATGGCGCCATGTAAAAGCGCAATAGCGCTATTTTTGACTGGGAACAAAATGCCTGGCGCCGGCGCTTAGCGCTAGCGCCAAAGCAAAAAGCACCATGGCGCTTGGCGCCATCTTGCACTGGTCTTATTGGCGCTCGGCGCTAGGGGTCGGAAAAGCGCCATGGCGTTTTGGAGCTTGGCGCCAAAGTTCTGCGCCAAAATCACTACTTATGAGTGTGCGAAAAAAATCCTACCAACGACAATCGATGAAATTTACACTTATTCACATTTAAAAGCAAACCGCACAATGCATTCCCATACGGCTCTCCAAAGTGTTCACGTGTCTCAGAAGAAGTACACATAATGGCCGAGCGCCAAGGCGGCCAGCACTAGCGCGGTGCCGTTCCACAGCCAGCGCTCGCGCCTCGGCACCTCGATGCAGCGCCGGTCGTTGTGCGCCCGCTGCGGCGGCGTCATGCGGCGTTCAGGGTTCATCTCTGGGCGGCCGCACGCTTGCCTGCGGGGGTAGATTCCTGTAAGGAATCTGCGCGTAAGGAATCCTCACTGTAAGGAACCCAATTAGGGTTCTTATCTGTACATGATAGGTTCTTTACAGTACACCCATTAATTAGTGCAAAAAAGCATTTCCAGTTGCGTATCCACCAGACATATACTCGGATGACATTACACCTTACATTTTTCCGGAGGAAACACCCCATCATGACGTCATCACTTTAGTCAATTCTGGTGTTTACGTTTCTTTTTTTCTTTTTCCTTTTGCGAAATGTTGATGCATAAGTTTTCAGTTGGCCGTCTGCCAACCAAACACATAAATCATATCTATTTGTAGAGTATCATGTCTGCCGAGTATACACACTAACAAACATCAAGTTTGCGCTGTTCCACCAGAGTTGTTAAATTACTGAACTTTTTCTAAGTATATGTAAACGTTTAACTTTTTTACTCACCACAAAGAAGGGAAAATGTTAAATACTTTTTTTACTCATACTCACGCATAAATGTGAGTCAAATACTTTTTCCCCAGGAAAATGTAAAATCTACTACTCTTTTACATGTTATATTGCACCACCTTATATTTCACTTAAATGCCAGTTAAATGTTGATAAGTATAAATATTTAGGTTTACTATGCACACACGCGAATTGTCTAGTTCTTCCATTTCACTTAAATGCACATCTATCTTTTTTTTAACGTTGAATACATTATATGAAGGATTGTCACGTTACAATTGCACTTACTTGAACTTTCTAATCCCCCAATATTTGATCTAACTGCCTGCACACTTCCGGTTCCGGTTACACACATGGAGGTAGGATACGGATAGGTACATTCGGGATTCCTATCGCTACATTGAAAGTTTTCCGTGTCCCGCAAAGTGGATACGGACAGGTACATGAATAAGGATACGTTACGCGGAGATACGTTACAGTATCCTCCCCCTGCGGGTGCCTTTGCTGTCCGTTCATTGCTGGGAGGGTTCAGTGTGGCACTGTTTGCTGGTGTGTTACAGTGATCGCACTGTTTTTGGAAGATACTCGTAAATTTCCTCCCCACTCTATGTGTAATCTCGACTTATTTCACTCACTCAAATACTGCCATGTACATTTTCTTACATTGATTCACTATTTATTTCATGATTTTTCCCCCTTAAATTTTTACATGTTTGGTGAATGTTCTTGAATGTTCTTACCTTTCTAAGCACAAAGAATTATCGCAGCTCCAGAAGTGAAACCTATTTTGTAGGTGTTTCATTTTGCAGTTTGCCTCTAAATAGGAAGTATTTACCTTACATTTTTGTAATTCGAGAAACATGTTTTTGTGTTTATCTGGGTTAAAAATGCTTCCACATTTTCTCGGTCAAAATTTATATCGTTTTCCGCAATTGTACGTCAGTAACTTCACCGTGTGACATGACAATACTCTACATTTACATCAAACTTTTCAAAGTGTCTGGTACTTTTAACAACTCTATTCGTCACTTTACACTCACGCATCAAGCCGCAACAAATGCAACACTATTCTGCACCACATCGACGTGCTCGCGCCATTCGTGGAACTGTTCGAAGTGCTGGTCAGCTCCATTGGCTGCACTCTGCTCGTATTGTTACGTTTCTTGTCATCAAATGGTTCTGGTTCTTGTGTGTCTGTACACGTCCAGTAAGTCATTCGCCGCAGCTGTAAAATAATACGGAACCTTTTGAATTGACTTGTGAACCAGCTCCTATTCCTAACCGAGGAAGAGGACAAATGTGAACAAATGAAAGTTGACGTGAAGCGTCGTCTCTAGTTGACGTTCCGTTATTTTATCAAATGTGATTAGTTGAGTTGAAGTGAATTGACGTGAGTTAGTGTGAAAGCAAATTTAGATTGTTTACCAAAAGTTTTGACGAACGTTTTTATTTAGACAATTAAATACAAAGAAATAAGTGTAAATAAAATATATATAAAAATATACGTAAACAAGGGAATTAATTTACAACTAAATTAATTACTTAATTAAAACGTAAAAGAAGCTCTAATTACCGGAGAAATAAGGCAATTTTAAAGAAGGCACTTAATTACGACAAAAGGCGACAATTAAGTGGCGCGGTTGTGAATAAAGCACCTCAAACAGCGCAGGTGTGAAATAAAGCACTGAGGTGACTTAAAGCACCAAGCGTTAAACTTAGCACCAAAAACAAGCGACTCAATAAAGTGACAAACGGCGCTTATTTAGATCCTAGGAAGAGATTCGTGTGAAGTTGACGAGGTTGCAAACACTGCTGATTTTAGCTGTGAAATCGGCTTTTAAGGGCCAGACCGATGGCGCCAATCGGTCGGCTCTAATCTCCGATTTTTACCCAACATTTCCAATTGTGAAAGTTCAATCCTTGCCCGCTCGCTTCTCCGATGAAAAGCGAGCTAAACTGACAAGATAGTGAAAATGTGAGACAAGCCAGACAGCATTTGAAATGGCGCGCGGGCCCGGCCCCCCACTCGGGGCGGGCCCGCCGCTTAACATAAACATGACGGCGTATTTGCATGCTGCTTGTCAAGGAAATGTGGCGGAATGTGAGCAATGACTAAGATCTAAATATGTGAGCGATGTGAAGCGCACGTTGTAAACAACATCGCTTGAGATATTAAATGACGAATGTGAAGATGTTAAAATGGGAATGTAAATATGAATGAAATCTTGATAAGTTGAATTAATTAAATATAAAAGCGAACAAAAAGACGTTAACTTAAATATTATAGGTTTTACATTTTACGACAATGTTACACACTCCCGAAACTAGAATAAAAATTAAATTTAATTTAATTTTATCTCAGCCAATCTCGGCAAATTGATGTGAAACAAAATCAAAATCAAACGCCTGTGATACTCTCATCACTCCTGTGGTAGCAGATCGTCGGCGTCTTCGACGCCGGCATTTTCCCGGCCCTCCTCATGATGCTCGTCCATGGGTTCGACGGCATCCTCCTCAGGCTGGCTGCCTTCCCCGTGTCCGGGCGCTTGGTCTTCTGGGGCCCCCGCTGGTCTGCCCGGCCAGTTGGGGAGCTTCTCAGATTCCTTGGCGAGCTTCTCGAAGGCTTGTCGGAGCGTGTCGGTCTCGTCGACGATCGTCTTCGACGGCTCGGTGGGCTGCCATTGCTCCGATGCTGCAAGCGGTTGGCTTGATAGCAAGGGGACATGGGAGGTTGTGAATGAGGTCGTACATTGTGAAGTGATTGAGTTGACTTGGTCAAATGATACGGAGGGGGATCTAGATCTTGATCGTGACTTTCTTCCATCTCTCCGAGTTCTATGTCGGACTGTGAAGGTGTTTGTTTGAGGAAGGTCACGGATCTTTTTAGATCGTTTAACTTTTGATTTGACCAGTTTTTTATTGATGTTATTGAATTTGTGAAAAGTTTGGGGTATAAAGGAAAATGTCTGGTGTGACGATTGCTGCTCACCTGGGAGCCCTGCGACTCCAGCGAATCTCTTGAGTCGCTTTTGCAAGGGCTCGCGGTCAGGGATCGCGTCTTCCATTGTGACTTCCGTTGTGACAGGCTCGGTGACTGTGAGTCTGGCGTTTGGTGACGAGCTCTGCGGTTGTGACTCGCAGGGGGGTGCAGGTTTTGTGACCCGGCGCGCACCCGTCTCCATTTCGATTTCTTCGGCGCGTTCGGTACTATAACTGACCGGGGGATCCGATCTAGGCTGTACCGAGCGTCCTGAAAGCCGTTTGAATGGAGATACTCGTTTGAGGGGTGTGACAAACTTTGAAGGTAACTGTGACGAACTTGACGATTGTGTGACGGTTTGATTTGACAAAGCGGGTTTGTCGAAGCCGCTTTTCGGTTTCTTCTGGCGGTTACGTCGCCGTCGCTTACCGATTTTTCCTTGCTGAACGGACGGGGCTCCCATTTGTTTGGGTTTCTGTCCCTTCTGCCCTTTCTTTGGAAAAAGCCCTTGATGTCTGGCAGCATACCCCTGCCGGTTACGAGCCGCCACTGCATGTAAACATAACCAATATACCCAATACAAGCAATTGTGATAATAATGAGTATGATGTTCACAGCTGTTTGAAGTGGCCCAGTAAGTAACGTGTCTAATGCTGACGCACCACCTGTGACGCTACCGTGAATGATGTGACCCAATTCTTTTCCTACACCTTCAAAATATGCACCAACTCCTTGGCCAATGCCAGCAATATATGCTTGCACTGCTTTAGGATAGTTGGATTTTGTTGCAATATAATCGACTGAACGTGTGACTTGTTGTTCGAGTCGTTGCAAATTTTGAAAGTGATGATGTGCAGCCATGATACTGAATGCAATGTCAGTCATGCTTACACCTGGTGACCCGGAAACGTTTAGTGTGAATGGTTTCCACGAGCCAGCCCAAATTAATTCGATTGGGAGTTTTGTGACGTGCAAATTCGTTGGTCCGTTTTCGTTGGCCCATGAATTATCATTTAATTGATAATATTTGTGATCTTTCATGAGACAATGATCTATTGGTGAATGTGTGATCAGATCATTGGTGCCAGGAGCAACGAACATAATATGTGGGTGATTTGTGACTTTGACTGGCAGAAATTTATAACAAGTATTGTTATATTCATGTTGAAAATAAATAATTTCTGCTGTAACTGGTTTACAATCCCAGAACATTAATATATCTCCATGCCATTCAGCATAGAGATTTTGACGTCCTAGCAATGCTCGCAAGCCAAGTGTGGGATTGAATGTGACAATTGCATGAATTATATCCAGCTGGGTTTGGCGGATGTGACATAATTGTTGCCAGATGGATCCAAATTGTTTTTGTTCTAAATGTGCAATTTTGTCAACTTCATATTGTTGACGGGCTGTGAGCAAGTGAAACACACCAACATCAAGATTTGGTGCGAGTTTGAAATGAAGAGGAGCTTTTTCGGTTTCAGGTTTTTTCAATTTCTTAAGTTGATATCGAAGAAATTGAATGAATGCCGAGCCCTGGTCAATATATTTTGCGTCTTTTGGCACGCATTCTGTATTATTTGGAAATTGTTGTGATCTCCATGTGACAGAAAATGCAGCTTGCAATTTTTCCACTATGTAATGATTTTGTGAATATTGCGCCTCGAATTGACCAATCTCTTGGAATGCACACTGCTTGTTAAAAGCAGTAGCATTCCATAAAGAGACGCCATTGTCGCTGTCATAACAATAGCCGGCCTGTGGGTTGCAATGTGACAGATCTTGAATTTCGGAAACAATTTTCTTTCCGTCAAGACTTGCGACCACACCTTCCTCTATGTGAAAGTTCATTACTGTGTTACTCAGATTGTGACAAAAGTAACAATAATCGATGTGAAGTGATTTGTTGGTGCTCCACAATGCATGACCAATTTTTATTAAGGGTTCGCCTTTCCAAGTTTTATTTTGGTAGGCGATCATGCAATCGTAAGTTGTGACTCTGTGGTTTTTAATGATTTCTGGTGGCAGCATAGCTTTTCCGCCCACCAGACTCATATACGTGACTATAGTATGCTCTTGTTGAAAGCATCTATAAATTGGTGTTGTTTGCGGCTGAACACGCAACGTCCATATGGATACCACAATATCCTCTATGGCTGTAACTTGAGGAAAGTGACATGTTACTTTTTCCGGAAGTTGAATTGCGTGACCAGTGCGTGTTTTATGGCACAGATTGAAAGTTTTGTGATATTGATCTGTCCATGTGAGCACGTTGGCTAATTTTGATTGTATTAGCAACGTGAGTGCCATTAAATGCGACACGTTTCCCCAGAACGAATATGTGCCAGTGTAGCGACATGTTCGACGTGGGTTTGCGCGTCTTGCATCTTGTTGTGAAGATTGTGATTGTTGATGTGATTGATCTGTTTGTGAATCATCACCCTTATCAGGTGAAGGTTGTGAATTATCATCATCTTTTACCTCAGTGTCGATTTTATATTCAACACCGTCCTCTGTGTCGATTTCAAGAGGCACTAGGTTAGATGGAGATCTACGTGTGCGACGGCCGTTGCTTGACAATACTGTGACTGCACGTATTTTGCCATCGCTTGACACGTGTATTTCGTGAACGCGGCCCATTTGCCACATGCCGCGTGGCTGTTTATCATCTGTGATTAACACCACTTGGCCACGTTTGGGAGCTTCGTTGATTGTACCTTTTTTCAAGCGTTGATTTTTAGCTCGATCTTTGAGTAGGTCAATGTATTGACATGACCACTCATACCAAAGCACTTCACGCTTGTGACGAATTTGGTCCCAAAGTAGTGTGATATCATCTCTGTCCTTTTCAGGCACAGAGTTGAGTGCAATTTCATCAATGCAATTGACGTCATTGACTCGTGGGGGTGTGAGTGTGTAGGATTTTGAGATTTGTGAGGGTGTGAGATTGAAAGATCCATCCATTAGCTTATCCCATTCCTCTTTTGGAATTTTTCGCATGGGTTCAATCGTGGTGGAATCGAGTTCCATCTCACGTTTTTCATCCATGTAACATGGTGGTGGGGTGCCCCAAAGAAAATGTATTGGGCGCAGTATTGCTGCACCAATGTCTGTGTTTGACAAATAGGACAATGGTCGCGTGTTGACGGAGAATTCGACGTCAAGCATGACCGTGAGAAATTCATGCCATGTGAGACAACGTCGTCCGCATGCTTTTTTGAGCAAGCGTTTGACTAATCCTACCATGCGTTCGTACACGCCGCCTTGCCATGGACTGTTGGCTGTGATAAAATGCCATTTTATGTCCGGCAGCAATTTGACACAATTTTTGAACGCGGGGGCATTGTCGGACCAAATTGTGTCCGGCATGCCTCGGCGCGAAATAAAACAATTTAGAGCCATAATTGTGTCAGCTGTTGAGACACTATTAGTTGACTCTAAATGAATGGCGCGTGTGCTGAAGCATGTTAGCAACAAAATGTGTTGACTGTGACGGGTACCGTTTTGTGAATAAATTAACGGTCCCATATAATCAATACCAATATGTTGAAATGGTTTGATTTGTGATTGAGTTCGAGTGACAGGTAATGTGTGAAAATCAGGTAATGTGAATGGACCTCCTTCCGCTTTGCGGCATGTGACACATTTTCGCAGAATTTTTGCAACTACCTGCTTGGCACTTGACAACCAGCAGTGTTCGCGTAAATCTGCTAAAGTGTGAAGCATGCCACTGTAACCAGCAAGCTCATGAAAATGAGTAACTACTAGCGTTGTTAACCACCCGGTCTTTGGCAGGTAGTAAAACAACGAAGGGTTTCGGTGTTCTTTGTGAGACACACGCGTGACACAATATAATAAATTATTCCACGCGTCCCATTTGAGCATGTGGTGTTTGCCAAGTTGCGCTTGTGAAATGCAACTGGCACATTCCTCTGCTTGTGAAATGCGCAATACATGTCTAAATGCTTCGTTTAGATCAGCTTGTGTGATGGGTTTTGATAAATATTCGCTTTCGCGCTTTGCAGCTTTATGCATAGAGCGATTTAGCCAATATGTTTTGACACGAAGTAGATATACGACAGTGCGCAACAATTTTGACAGTGTTGAAAATCGTCGAATGTCGATTTCGAATGGATTTGAAGGGATGTGACGTTGTCGACTTTCGACAAATGGATTTTGAGGAGTGATATTTTGTGACAAATTGGGGTCCAAATTGACAGGTACTTGCTGTGCAAGAGCATTAGCTGGTTGTGAAACAGGCTGTGAAGTTACTGCTCCAGCATATAAAGGTCAACTGATGTGAGTGTCGCCTTTCGCAAGCTCTTCGGTGACAGGTTGCGCTTGATATTGCGAAATGTCAAGCATGGTTGATGTGAGGGGTTCAGCGAAAAATGTGGGTCCGGTAAACCACATTGTTTCGATCATTAGTTGATCAAAAGTACAACCACGTGACGCAATGTCAGCTGGATTGTCTTTTGTAGCAACCTTGCAAATTTGAATGCAATGTTTTGACATTTGTGAATGGATTTTGGTGACCCGATTGTTGACAAAAGTAGCCAGCGGCTTTGCTGTATATAGCCAGCCGATGACAACTGTACTATCGGTCCAGAGGAAATTACTGTGAATTTTCCATCCACCCAGCTCAACGAGTTCATGATGTAAATAATCAATGAGCTGTGCACCAATTGTGACACCTAGCAATTCCAAGCGTGTGATTGTGAGGGGTTGACCTTGTTTTGACGGAAGTGGGGCTAGTTTTGTGCGAGCTGTGAGAAAACCACTAAAATATCGGTCATCTTCATAGCCATATTCGTCAGGTGAAATCGCTTTTTGACGCAAATAAGCGCAAACGGCGTATCCATCTTTTGAGGCATCACAAAACACATGTAATTCTAATGGCCGTGTTACGGCTTTGACATCGATGCCAAAAGAATGAAATGAGCGCGGGAATTTGATTTGACTTATGGACGAGAGATGTCGTTTTAAATCGTCCAGTAAGTCATCCGCCTCTGGGTCTTCGATGAGTTCATCCCAGGTTGTGATATTGCACCTTTGAATTATTTGTGACACGCGAAATTTCAACTGAAATAACGCGGGTGCCGTGATGCCAATAGGATCGTATGTTGAAGCCAGCAATTTGTTCAAATTGCGGCGTGTGGCTGTGACAATGAGCGTGAAATCTTTCTTGGGAGCTGGCACTGCAATGGTGTCTTCAATGTGATTGTAAACGAGGCCCATTACTTTGATATATTGTGACTTTTTCGGGTTGAGGTCATCAGGTTTGATTTTCTCCGAAACAATAGGCGAATTTGTCATCCATTCGCGCATGTTGAAATTTGCTCTGGCAAAAACAGCTTTAATTAAATGATAGAGCTGTATTGCATATTTGTCATCATCTATGCTGATAACTAAATTATCAACGTAAATGCTGTTGAGTAACAGCTCCAGTTTCAATCGTTCATGGGTCTCAGCGGGATGCATGTGAGCTAATTCCGCTTCTAGGTGATATTTGATAACAGTTGACAAAATGGATGGACTGCATGTGAGACCAAACAGCACCCTTGTGAATTGCATCATTTGAATATTGTCTTCGTGAGTCGGAATAGTGTCATCACGCAGCCAATAAAATTTTGTGAAAGCGCGTGATTTTGGGTGAAGAGCTATTTGTAAAAATGCTTTCTCAATATCTGCTAATAACACCACTTTTCCGGCTCTGAAGCGAAGCATTAATCCGAGCGCCAGTGGTGTGAGAACTGGGCCTCGAAATAAGCAATTGTTGAGACTTGGCTTGCCTGCAGAACCATCATACACTATTCGACATGTTGTCGATCTGCCAGGTGTGATGACAGGTTGGTGAGGTAAGATGTGTTCTTGCAAACTATCTTGTGAACCATAGACGGGTTCTATGACACCCTTGTGAAGTTGATCTGAGATGACTTTCGCGTATGTGGCGAATAAATCGGGATCTTTTCGAAACCGTTTCAACAGTGACAGAAAGCGGCGAAATGCTTCTGCATTGTTGGTTGGCAATTCTTGAATTGTTGATTTGAATGGCCAATCTACGCTATAGCGACCAGTTTCTGGATCGAGAGTAATTGATTCCAGAATTAACTGTTCAGCTATGTCGTCATCATGTGATAATGGATCATCTGTGATACCTATTGACTCGAGACTGTGAAATTGAAATAATGTCTCTTGGCCAACAGCAACAGCTGATGAAGCATGTGAACTGCATGAAACCATGAATTGATGTGGTGAAATGTCGGGTGTTGTGACAAATGACTGTGACGACGCATTTCCGCCAAGCATCAATCCAAGTATTGATTCGACTATAATCAATCCAGATGGGAGTTCGATTTCTGTTGGTCGAATGTCGAACTTCCAATAATAGTCTTGACCAATGACTACATCTGGTTGACATAGTTTGTGACAAAACTCATCAGTCATTTCGGTCAATTCAAGCTGTTCCGCGAATTGTTCTTGTGCGTGTTCACCGTACACAATGTAAATGACTGTTTTGTCGTCTTGTGACAAAGGAGGTGGGCAGGCATATGTTGCCAAATTATCCACTGCACGTAAAGTGAGCGGAATTTGTAACATATTGCCCTTATTGTCGACGTGTTTGTAAATAGGCATGACAGCCTCGACCAAAAACGTATTGACTGTGACAGGCGTTTTTGTCGCAAACACGTTCATTTGAAGAACAACATCTCCTTTGTTTTCAAAGTTATACTCATTTGCCACGGATGCTTTAATGTATGAGTATTCGCATCCAGTGTCAAAGAATATTAACAAAGGGTCTGTGACTCGATTTAATTCAGCGTCTTTATTCACTAATGAAGCCTGGGCCACTTGCAAACGAACAATAGGTGCAAAATCGAACTCACATTCTTGTTCGGCCTGCTGCCTGGTAGCGGTTTTGGGGTTACCGTAACCCGCCTGTGCGCTCAGCACCTCCACCGTGGGCCTGTGACTGGGTTGAAGTGGCACCGACGATGACATTTGGTTCGGGTTGAGGTGTGGGTACACCTCGTACCGTTTCTGCTGGAAGCCGCGGATTTTGGCTTCGACGGTCTCCATATCTGTGCCGTCCTGGATGAGGTTGGCACGGAGCGTCGTCCACAGCTCGTTTTGTGATATTTGCGGGCTTCCTCTTGAGCTTTCGCCTGTAGCTCGTTAGCGGGCCTCGGCCATTCGCCCATGTCTAGCGGGCCGTCCATGTCCAGCTGATACAGCGTATTCTGTCTCCACCGGAAATCGTTCTCGTCCGGGGGGATGACACACACGCTCATCGGTTCCGTGTGTGAAGGCGGATACGATGGCGGTGCATGTGACGACGCCGCGCCCGTTGTGATTACCTGAGCGTTGACAAAATTAGCGCTGGTTGCTTTGACAAAGGCTTTATTTTGTGAATTGTTTACCTGACGCCTGGCGGGTGCCTGTCTGGTAGGACAGAACGCCCCGTGATGCTGACCAATCTGGCGACAATAGTAGCAACTCAGTCGTTGAGTGCACTGTGCCGCTTGATGGCCTCTGCGTGTGCAGCGCGTGCACACATCGCCCAAAGCTTGCAACCGTTCAGTGCGCTCTCTCGGTGTGACGTATTGAGGGCAGTTGGTTGTGTAGTGCTCTTTGATGCTGCAGAACAAGCACTCGAATTTCGGCTTGCGATAGTCAGCAGCAGGTTGTGAGGACTGCTTTTGACTAATCGCTCCGATCGCCGGAGTTCTGGGAGGTTGAGTGGAATTTTTATTTTTTCCTTGTGATTTACCAACATTAGCATTGGTACCAGCAAAAGCAACCGTATTGTGAATAGGTTTTGGTTTTGAAAAGGTATTTTGTGATTTATTTCCTTTTTTCTTTTGCTGTTGCCAACCTCCTCCATTTTGTGGCTTTTTTAATGATGAATTTTGTGATTTCTGAACAACAGTTGAAGATTGTGAACTTTGTTGTTCAGTTTTCATCGCATCTAACCGAGCACGAGCAATGGTAGTTAATGCATCAACAAACCTGACGACTGAGTTCGGTGTCGCCGGTTACAGCGGTGCGCATCGAATTCCGGTGTTCTTCTGTGACGGCAAGAACAATATTATCGGGAAGATAACCACGAATTATTCTTAACACTGCACCAGAATCGACACTTTCACCCCTTTCTTTAAGTTGATTGAGAGTTGACAAAAGGGTTCGTGTGAAATTTGTGAGAGAGTCTCCTCTTGACGAAGGCTTTTCGAGTGAATACAATTTATCCCAAAGGGCTGCTTGTACCCGATGCGTTTCACCAAAGTTTGATTGTAACATGGTGACCGCTGTGATGTAATCTCGACCATCACCTTTTAATCCGGCCAGCAGTTCCGCTGCCGGACCTAGAAGGCTGAGCTTGAGGTATGTATATTTCATACCATTTGACAAATTAGCTCGGTCGTGAATTTGAGCTCGAAAAATCTCCCACCAAGCTGCCCATTCTAACGGATCACCGTTATATTTAGCAAGCTCGATTTTAGGTAACTTTAACAAAGTTTCCGGTTGTGAAGGTTGAGAACTACTTCCCATATTGACATTGTTGTAAGGGGGTTGTGAAGAGGGTTGAGTAGTTAAATCAACATTGACATTTGACTGACCTTTCAAGGAAAGTATCAACCTTTCCGCGGATTTGATTTGCGCTTGGGCGGTCGCCATCCTCGATTCCAGCTCATCCATGAGCATCATCGCGTTGTTCGAGCCCGAGTAGAGCGCGCGCTCTAATTTTGCGTTGGCGCTCTTTAATCTCCGTCTTGATCTCTGTCCAGGCTTGTGATGTGATCTTGGACAATAGATGTGAATTTGTCCATAGCCGCAGACAGGTCCGAGCGTTTCAGCTCGGCTTGGTAGCCGTAGGCTTGAAGTAATTCTAATACTTCCTCCGCCGCGCGCAAGTTCACGGCGGCGGGTTGTGATTCGTCTTTGACGATTTTAGGAATCGGTTTGGATGTGAAACATAGCACTCCGTTGCGCACTCCAGTCAACGCCCGGCTATGTTGAGTCAACGGATGAGTTGTGTCGGACTCATCTACGTTGCTCACAGGCATAGCTGCGGCGGCGGCGGCGCCTCGCTGAGCGCGTACGCGTTCCTCCATAGCAAATCTCGATCGATTGATTGCTTATTAGCAAAGTGGTAGCTAGCTGTGAACGAAGTAAAATAATAAAAATAAATATTTCGTTTCTTGTGACTTGTACTTGTAAAATCGTAAGTAAATATGCACGCGCTACTAACGATTTTGCATCCAAAACCGTATTACCGTAACCTCGTGCGTGTGACTCAGGCTGTGAAAAACAATTTCCAATGAAATTTCGCGCGAGACGACTTAATTAGAGTGACCAATTAGTTTAATTAGTCACCCTGCTCGCTGCGCCATGTAAAATAATACGGAACCTTTTGAATTGACTTGTGAACCAGCTCCTATTCCTAACCGAGGAAGAGGACAAATGTGAACAAATGAAAGTTGACGTGAAGCGTCGTCTCTAGTTGACGTTCCGTTATTTTATCAAATGTGATTAGTTGAGTTGAAGTGAATTGACGTGAGTTAGTGTGAAAGCAAATTTAGATTGTTTACCAAAAGTTTTGACGAACGTTTTTATTTAGACAATTAAATACAAAGAAATAAGTGTAAATAAAATATATATAAAAATATACGTAAACAAGGGAATTAATTTACAACTAAATTAATTACTTAATTAAAACGTAAAAGAAGCTCTAATTACCAGAGAAATAAGGCAATTTTAAAGAAGGCACTTAATTACGACAAAAGGCGACAATTAAGTGGCGCGGTTGTGAATAAAGCACCTCAAACAGCGCAGGTGTGAAATAAAGCACTGAGGTGACTTAAAGCACCAAGCGTTAAACTTAGCACCAAAAACAAGCGACTCAATAAAGTGACAAACGGCGCTTATTTAGATCCTAGGAAGAGATTCGTGTGAAGTTGACGAGGTTGCAAACACTGCCGATTTTAGCTGTGAAATCGGCTTTTAAGGGCCAGACCGATGGCGCCAATCGGTCGGCTCTAATCTCCGATTTTTACCCAACATTTCCAATTGTGAAAGTTCAATCCTTGCCCGCTCGCTTCTCCGATGAAAAGCGAGCTAAACTGACAAGATAGTGAAAATGTGAGACAAGCCAGACAGCATTTGAAATGGCGCGCGGGCCCGGCCCCCCACTCGGGGCGGGCCCGCCGCTTAACATAAACATGACGGCGTATTTGCGTGCTGCTTGTCAAGGAAATGTGGCGGAATGTGAGCAATGACTAAGATCTAAATATGTGAGCAATGTGAAGCGCACGTTGTAAACAACATCACTTGAGATATTAAATGACGAATGTGAAGATGTTAAAATGGGAATGTAAATATGAATGAAATCTTGATAAGTTGAATTAATTAAATATAAAAGCGAACAAAAAGACGTTAACTTAAATATTATAGGTTTTACATTTTACGACAATGTTACACAGCAGCTGCATGGAGTGCTAAGTAGGTGAAATAATAAACTCCCCTCAAATAAGCCCCCCGTAATGACTGAGGCCTAGTACACATCTAAACCCATTACACATCTAATTCTACCCATCACACATCTAGGATTAAGAGTTTGGTGTATTATTTGAGACGTCCGCTCTACAGTGGGCGGCAAACACAAAAGCTTAAACGTCTATGTCTATGGCTTTGTGTTTACCGGCCACTGTAGAGCGGGCGTTTCCACTATCATGCAAACAAATTCAGTCTCTCTGACCATGGAAACAATGCATGCTGCCAGCGCCGCTGAATAATGAGCTATGTTTGATTGAATGATAGACGTTTATCAATCCAACATTTAGATAATCGCTGTTTATCCGCAAACTTTGTTTAGATGTGTAATGGGTACCGACACAGGGCCCCTGTAATTAATCCATCAAAATTTGTTGGCGGGTATTTCGCTTCACTAACGTGTTTTGGGTCGATCGGTTTGGTCGTGTAGCTGACACATAAGATTACCAACGCCGTTATCATGAACAACACAAATCCAAAATGCAAGTAGTGGAACTGAATAATCGCCGTTAAGTATGAAGTTTCCGCGCTGTCGTCATTACTGGGGGCAGTCCCAGACCCTGTAAAATGCCCTGTAAAATGTCAAATGACATGCAATGTGTCAAATGTCATGTAAAATTATCGGTAAAATGGCAAACGTTTGCTATTTTATTGGGCATTTTACATGACTTTTGGCACTTTGCATGACAATTGATTTGACATGTTGCAGGGAATTTTACAGGGTCTGGGACTGGCACCAGTCCGTGTCTGTAATGCCGCCATAAATCATCTGCAAAATGAGCCGTGTCCCTCCAACGATCAGGCCTACCATTAGCCCGGTAAAAGTGCCCTGGGAATTTTTGTAGTGGTTATAAGTTAATTACGTGTAATTACTCTTGTAGACGCTTCATTTCTTCACCTGTTCGTTTACCCTGGGTACAAAGATGGCCAGTACGAACGCCGCACTTATCGGTGGGGACAAATAGCTTGTGGTGCTTTGCACTCCTGTCCACAGCTGTGATCCGTGTGAATATTGGTATATTGGTACCCAAAGAATTGACAAGATGACCATAAGTACCACGAATAGCCTGAGTAGGTGGGGAGATTTTTTACATATCGGTGATGCGATGCCAATTCCAGGGGTATTCTTGATTTTGACCCTCCGGCGGGCTGGATAGATAGCAAGTCGCTCCTCCGGAGGGATAGATAGCTGAATATTTTTTGAGGGTGGGGGGTCACGGGGGTTCAATTTGTAGTTTTTAAAGGTGTATAAGGAAGAAAAGGGGGAATTATCGCACAGGTGAAAATGGGTATAAATATAAGCACAAAATAGCTAAATATAGGCAGTTAGACACATGAACTAGTGATTTTAGCGGTGAAAATCTCTAAAAATGTACGAAAAATAGCGATTTTGAGCGAAAATTGGGGTATAGTTTCTCAAAAATCGCACCAGATAGATAGCTGGCCGATTGGGGGGGGGGGGTAATCGCATAGTAGTCCAAAATACTGCCTCTGGGATAGATAGATAGCTGAGCGGTCTCCAGGATAGCTGGGCGGTTGAGAGGGAAACCCTCCGATCCCCCCCCTTTCCTACCCCTGAGGCCAGTTCCGCAAATTGAGAAGTGAGAAGTAAAATGGCAAATGCGAAGTGAAATGGCAAAAGCGAAGCGAAATTTCATTTTATTTTTATTTTTTTACTTACCTTTTGCCAATTTACCTGCCATTTCAATTCGCTTTTGCCATTTTACTTCTCACTTCTCAATTTGCGGAACTGGCACCTGGCCCACTCTTTATATCCAGTGAATCTCAGATATAAATTGGGCGCATTTTGAACTGTCAAGCCACGACGCTTTGTGATCGCCGGTTACCTACAGGACAGGGGAGTTCACATGTGTACGGCGCTTACCTGCCCACTGTCCTCTGCTCCGCCTCTCCGGCGCGCGGCCACAGCAGCGGCCAAATGTCCATGGCGAAGATGGTGCTGCTGCTGTTGAAGATGCTCGTGAGTGACGTCATCAATGCGGACATCATGCATGCGACCATCGCGCCCACTAAACCTGTAACGCATTATGCCACAAACTTGCAGCATTACTTGTATTTGTACCAAATCGCCGCAAACAGGCTTCAAAATACCTTTTGGCATGAGGTTCATAGCCAGGGGCCAGTTCCGCAAAATGAGAAGTGAAATGGCAACGGCGAAGTAAAGGCGCAAAGGTGAAGTGAAACGGCAAGTGAATTGGCAAAAACGAAGTAACAAAATAAAAATAAAACGTAATTTCTTTTCGCTTTTGCCATTTCATTTGCCAATTCACTCGCCGTTTCACTTCGCCTTTACGCTTTTACTTCGCCTTTGCCATTTCACTTCTCACTTCTCATTTGGCGGAACTGGCACCAGAAGCGGGTAGGCATAATTAGTGCAGCCACTGGCGCTCCCGCACTTGTCAATACAATCACGGTGCCCATAACAAACCAAGCAATCTGTACATTCATTGTGATTTGGTATGGTTTCAAACACAATTTAGCATTCAAAAAATCAGTCGTTATTTATGTTTTCGAAAATCTCAATAAATATAAATATATACCTAGGTGCAAGATTTATACCTATACATTTTTTTTTCCGAATTCTGAAGCATTTAGATATTCATATATGCCTTTTGAAAAAAAAATCTCTGAAAAAAGTCACTTATATTTATTTACCAGATAGCAGGGAGATCCTATTGTAGTATTTGATTGAATTACTACAATATTAAAATACCACACTAACTATCCCAGAGGCCGCTCAGCCATCTATCTATCCTGGAGGCAAAATTTTGGCCTAACTCCCCCTAACCCCCCCCCCCAAAAAAAAAAATCACTCAGTTATCTACCTATCTGGAGCGATTTTTGAGAAACTATACCCCAATTTTCACTCAAAATCGCTATTTTTCATACCTTTTTATAGATTTTCATCTCCAAAATCACTAGTTCATGTGTGTAACTGCCTTTTTCAGCTTTTTTAGTACTATATGTGCTTGTATACCCATTTTTAGCCATTTTCACCTACTTTTAGCGATTTTTCTCCCTTTTCTTCCTTCTACACCCTGAAACGCCTATATATCGAACCCCCGCAACCCCCCCCCACCCCAATTTTATCCAGCTATCTATCCAACCCTCTGGAGGGTCAAAATCAAGGAGACCCCTGCGAGATAGGTATATTGCACTTTGTGACTACAATTTCTCCAGAATGCCTCTGCTTAGATGGAGCACCATTGACCATGCATTATATTTGTTGAGATTCTTGATCCTTAAAAATTTTCTCAGTGATGTCATTTCTTCCTAAAAATGTTGCAGAGGTTTACTAAGGAATATTTTGGGGGGGGGAGCTTTTATGAGATAATATTTAATCAAATATTCTCAAAATCATTCATTTTTGAATGCTAAGCACAATCAAATAAATATATATGCTGTCTACCTTTGTACAAGACCCTGGCTATCATGCCAGGAAAAATGAACAGCCACATAGGGGTTAGCTTCAGAAAGCCAGCAAAGATACAACCCCCTTTGGCGTGGGCAAAACTGCGCGCTGATAAAACCCGCTGCACAAGCAGTTGGTCAGTGCACCAGTACCACACTGCGCTAACAGTGAGCCCGAATGTCATGCCCGGCCGTCGCAGAGCATCAAATACAACAACTGGCATTTTTTGAGCTTAGGTTCATTCAATTTTGGAGAATTTTAGCGTGGATAGTTCAGGCAAAGTTTAGTAGGCCCGCCCAATTACCTAACTAAGTGGTGATTTCTGTGATCATAAGTGGTGATTTCTGTCAAAAATATCCATTTTTATGTCGACTCATTTGCATATCGCTTTTTGTCGAATGTTTGCGACTCAAGTTAAATTTGGCATGGAATAATGCTTAAATAAGGTTGTAAGAGAAGGCTAATATGTACAGTGTGAGTGATGTTTCACTGTAGAAGTATGTGGGAGCACATTGGCTGGATATTATATACTACACAAACATATCACAGCTTATTGTCATGCAATAGCATGAACAAATGGAAGATTTTTCACTAAAAATGCTTCAAAGACCAATGAAAACAACCGCCAATGGTAATGTGCATGTGAAATTGCGCGCTTGTGCGCAAAAATTGCAAAATACATAGTGCATAAGCACTAAAAATTTTGGCTGATGTTTTTTTTATAAGACGGTTTTGATGTCTCTCTGTCTTTAAAAAAAGACATTGAAAAAGAAGACATTGGCCATCCCTACTTGAAGGAGCTCCAAAATTTAGTGCTACACCCCAAAAAATGCAAGGCGAATTTGATGCTCTACTTCCAAGGTAAGTCCGCGTCGACGGATCTGAGCATGCTGTACGCATCTGCCCGCGGCCTCGCATTGTCTATGCATTTCTGTGACACGTTGTGCAAAGGTAGCTCCGCAATGGACTCGTTGTAGCCAGAGGGCAGTCCCAGACCCTGTAAAATGCTCTGTAAAATGTCAAATGTCATGCAAAGTGTTAAAAGTTATGTAAACGTACGTTTGCCATTTTACCGGGAATTTTACATGACTTTTGACACTTTGCATGACATTTGACATTTTACAGGGCATTGTACAGGGTCTGGGAGAGGCACCAGAAATCAACCCCTCGTAGCCCCCTATTTCAACAAAGCCTGCGCACGTTTCACAGTTGCAGCGTGTCTCTTTTAAATAAAAAGTACTCTGCTCGAAATTTAATTTGTTCACTTACTTAGTACTGCCATCAGACCGCACCCGACGAGCACCAACATTACCTGGGTGCACTCCTAGACCCTGTAAAATGTCAAATGTTATGCAATGTGTCAAACGTCATGGAAAATGCCCTGCAGAATGGAAAACGTACGTTTGCCATTTTGCAGGACATTTTACATGACTTTAAACATTTTGCATGACATTTTACAGGGTCTGGGAGCGCCACCTGCACTGCGTCTGTCCATATCACCGCCGTCAGCCCCCCTTAAGTGTAAATACTCGTGTAGGTAAGGGGGAAGTCACATTTTCAACTATGAAAATGTCTATGAATATTAAACGCGCACCGGTCACCGTGAATACCATCGCGATGAACAGAAGAATGCCGATTGAAGGATACAGCGGCAATTGAAACGCTTGCTCCAAAAAAACAGCCCCGGCAAACAAATCTACCGAAATCTTGGTTGTGATGTAGAGGATTAATGTCAAGAGGGACACGTAAATGTGTATCCTGCGGCCGCCGAGCCGCTTTTTCAGGTACTCGGGCATGGTGAACACGCCCGACGAGTAATACACGGGTACGAACAGCCAGCCCAGCAGAATGAGAATGAACACCGCCTGCGAGCCGATCAGAGTTGTTCAAAGTACTGAACTTTTCTAAGAGTAAACGTAAACGTAAAGTATTTTTATTTTACTCTCACCTGAGTACAGAAAACGTAAAGTATTGTATTTTTACTTTTACACTGCGTAAAAGGTGAGTAAAATACTTTTTTCCAGAGAAAACGTAAAAATGAATATTTTTTCCAGGGAAAACGTAAAAATGGGTATTTTTTTCACAGAAAACATAAAAGTGAGTATTTTACTCCCAAAATTACATAAAAATTTGTGTGTGTTTTTCTATTTCTATTCCGCTGTACAAATTCCGGCACTATGTATTGATCATGAACCGAATCGATATGAAATTGAAGAGCATTTTCATGAATGAACCCTATGTAAAGAAATTCCTGTTCAAGTCCGTTCATTTGAACATAAATACAATTGGTATGTGCCTGGTCAAAAAACTGTGCCATGGTATTTTTGTGGAAACTGAACTCTACTGAATGTTGTGTAAACCTACTCGAAATTTATATCCGTAAATATCCATAAGATTCTCACTCACAAATTAATGAGACGAAACGAAATGATTACCTCTTATGGTAGGTATAAACGTTCTGCTATTTTTACATGCGCAATATCCCCACAGATCATGGAGAGGAGTATGCTTCACACACCACAATCTGATGGCTGATATTTGGTAATTGAAATTGGACATGCATAAAATGACATTCTGATTTGCATGGTCACGCATTTATATGATTGGTAATAATCGCTCATATTTGGTAAATTCTGTTTGCAATAATTTCGTCGTGAAATGCATATTTATGATATTTTTGTGCGGAAGGACTTCACCGTAAATTGGCTGTCCATAGCGTATGAGTGAATAAACTGAATTTGCTTGTGCGTAAATCCGTTCTGACACTAAATTAAATTAAATTACTATAAAAACAACAAAGATGTGTTTTCCTCTCCTGATAAGTATTTTTTTGAAAATGTTCTATCCCCTTCCGAAAAATGTCCTTTTTTGAAAATGTCACTTCCTGTCTGACAAAATGACATTTTCTGTCCCCTTAAAATACGTTTTCTGTACTCGCGTACTTTCAAAAAGTACGCGAGTATGTGCATACCGGTATTTTTTTCGGGAGGAAACGTAAACGTATTTACGCAGTACGCGAGTATACGTATTTATCGAGTAAACGTAAATACGTTTTAACAACTATGGGTCCGATATCATTGTGTTGTCCTTTTCTGTTCCCATCAATAAATCAATCAATAACAATAATTATTATATGGTGGAAGGGGGTACATTTGTGAAAATGCATGTAAATGCTGTGCTGGGGCCGGGGCGGTCCCAAGCCCTGTAAAGTCTAAAGTAAAGTGTCAAATGTAAAGTCAAATGCAAAGTGAAATGTCAATTGCCATGCAAAATGTCAAATGTAAAGTAAAGTGTCAATCGTGTATCCAAATCTTATTTTTTGTATCCAAATCTTATGTCGAAAAATAAGATAGATAGATAAGATCCAGATAAAATCTGGATACAAAAAGATAAGATTTGGATACACACTACTTTACATTTGACACTTTGCATGACAATTGACATTTGACTTTGAATTTTACTTTACATTTGACACTTTACTTTACATTTGACTTTACATTTGACACTGTACTTTACACTTTACAGGACTTGGGATTGCCACCTGGCCTCAATCAAATAGCGCCAGCGCCGTGGTGCCATTCCATCGCTTCACCACTCGAGGGGGTTATTCAAGTCGGCGAGTAAAATTTGCTCACTTGGACAACATGAGTTGTTCAAGGAGGACATGAGATATTCGAGGATTTAGGTGCTGTAGTATTTATGAATTGCGCCGTCCGGAAAAAAAAACTTTGGCTAACTTTACGACTTGCATCGATAAAAACGTACGCACATTAATCTCAAAGCCGGTGACGGCGATTCCGCCAGCTGCAGCTGATCCGGGCAATCCAAGAAAGTGCCCACTGCCGACGTTCGAAGCGAACAAACTGGCGCCCACGAGCGACCAGTGCATGTCGCGGCCGGCCAGAAAGAAACCGTGAGCCGAGCCCACGTTCGTGCCCGGCTTGTAGGACGACTGCGTATTTATACACTTTCACATATCTCATTACCAACTTTCATTACCCATTATTCTTAAGTCCCACTATGGTATACAATTCAGCTCCTGATAAGTCATTATTCGATAAAAAATAATATACTCGGTGGACATCACACTTGGTATGGAAACCTACCATAACCCATTTGAAAAATGAACCAAAAATTAGAGTTTTGTTCATTACAATATTTCTTTTTTACTGTGAAGTAATAATTCACAATATTTATCACAAGATTTTATTCATCAAATTATGGTAGGATTCTGCACATATTTTGCGGTCCGCCGAGTAGATCAAGTGCGAATGTGGGTACCAAACCAATGTGGGTCTCACCCTAGCACCAAAAAAGGTGGAGCTAGAAAAATATTAGGCATTAAACTGACCCATAAGCCGACGATCAGCACAGCCATGAAGTACACGGTGAGCACTAGATAGTCGACGACGAACACGCGCGGCTGGTTGTCCTCACTGGCGGCGCCGTGCAGCGCCGGGTTGTTGTCGCACATGCCCGCCAGCACCATCTCCGGCGGGCACATACTGCACCGGCCGATGTCGGAGTGCAGCCACGAACGGCGATCCATTATTCGTCTTGACAAGTGCGAATGTTGTCAGTGCGCCCGCCACGCCCAAAGCCAGAGTTAGAAATGGGATCGTGCTCCTATGCATGAATATATAAATACTCGTCAAACAGCTCACTTGGTATGGAAAGCTGCCAAAATTTTATGAATAAAAACTTGTGATAAATTTCGTAATTTATTATTCCATATTAAAAACGAAATATTATGATGAAGAAACTGTATATTTTTATACCTACCGTATATCCTCGAATAAGTCCCCAGGGGAGTTATTTTTTCGTCAGCGTTTTTGAGGGGGGAGTTATTTTTTTCTCAGAAAACTTGGACTTGGTTCATTGTATGAATGCATTCTGTCAACTCATGTAATCCAGGTATTTAACAGTTCTACAACAACTAAAAGGTGTGTATACACTGTGAACGCTGTTATGTATCTGCTGTCGCTGCCATACGTTGACATTCTTTTTTATTTTCATCGATCAATTTTGTAGCATATTTTTCACCCAGAGGGGGGAGTTATTCAAAGAGGGGGGGCGTTATTATTTCGTCGGAGGTTTTGAGGGGGAGTTATTCAAGGGGGTCTTATTCGAGGATATACGGTAATTTTTTGTTCATTATTCAGATGGGTTATGGTAGGTTTTCATACTAACTGTGATGTCCGCCGCATATACCTACCTATGTGAACTGGCTTTCAATTGCATGGAGCAAAGTGTACTGGTGATGATGGGTATTCATTTAAAATATCAAAAACATGCGTGATATTTAATTGAGTGTAATTTTTCTATCTCCATTGCTCATTTAGGAATGATCTCATAAGGAAATATTGGGTTGTACAAGAGTTGCAAAAACGTTTAAATGTTCAAGCTGTAAAATGTCAAATGTCGTGCAAAGCGTCAAAAGTCACGTAAAAGTTTCAAATCTTCTATTATTGTTTACTGGTTGTTTGACATTTGTCGTGACGTTATTTGGGTGCATTTCGAGACGAGGGTTTATTCGAGGGGGGTTTAATTCGAAGAAATATGGTATGCAGCGCAGCGTGATGCCGTCAGTCATCCGCGTATGTGATGGTAATGTCTTTTGCACTTGGCACACTTTTAACTTCTGTCAAAATCGCTGGTACCGTAGCGGTCGAAGTCTCGTTAACTATATTGATTACTGCATTACCTCCAATAGCAGGCATGCACTCCAATAATTAGGTACCATCTAATAAGAGGTTCAGTTTCAGCTTTTATGAATATGATGACATAATAACTAAGTATACCTCCAAACCTCCAATAAGACGTATAAAAATGGCTGACAATGGCAGTGCTAAAAATGGCCAAATGGCCCCCAGGCAACTCGGTGTCAGTGGCCCGGTTCACTATTTTGTTACATTCCGGCTTGATAAAATGAATTGAGTTGTTTTTCAATGCTGGCTGGATGTTTGGGGAAAACAATAGTGGCGAAAACAATAGTGTGCATCCCCCTAATAAGAGCAAGAGGTACACCTTTATTGTAGGTGCAGATTATAAATAGGTGACTGGGTGGTAAGAAAGAGCTCGCCACTGGCAAACAAAAATCATTTTAATAAAAAAATAGTGACGAAATAATTATAAATACGAATGATTGGAGGTAATACCGTATAAATATTTTATGTTCCTTCTGCAGCATGTGCCATGTAGTCGATGAACTGACTAAAACATTTTATTCCAACTAGCTACTAGTGATGGAAAAGCGCCAGATAAAATTGCGCCAGGCGCCAATGGCGCTACGGCGCCATTCAAAAAATTGGCGCCGGACGCCAAAGGGCGCCTGAAAAAATGGCGCCATGGCACCATCTGAAAAAATGGCGCCAAAGAGCGCCAGAGAAAATTGCGCCGGGCGAAAGGTTGTGTCACAATTTAAGGTTGTGCCTAAGCTGTGTTTTGCAAGATACCGTATTTACTCGAATAATCCCCCCCACTTGAATAATTCCCCCCCTCGAATAATTCCCCCTGTTAGACAGGTAAGGAAAAAATGATTCCCCCACTTAAATAATCCCCCCAGCAATGACGGACGGTAGATAATGCACATGCTTCTAACAAAAAAAAACAATCGATGAAGCCAAACCATACAAAAGAGCTGTGTCTGGTTTGATTCATCGAATGGAAATACAGCACATTCGGGTGCAAAGATGCAATGGAATGTGCACTATCAATGGAAACAGGACATACATGTGTATGTAGTGTGATAGAAACGTGCTTGAAAATTGTGATGAAATAATAATCCCCCACTTGAATAATTCCCCCCTCGAATAGTTCCCCCCTCAAAAATGTATGACGAAAAAATAATTCCCCGGGGGAATTATTCGAGTAAATACGGTATAAATACATGATCAATTACCAACTATGTTACTTACTTGGATTTTCAAACAACTAAACTTTTCACAAAGACCCTACCTTCTGAAGGCATAGCCACTCAAATAGATTAAATATTTACATTTTAAATAAGTAATCAATGCTGTTTGGGAACAAATTATTGTAGTTTAGGTGTTGACATTTTTTCAATTGCAGAGCATATTTGAAAATTGCTAGTTTGTGTAGTATGAAAAACATGAACCCAAACTTTCAAAGCTAGCAAAAATTACAATAGTAAATGTGTTAAGTACCACATAAATGATGTCATTGAGCAGATTTTTCCACTTGAGTAGGAAAAATATCATCTCCCCATCATCTTGCGCTATTTCTGGCGCCACCCAAAACAATGGCCCCAGGCGCCAAATTAGCGCCAGCGAAAATAGCATCAATCGCCAAGGGCGCCACGGAAAAGGGCGCCATGGCGCTGGCACCATTTGGCGCCATGAAAGGGCGCCAGCGCCAGCGCCATGGCGCTATTCCATCACTACTAGCTACCCAGATAAAGTTCTATCTTTCTCCATTTGCGTGTGGTGTAAAACCCCAAGCGCTTGACGCACCGATCCTATACTCGGCGTACATGATACTCTGCCGTCGCACTGATTTATGTCTCGTGTTGGAAGCGAGCCAATGATTGTTAAGTCATGCGATTTCCGTAAAAAGATGAAAAAATTCATCGATGTGAATATGTTAATGAATAACATAATAACAACAATCAATTTTGTCATATTTTTATGAAACTCGCACGCGCTAACCATCGTTGGCACACTTCCAGCGGAAACCACGCGTGCAGGGTGTAAAGTAATTGGAGTATACATGTTTTCTCCTATTATGAAAATTTACGCGACGAAAATGTTTTCTAGCGTCATTAAATTTTATGTTGAAAACATACCCATTAGACATAGTTTAGTTTTCTCAAGCCGGCAAGATTAGGGATGGTTCTAACTTGATAAAAATGAAAGATAAAACGTTCTACATGGAGTAAACATTGATCTGTCAGCGAATGGAAGCGAATTGGTCTAGCTGCAGTGAACTGTGAGATGATTTTCGGTTGATACTTGAACTTGGCATGTGACTTGTAGTTCTTCTTGACGTGTCTTCTCAAATGTCGAGGCGCCGAATTGGCTTTAATTGGTAATGACAATCATGTTGGTCACGAAGTAACCCAAAATCACCGAAGAAGTCCTCTAGGAAGTTGTTTTTCTCAGATTTTTGATCGGCTGGGTTCCTTGTTGACGAGGGGTTTGTTGCTGATTGTTTGTTTTTGTTTGCCAGGCACGGGTATCCAATGATGGGGGGGGGGGGTTACCAACCAATAATATGATCAGACAACAAAATGATTATTTTTTGTGGGCCTGTGCCCTCCCCCCAAGTATATCGTGTATAAAATGCTTAAAGCCAACTTTATCATTCATAGAAGCATGACTTTTTAGTATGCTTGAAGGGTTCAGCAATTTGACAGAACTCACTTCACTGCCGTGAGAAAGTTGTTCAAATTTTTCCCCTCTCCCTCAGTTTGACAAAATGTGATCAGCTGAACCTGGTCGAGTGATTTTTCAACACTGGCTATTTTCCACTGTTTTTTTCACCTGACACATTTTCAAGTGATTTTCAGATATGAGTGAAGTGAAAAAAGTTCACTAATGTCATTGCGCAACTTTTTTTCACTTTACTCATATCTTAAAATCATTTGAAAAAGTGCCAAGTGACAAAAACTGGCAAATGTGCGTAACGGGCAGATGTGCGTATCAGGCCTGCCCCGATTTACCCACTTGTTATCAGTGCTCAACCTCAATGTGAAACTGTAAAGGAGTGTTTTTTGTGCATATAAGCGATTGGTGGCTTCAGTGTCCACTTTTTGTTGGCTTTAGCCATTTTTTACATGTATCGTAGTTTTTAACAGCGGAATAATTGTGCTTCAACATTGTTGCCAAAACCGAATATAAAACTGTTTAATCGGGCAATCAAATTTTTTATAAGATGAATTCCACATAAAGTAAAGTACACTAGACGCAAAAGAGTGAAGATTGTTGAGTGAGTGAAGCACATTCATAACAAGTGAAACGAAACTATAATTTTTTTTGTACATTTTTCTATTTACCATACAACCTTGAAATAACCCCAGCGGTCTTTCTATTTCGCTAGCAAATTTCGTGGGGAGTATTTTTCCTCAGCTCGCTCAGACCTGGGGGTATTTCTAGGAGGGGGTCAATTCAAAGAAAATTCGAGGAAATACGGTATGTGTATACCTAGTTAGATATTATACATGTAAATATGTATTTACTGTAATTAGTTATCGCATTGCATAGTAGTCGCACGTGCGGAGTTCACACCCGAACTTTCACATACCTAAATATTTTGTAGATAAGAAGAGTATAAAAAGTTGAGAATACGAAAGACTGCCTGGCTTTCCTACCTGCTTGGAATGGAATAGCGCATACTTTTGGTCGCATATGTAGATTGTTTCGCTAGCGAATTAACTAAAACTGTGATAGGTTTTCTCATATTTATCATTTGTGTTTCATAAGAAGCATTGTTCACCGGCCTACTGGGAAAGATCTACCTATCAGCTGTGAAATAATTTGAAAAAGAAACCATATTGTTATATTTATGTCATTAGTTACAAGGTTTTTCTCCCACATCACGTGACCATTGAGAACATCGAAAAACGATTACTGTAAGATAATGGATAGAAAAGAACGTTTTTTATAAATGTTTTTTGATAACACGAGTGTTTTTCAAAATCTCTCAAATGTCTAGTGCCAATACATTAAGAGTGATGTTTCACACTGTGGAAGTATTTATATGGAAGCACATTGGCTGGATATTATATACCAGCTACACTAACATAACATTACATGGTATTATGCAGAAATGAAAACTTTTCATTAAAACACAAAACCAATGAAAACAAAACATCAATGTCAATTTTTATGCGAAATTGCGCGCTTGCGCACAAAAAATTGCAAAATATGCAAAAATTGATGAATCAGTGTTAAAATTTTGAAAGTTAAATGCTATCGACGCTTGCGTTTTTTTTAAAAACAACGTTTTTCTTTAAAAAAAACAACAGTTAAAAAACGCCGGCCATCCCAAGATACAACCTTACCACAGCCAAGATTCAGCAAATATTACAAGTAAAATACATATAAAAACACAGCCCCAGCCATGACAACGATGGCGGCGCCATCCAAGAACCATTTGGTTGCCCGATCCTCGATCAGCGCACTTCTGGTGTCTTTGGGACCGGTGTCTTGCTGAACGGTGTCCACTGCGCCATTTGCCGGGGCGATGCGAGCCTTTTTCTCCAGTCCGAGCAGCTTGTAGATGAGTCGCCGCCAGCCGGGCATCATGCTGATGTCGACTTGCGCCGACTTCCCGTGGTCGGTTTCGTCTGCGTTTGAGAGTGTTTAGGTGACGTGCCGAAAGGTTCCTTTTTTGGGAAAGTAATTTAGTTACTAATTTAGTACTCGTGCAGTCGAGAAACTACGAAAATTCTATTTTTGGGTATCTTTTAAATTTTCAGCGGAGTTGCCTCTTTTTCACTTCACTTTTTTATCACTTTTTCGTTCTTGTTTATAGTAACTTCGTTTTATGTCTGTGCATCTGCATGCATATTGCGGCCGGACTTGATTAAAACCCGAAAAGTGAAAAGTTAAGGCATTTATTTTCGGGTTTCGATTCTTGGTTAAAATTCTATTTATCCATTGAAAAGGCTGGTAAAACTTCAAAAGAATGTTTTTCAGTCGGTGAACTTTTATTTGTCATCGATAGGGTTTGATAAGAGACGGACCTGATGACTTCATATCATTCATTTCCATGGGCTCCGCCTCTAGTTCGTCCCATCGCGACCAGAAAGTCAGGCGGCGCAGCTGCGCACATTGTCAACTTGTCAGTGCAAAAACTCTATTTAGATACCCCCCACCCCCTCAAAACGGGCATTATGAATTTATAACCCCCCCTCTCGAAATACCCCCAAATTTAGTGTATAGAGAATGTAAATGACAAAAGCTGCAGTTTGTGATCCGGACAGTGCAGAACAGACGTTACAAACAATGACTGTGTTATGTTAGAACAGGGTTTATAAATACCATCTACATGCTTATATACCTAAGTATATCGAGTCATTGTTTTGGTGGTTTTTGTTGTACTTTCTACGTCTGCATACGTTACAGATGACAATTTGGTACTGGGATATCAAAAAATTTCTGGCGAAATAATAAACCCCCCTCGAAATACCCCCTCGTTTAACCCCCCCCCCTACAAGTTTCCACTCTGAAAAAATAAACCACCTGGGGGTAATTCGAGGAAATACGGTATGTCAACTATCTTACTCACGTGTTTCTTGTCAATTGGCGGCGTGATCATGCTCACTCCCAAGGTCACTGCCACTGAGATGATGAAAAGTAGTACGCCGAAGTGCAGGTAGTGCACCTGCGTGTAGGCGACGCAGTTTGGTGGTTTGCCGTGCGACTACGCGAATCTTCAAAAAATTATTTACCGATGTTAGAATGGCCGGCCTGTTGTCCACTTCCATGCAATCGGGATTTCCATACGCTATCTCCATTATGAATCGAATCAAGCCGACCACTAGGCCAAACATTAAACCAGCGAAAGCGCCCTGCGGTAGCGCGGTAGTCATTATGTCAAAAATATTTTTTTGAATGTATCCGTTAAGTATTTGTGTATTGATCGCACGTACCGGCTCGTTCACTCTGGGTACAAAAATCGCCAGTACATAAACAGCGCAAACCGGTGGCGCCAAATAACTGGTCACACTTTGTATGTAGTTGAACAATTGAGAATTCGTTGACTTTTCGATAATAGGAATCCATAGAATAGATACGCCCACTAGCACGACTACAAACAATCTGAAAATGAAGGTTCACTATATTGCATTCACTTTAGGCGTGGTGAAAAATATTCACTTTCAAATAGGTAGGCACTTTTTTTACTCACCGCCCCACAATAAGCAATTCCACTTCACTGGCTTTTCTCCTAATCAACGGCCATATATCCATTGTGAAAATGGTGCTGGAACTGTTGAATATGCTCGTGAGCGAGGACATGAGTGCCGAAAGCATGCACGCGAGCATCAGACCCGTCAAGCCCTCGGGCAACAACTTGATCACTAGTTGCGGGTAGGCGATGTTGCTGCAGCCTGTCCTTATGCCGCACTTGGCGTCGCAGTCATCGGGACCGTAGCACACTATGCAATCTGCGTGTCGGTCCTTGCCTTACCGTTGCACGGTTCACTCGCAGTCGCAAACTAAATACTCCAGGGGTTTCCAATGGGGAGTGCGGGGGGGGACCCCCAAATTACCCAGCTATCTATCCAGCTACCCAGTCCCTGAACCACCCCTCAAATCGGCAATTTTTTCAGCTGACCCCCCGGACGGTCAAAATCTAGGAGGCCCCTATTTTACTGGCTTTCTTTGCCACGCACCTTTGTACAGGACTCTGGAGATCATGCCTGGGAAGATGAGCAGCCACAGCGGGAGGAACTTCAGCGCGGCGCCGAACACACAGCCGGCCTTCGCGTGCGAGTACGTCTTGGCGGAGAGGGCGCGCTGCACAATCACCTGGGGGCAGTCACAGACCTTGTAAAATGCCCTGTAAAGTGTCAAATGTCCTGCAGAGTGTCAAAAGTCATGTAAAATGTCCTGCAAAATGGCAAACGTACGCCATTTTACAGGGCATTTTACATGACTTTTGACACTTTGCATTACATTTGACTCTTTACAGGGCATTTTACAGGGTCTGGGACTGGCACCTGGTCGCTGCACCAGTACCACACGGCGCTGACGGTCAGGCCGAACGTCATGCCCGTCCACGGCAAGTCGGCGTCGAACGCACGCAGCATGCTCAACGCGTCGGTGCGCGGCAGCGCGTCCGACACGCACTTGTCCGTTAAGTTCAGCGAGGTAGGCACAGGCGGCATTTCGGTGAAGTAGCGCGACGTCAAGCCCGCGTAGCCGCCGATCGCGACGAAGCCTGCACAGTTCCAGCTTCGGAAATTCACCGTGAACGAACTGATTTCTTTGTTGTCTACCGTATTTCGTCTAATAGAAGAGCGCCATTCTGTGTTTAGTCAACTTGTTTACCTACCATTCTATTGGAGGTGCCGTTCTATTAGAGGCTGCCGTTCTTTTTTCGTCGGTGAAAAAGTACCAAAACCTGCCGTTCTATTGAAGGTGCCCTTCTATTGGAAGTATACCGTTCTATTAGAAGAAATACAGTATTGTTATTGATTAAATCTAACGCACTCATAATCATCAGTATGAAAGCGCCGATGATCATGATTACAACTTGCACCGCGTCCGTCCATATGACCGCAGTTAGGCCCCCTGAGCGCATCAAAAATATTTGTAAAAAATGTATTTAGGTGAACAATGTAATGTAATGTAATTGGCAGCAGGCAAGTCACCCGTAACAGTGAAAACCATCGCAATCAGCAGCAAAACTCCAATCGAAGGATACAGCGGCAGTTTAAATGCCTGCTCCAGAAACAGGGCACCAGCGAACAGATCAGCCGATATTTTCGTGAACACGTAAAGCAGCAAGGCCAAACACGACAGGTACACTTGAATCCGCCTGCCGCCGAAGCGTCGCTTTAGATACTCTGGCATCGTGTAGACACCGGCTGCGTAGTAGACGGGCACGAACAGCCAGCCGAGCATCATGAGCACAAATATAGCCTGGGAGGGAACGATTGATTAGGTTCATTATTGGGCTAGAAATGCAACTGGTGCTTACCGCGAGTTTGAGAAAAATTCAATCCTTGAGTGAGACCCCCATTGAATAACACCCCCTTGAATAACACCCTCCCCTGTGGGCCGGGTGAGGAAAAATTAACTCTCTCCATTTGAAAAACTATCCCTCTTGAATACCCCCCTATGTGATTGGTGGAGTGAAAAACATGCTGCAAATGTTAAAAAGCTATCATTCTGGTAAGGCCGACCAAAAAAATACTACGTCTGTGGGCTTATTCATTGAATGCAAATGCAGTGCAGGCATAGCATAAATCGAGGGTGGCATTTTAGGGGGGGGGGGGGTCCACCAGACTTTCGTGTCGTCCCATTCTGTTGTACGTTGGCCGATTTTGATGCCGTTCAAGTATGTTGGGGTTTGAGGTTGGGGCTACGACCAAATTTTTTTGTTTCCTCAAATAATCCCCCAGTCCCGAGATAAGGGGATCTATAAAAAGGTGGTTATTTTGCATATCCGATCTGGCATATTGAATTGAAAGCTCAATAACTCAGCCATTTCTGGGCCGATTTGGATCGTTTAAACCCTTAAAATGATCGGGACAACCTGCAGATTCCATTTTTGTTGTTGTATTAGTGATGTCTAGATTCCGTATGCCGATTTGACCCGGTTTTTCAACACAAAAATAATTTTTTTCTGAACATGCTATCATATAGTTTAGACAACGACAATGCATATAAAACAAAAATGAGTTCAATATCTCTTTCCAATCAAAAGTTATGGCGCTTCAAACTTTTCCCTCCCTTTCACATAAATAACCGCATGAAGAACGATGCATGCTACTTCAAACCTCCATATCTCGACCATTTCTCAGCCAATTTTCACCAATGAACACTTAAAATGATTAGAAAAACATCGGGATATCGTTCTTATTCACATTTTATTTGTATGCATTTTCATTGTGGCAATTTCATTCAAGACTTCGCATTATTTTCTTGTATGGGATATCTGATGCAATGTACGGATAATGTGGGTCTCAAAACGAAATCTCCATCTCATTCTGATCATTTTAAGTGTTCATTGGTGAGAGATTGAGAAATGGTAGAGATGGGAGTTTTGAATTTGCATGCATGTGGTTATTTATGTGAAAGGGAGGGAAAAGTTTGAAGCGCCATAACTTTTGATTGGAAAGAGATATTGAACTCATTTGCTTTTTATATGAATTCTCATTGTCTAAACTATATGATAGCATGTTCAGAAAAATTTATTTTTCGTGTTGAAAAACCGGGTCAAATCGGCATACGGAATCTAGACATCACTAATACAACAACAAAAATGGAATCTGCAGGTTGTCCCGATCATTTTAAGGGTTTAAACGATCCAAATCGGCCCAGAAATGGCTGAGTTATTGAGCTTTCAATTCAATATGCCAGATCGGACATGCAAAATAACCACCTTTTTATAGACCCCCCTTATCTCGGGACTGGGGGATTATTTGAGGAAACAAAAAAATTTGGTAAGTGCCCCAACCTCAAACCCCAACATACTTGAACGGCATAAAAATCGGCCAACGTACAACAGAATGGGACGACACGAAAGTCTGGTGGACCCCCCCCCCCTAAAATGCCACCCTCGATTTATGCTATGAGTGCAGCGCAGCGTGTGAAACTAAAAATACAAAAGAATGTTAGCCTACCGGAGTGGCATTCGTGAGATGAATAAAGCCCAAGTCCTCCTGAAAATTCTATGGAAAATATAACTCCACCCCTTGAATAACTCCCCTCCTTGAAGGCCCCGTCCTCTCAAAAACTGATGAAAAAATAACTCCACTGAGGATTCGAGGATCCATTTGAAAAAAATTTGGTATCTATCTAAGAAACGTGAGGGTCTAACAAAAGTTTCATCTTCTCTCCCACGCTCACATTGAGCTCGAAGCCGGCGACGGCGATGCCGCCCGCCGCGCCCGAGCCGGCCAGGCCGACGTAGTGGCCGGAGCCAATGTTGGACGCGAACAGACTGGCGCCCACCAGCAACCAGTGCATGTCGCGCCCGGCCAGGAAGAAGCCGCCCACCGAGCCCACGTTCGTGCCCGGCTTGTAGGACGACTGCGCGTGCGTGGAAATTGAAAGTTACGTTCACTCGGTGTTAGTGATGGAAAAGCGCCAGAAAAAATGGCGCCAGGCGCCAAGGGCGCCATGGCGCCATTCGGAAAGTGGGCGCCAAGCGCCAAGGGCGCCACAGAAAAAGGGCGCCAGGCGCCAAGGGCGCCATGGCGCCATTCAGAAAGTGGGCGCCAGGCGCCAGGGGCGCCACGGAAATAGGGCGCCAAGCGCCAAGGGCGCCATGGCGCCATTTGGAAAATAGGGCGCCAGGCGCCAAGGGCGCCAGGATAAAAAAGTGCCTACAACACCCTGCGTGTGCTAAAAATGTTTTACAGCACCATTGTACGCGCATTCACTTCTTAATTCGCGTTCTCCAGGATGTAATGAACAAAAACAAGGCTAGCAACAAAAATTTTTTGAATAAAATCCACATGACGAATTCAAACGCAATGGAAATTGTCATTTGACAACAATCCATTCATTACAAATAGACCTTTCCAAACAATGTTTCCTAATTGCAACGATTTAAATCCTTTTTTTATGATTTTGCAAGTTAGACGGTCCATCATTCTTGTCTTCTGATCCGTCAGACAGATCTGATGAACCGTTGGATGAAAGATTTCCACCCACTCACACCACTCCGTCCATTTTTCTGGCGAATTTAGATCATCCATGTATGCGTTTTTCATTTTTTTTTCGTTTACACAGCACTCACCGTGAAACCCTGCTGGCGCCTTTTTGGCGCCCTTCTAAAGCAGGGCGCCAGGCGCCAAGGGCGCCACAGAAAAAGGGCGCCAAGCGCCAAGGGCGCCATGGCGCCTTTCAGAATGTGGGCGCCAGGCGCCAAGGGCGCCACAGAAAAAGGGCGCCAAGCGCCAATGGCGCCATGGCGCGGCGCCCTTTGGCGCCCTCAAATGGCGCCAGCGCCATGGCGCCATTCCATCACTACTCGGTGTGAATGTGGTTGGCTGGCATCATGAGTTGTTAAAATTACTGAACTTTTTTAGAAGTATTTGTAAAATACTTTATACTCACCCCTGAGTAGAGAAAATGTGAAATACTTTTTACCCGTACTGATGCATGGTTACATGAGTAAAATGCTTTTTTCTATGAAAATGTAAAGTCGGGTGCTTTTTTCCTCAGAAAATGTAAACCGTGTACGTTTCATCATAGAACATGTAAAAGTGAGTACTTTTTCCATGGACAATGTAAAAGCTACTACTTTTATGTCAGATCGATTTTGACACTGGACGACATAACACTAACAGATGTCGTTTTAATGATCATTCAGACTGATTCAGTATCATTCAGTATTTTTATGGGAGAATGGTTTCTTTAAGATTTCGTTTTTTAGCAACAAAACATTTAAATTTTAAATTTCTGAAATACGTTGTCTGTACACGCGTACTTTTTAAAAGTACGCGTAGATGTGAGTACAAACACTCTTTTTTAAAGTATATGTAAATGAGGCCTCTACTTCTAAAAGTCGACAAGTCCACAAAATGTGATTTTGAGTAAATCGCATTTTCAGTTTCGGACCCAATTCCAGGCCCGTGGTGCGTGTCCAATTCGGCTCTCTCATGCTTTCCATTATGTTCCATATGTTGACAATAAAGTGTCAAATTTTCAGCCCCTGCTCTCAACCTTTATGTGAAATTTTGGGTGTCCATAAATTTCCATTCGGTCAGAGCAAAACTGTTTTTGGGAGGGAATTGGACTTGTCGACTTCTTGCACTAGAGAACATGTTTGTACCCGGGGAAGCCGAGGCTGCCTTCTGGGCAATTTATGCACTTGTCGACTTTAGAAGTAGCTGTCCATAGTGGACATATCACATTTCTTGCTATTTTTTCCCATAAAAAAGGAAGCGGAGGGATGGACTTGTCGACTTCTTGCACTAAACTAGGTGGACTTGTCGACTTCTTGCCCGAAATTTTTGCATTTTTCCCCAAAAATGTCAAATTTGGCACTTTGCCATATGGGTATGTGAGGTCAAAAATTTTATGGAAAATGATAAAAAATGTGCGGAAGTAGTCCCAGATGACGTTTCCGGGCCTAACTCGAAATTTTCATATTTTGGACTTGTCGACTTTTAGAAGTAGACGCCTCAAATGTATTACCCAGTACTCGAGTAAATATTAAATAGTAAGAAGTAAATGTAAATACATTTAAACAACAGTGTCCTAGCGAACAAGCTAGCGAACCCATAGTCCGACAGCTAGGACTCCCACGAAGTAGCCAATCAGCACCACATAGTCCCACGTGTAAATGTTAGCCTCCGCGCACGTACCCATTTTTGTCTGCTTCTGGTTTTAGATTAGAATTCTATGAGGATACTTTTTCTCCTGCGTAGTAAAAAAATAAAAAATTGATAGTAATTCCTACTACGTTATCACTAAGAATATATTTACGTAGTTTCCCTACGAAGTTCAAAACTGTAAATGTTACGCACACGACACGCTTGACTCGACATGCACAATTGTTCATGGCATATCGGCATGTTTCACCGATAAGCACAACATTTTTGCATATCTGCGGCTGCATTCACAATTTTATACGATGTCGCTGTTCAATAATTTTATGTATCCCCCTTTCTTGGTTTCAAAAAAGCTACCTGCCCATTAAAACCGATAATATTTGACGTTCATGCCAGCGAAAAATATGCACGTAATTTTTATTATACATACACCTACAGTAGAAGAAAAAAGAATTTTTGGCACCGCGAAAGCGTATTGTTATGTAAACCCGGACAAGGCGGCAGCAAAAGCTTCCATGTCATAAAATTTGCAGTCGGCACACAGATATGTTTTGATTTAGGATCCACTATTTATTTACACTTTTACAATGTTACGCGAAACAGTAAAACGGCAGTTAAACACATTGAAACTAGGAAACTACAGTTTCATCTAGGTATGTTGCATGCTCAACTGGGTAAGGCAGGAGTTTGCTAGCTATACACCTGAATAAATACATAAATACGCAGGATGTTTGCCATTGAGCTCAGCGCTGTCGGCGGCACACTTATTGTCCGGGAAAATATCGATAGATGTTATCATCACGCGTATAGAAATTTAGAAAACGCAAATACCTTAATTCGCTAACTGCCAAGACTTTTTTGCATCGATTACAAAGGAAAAAATTGCAAAAGAGAAATTTCATTCAACGGCATAGGTAAATATTTATGCGTACGCGCCCGCGGAGACTTCCAGCGCCAAGGTCACTCAAAGCGCCCGTTCATTTTTAACGATATTTTGTGGATCCCCCAGTTCCAAAAGATGGCAAAGAAACATTTATTAAGTTTCTATTTAAGTTACCGATTTTTTTAAGAAAAAAAACGTCGAATTTTGCTTCCGAAAAATCGAAAATTCATATCAACCTTTTTGACAAAATTTCAGATACAAGAAAAGACCATTCAATGATCAACAAAAATTGCATTACATTTTTGCAAGAAAACATGATAAGAAGTGTGAAAATGCTCTGCTGCTAGCAGAAAATGTTTCATCACATTGTAAATTTTGAAAGCTATTGTTGCAAAGTTCAATGAGCAAGTAGAACTTTGCTTGACAAGGTTGACTTATGTACTGCAGTTAGTATTGAAAAAAAACGACCGATTTTGAGAAAATATAATTAAATATTATCTCAGAAAATCTCTCAAGAAAAAAATATAATTAAATCTCTTGGGTCATTTTGGAAAATATAATTAAATCTCTGAGAAAATCTTTTGCAGTTCAAAAAAATCTCATAAAATCTCTCAACTTAAAGTGTGATTTAATAGATATTTCAAGGTATTTCGAGCGGGGGGTTTTTCGAGGGGGGGGTTATTATATCGCCGGAAATCTTCGTAAACAATGGTAGTAGAGAATGGGTTTTTACGTACCCATAACTAGTAATAAACGTGACTAAAGGGCATATATTAGGACATATAAACGTACATTGCTACACATCCTAGTCTATGTGTAGTTATGATGGAAATTGGCCGCATAGAGTACAGCATGTACATTGCATACATGATGTACATCATCAAATACGGGGGTATTTCGAGGGGGGGGGGTATTTTTCCCCCAGCTCAAAAACACCTGGGGGTATTTCGAAGGGAGATTGATTCAAGGGGGGGGTATTACGAGGAAATACGGTAGTTAAAAATAGATGAAAATTGGTAAAAAGCACATGAACTAGTGGTTTTGAAGGTGAAAATGGGCAAATATAGAGAGATTTTCTCGAGAGATTTTCTCAATCAGGAGAAAATATAATTAAATCTCTCCGGAAAATCATGAAAAAAATATAAATCTCAGAAAATCTTATATTTTCTGAGATTTTCTGAGATTTTTTAAATATAAATCTCCCAGAGATTTTTTCAATGCTAACTGCAGTTGCCAGGAGAGTCTTCACATAATCATTTATTCATTTAGACACAGTAGGATATATTTATATTATTTGATGTGAAAACAGGATCCAGTTACAGCAAATTTAAGAGGATAATTCATGTACCTAAACTTACCATAGTCAATAACCTTTGAAACAATAAGTTTGCTGGTTCAAGATTACACTACTTTAACACAAAGACCTAAAACACTGCATGAAAGCACAACCTGTAAAAATTAGGTTTCTACTCGCAATGATGTCTAGGTGAAGTCAAGTATTTACATAGAAAAAAGTCCTAAATATGTGATGGTTTCCCATCACGACACTATGCCCAAGTAAAGGGAAATTCGTATTGTTAAAAAAAACTAAGAAAATTGAAACTAATTCAAACAAGACAAGTTGAGAACATGTTCTAAAAATTCAAAATTCGAAATATATTGGAAAAAAAATTTTATTGAAGAGTTTGCCATCGTATTTAAATGTTTCGCCTATTCGCTTCTTTTGTTCATTACTTATTTTAAACAGACTGCATCAGAAAGGCGGATATGGAAAAGACGCACTTCGAAAAAATACACCAAAAAAAAACGAAATGAATTTAAACTTAGACCATCGAAGCCAGCTAGCCGAGAAAAAGCATCCTGAATTTGATTGTGCTCACATATTCAATGGAAGCCACAAATCATCGATACACACAAATGCACACTGCGCTCGGTATCGATCAACGTTTGAATTGAAGTGATGCACCGTCGATACTGCGGCCGCCGGGCAAAAATAAATACATTGCCCATGTAAACAGTAAACACCATGAGTCAGTAATTTTTCAATGTGTACTTTTCGAATACTGACCGTACTAATACAACATGTTGACCACCTCGTAGTAGCATCCACTAAAATAAATATGTGTTGTACAAGTATTTATTTAAAGCTGCGTTCAGACTGCATTATGTGCCGACAAATAAAAAAGAGAAAAAGTTCCATAAATCCGGAATAAAGTGCCATATCTGAAAGAAAAAACAGTGAAGTATACTCACTAGTTCAGTGTACACACATGCCATCTTTCAGATAAATCGGGCTTTTCGTTCCATAGTTATAAGCATTTGAAAAATTTGACATTGTCGGTTCGCTTTTTTTGATCAAATTTTTCAGATGCTTATAACTATGGAACGAAAAGCCCGATTTTTCTGAAATTTGGAATGTGTGTACACTGAACTAGTGAGTATACTTCACTGTTTTTTCTTGCAAATATGGAACTTTATTCCGGATTTATGGAACTTTTGAACTTTTTTATTTGTCGGCACATAATGCAATCTGAACGCAGCTTTACACACTTTATGTAACTGCCACTGTGTGTGGAATGACTGCCCCGCTTTTCCGGCACAAACATTTTCATTGATTATGTTTGCGTAACGAGTAAACATGCAGATTTTTCTGTGTAAAAATAACGAAAACTGTACGATCTCAATAGATACAGCATGAATATACTTTTTGTCATACATTTTTGCATGGAATCTTTTCACATTTATGTGACTCATCTGGATCAGGAGCCCTGGCCCCAAATTCAGGAGGGAATCACGGTTTTGAACCATCTCGATTGGTAAGCCAAAGTGTGTTGTTTTTCAACCAATTAAATCTCGATTTTTAAGCTGTAAACTAATTTAATTTTTCATTTGATTGGTAAGCCAATGTTCATTCTGGTCAACTCAAATGTGTTCAAAACCGGTTTTTGTGTTTCCCAAATTTTTATGGTGTACCAGTGTGTGTGACCACATTGCTCCATCTAGTGTGCACATTTGCATGGACACATTACCAAACTGTCTGTTATCTTTCTGCCACATCTACAGTGCGAGCAGAAATTCCTGTGCAGATTGGCACCCACGCATTTGCCACTGTTACTGTGCGCACTCGCGCCAGCCTACATCATTCAACTGCATGTGAATTTGGCTGCCACACGCGTCGTTTTCCCTATACAAACATGTGATTTTTAAGAATCTTTCGCGGACCACCATGCGCTTGAAAATGGGAACTTTGGGTTGAGCGTACGCACAGAGGGCTAAAATTGTGTGTGTTCTCTGTCGAATGTAAGAAAATGTAGAAATTTAATTGTCGTTATTGAGCCCACACAAAAAAGGTGAGCCTGACGATGCGCTCGTGATTTTTGGGGTTACACAGGGGTTTGGGGCACAGGAATTTGCACGAAAGTAGGTGGAGCTTACGCGGACCGCCGCATGCAAAGCAAAATATCTGCGCTCACTGTAACTACTCTGCTCCATATGTATCTGTGTGATATGTTTGCACTGTGGCTTTATTATCGACATACAATGGGTCTAAACTCGTGTTACCTTTTTTGAACTGCACAACGCTCTATAATCAACACACTTTGGTTTACCCATTGATATACCTTGACTTTATAATCGAGAGCTTAAAAAGCGTTACACTCTCATTTGATCCGACGCCTGGCGCATGCATATGACAAACATTTTATTACACGGTGAAACAACAATCCGCTCATTTGCACCACTGAAGTTTGTTTTGGTGCAAAAATCCAATCCTGCCCATTGTAGGCAATTTGTTTACACTCATGTGGTTGAGTGTAATCTAACGTTTGCAACAATATCTGTTCTGTTCAAAAAAATTCAGACGGTGCGTTGGCGCAATGGAACAGTTTGATGGATTGTAAATCACGGGCTCTGAAATTAGTTAACCAGTGCTTGAGGGGTAATTTTTAAGTTGACAAAAATCGTTATTGGCACCTGGAATACACTATTCACCATACCTTTCTTTATAACTCGCACAGGAATACGCATGCAATTTCAAGGATTCACAGTAGCATAAATTTGGTGATGCTGCTCACATTATCAGGATTAGCCCAATTATGTCTTAACCATGTTGTAAATCAGACGAACTGATCCGCTAAGGCGGCGTTCACATTGTTTTTCTGTGACGGCAAAAATCTCGATACCCGGGTCAATTTGCACGACAACGACAATAAGAACAAAAAAGTATATTTGTGCATGGATTATAAAGTCATTTATGAAAATTTATTATTATCATAAGCAGCGAGGCCGACCAGATCGTGATACAAAGATCGAGGTGTTACTCATGTAGAATATTCGATTTTCATCAGAAAGAGGTAGTTGAAAACTGAAAATTTCTGTTATCACAGAAAAATTCTGTAACGCCGCTTTACTTCAGAACGGATCACACAGCTAACGATGGCAAAAAAAAGATTCGAAAATTCGAAAACATTTTCGAATTTTCGAATTTTTCCGGAATTTTCGAATTTTTATTTCACCCCTAGAAAAAACACTTAAAAATCGATTTATTTTTCAAAAAATTCGAAAATTCGAAAATTCGAAAATACTTTTTGAATTTTTCAGGCAATTCAAGGCACTCTTAAGTTCAACGTACTAAATACAACGAAAATTGATACGCGGTGCTTATGAAAAAGCGAAACAAAACAGAAAAAAGGTCCAAAAACGTTGAAATGTAAACTACCCTGTAAAATGTGAAATGTCATGCAAAGTGTCAAAAGTTATGAAAATGCCCTGGAAAAATGGCAAACATATTTGCCATTTTCCACAGCATTTCCATGACTTTAGACACTTTGCATAACATTTGACATTTCACAGAGCATTTTCAGGCGTCTGGGATTGCACATAGGAACTGCACATATTTATAAGTAAAAGAGATTTGATCAAAGGTATACTCCAGCGACATTACACTTTATAATGTAACCTACCATATCCCATCTGAATAAAAGAACAAACATAAAAAATTTTCATCATATTAATCAAATTGCTTTGATAAATATGATGAACATTTTTTTGTTTGTTCTTTTATTCAGATGGGTTATGGTGGATTTCATTGTAGGTGTAATGTCGCTGGAGTATAAGAGTGGTTTTGAGTATTGGTTTGAGAAGTACCCATATTTTGTGCAATTAGCACTGTATGCACTGAGTATGCCCAGTGTGCTATACTCGGGCGAAATTACACCCTACATTTTTCTGGTGGTAACACTCCATCATGACGTCATAACCGCAGTCTGCAGTGAACTTACAGCTGACTGAACTGGTTCAGAGTCAGGATGAAATGGAGTGCAGTGGTGAATCAGTTCACAAGTTTTCAGTTGGCTGTCTGCCAGCCAAAGATATAAATCATATCTATTTGTAGATTAGCATGTCTGCCGAGTATAGCCACTTCCAAAACAGTCCAAATTCTTTGTTTAAAGCTTCAGATTCAATATTTTTCCAAAAAAATTCGAAAATTATTTGAAAAAATTCGAAAAATGGCCAAAAAAAATTCGAAAATTGCCAAAAAAGATTCGAAAATTCGAAAATTCGAAAATTAAATTCGAAATTTTCGAAAATTAATTTCAGGAAAAATTCGAAAATTTGAAAATTCTTTTTGGAAAAAACACTTAAAAATTTAAATACTTTTTTTTGGAGGGTTTGCCATCGTTACACACAGCACAGCATATCTCTCACGAATTTTCGTCTGTTTTTACTCGCACATGACACATGTAAATACCTAGGTAATTATTTTACATCCACTCTAGGTGCTGCTGTGAATCACACAACACAATTTTGTGTGACATATAAAAGGTAGACCAAGCATGTGACTCGTTTTGGGCTGTTGCCCATGCTAAATGCGCTATTTCGCCGTTTTACTAATTTGAGCCCAGCGCCAATCGCTACGGTGGTCTAGAGGTTAGGGTGCTCGTTGATTATACGAGAGGCGCGGGTACTTTTTGCTGACTTGTCTTGTGTTTTTATACAACATAAAATTCTTTTAAACTTGGGTTTTGATCCACTATTGGTGGCGCCCCGTAATATCAAAACATATACAATTGTGAAAGAATTGCGTGCTAGGTATGCCTAATGTAAAAGATAGGACGCACAATCACAGGCCTCATTGTGCCCAATTCGTGTGTGTTTTTGCACACAATGCAGTCACTATTTATTAGTACAAATGCCCTTTACAAACACGATCCACAATCTTGACAAACAGGGTTAGTAGATGGCAAAGTTGCTTCCCAAGAATGCAATTGCACATGTATAGGGGGTTGACTTGAGTTTTTAGGGGCTGAGTTTACAATTGAGGGTTGAGTTGATGGGTGTTTATAAATTAGGGTTGAGTTGACAGAAGTTTAAAAATAAGGGGCTGTTGACACAAGTTCACAAATTAGAGGCCGAGTTTATGGGAGTTGAGTTGATGGGTGTTTGCCAAATTAGGGGCTGAGTTTATGGGAGTTAACAATAACATTACCATAATCCTTAAGTGAGGCCCCCGGGGCTAAAAAATATAAATTGTGATATAATGCATTTGTGGGTTACTGATTACAATGATTTGAAATATGCACTCCATTCTGACAGTACATTACAATAACCCTGAAATTGAACCCAAAATGGGGCCAAAACTTTCAAATTGTGAAATGATGCATTGTGGGTTTCTAATTGCACTGATTTGATATATAATGCACTCCATTTTGACACTACATTACCATAACCCTGAAAATGAACCACTGGGGCCAAAAACTTTCAATTTGTGAAATGATGCAATTTTGGGTTTCTGATTGCACTGATTTCAAATTTAGGTTTCTGATTGCACTGATTTGATATATGCACTCCATTGACACTACATTACCATAACCCGTTAATGAACCCATGGGGCCAAAAACTTTCAATTTGTGAAATGATGCAATTTTGGGTTTCTGATTGCACTGATTTCAAATTTAGGTTTCTGATTGCACTGATTTGATATATGCACTCCATTGACACTACATTACCATAACCCGTTAATGAACCCATGGGGCCAAATACTTTCAATTTGAGAAATGATGCATTTTTGGGTTTCTGATTGCACTCATTTGAAATATGCACTTCATTTTGACACTACATTACCATAACCCTGAAAATGAACCACTGGGGCCAAAAACTTTCAATTTGTGAAATGATGCATTTTTGGGTTTCTGATTGCACTGATTTCAAATTTGGGTTTCTGATTGCACTGATTTGATACATGCACTCCATTTTGACACTACATTACCATAACCCTCAAAATGGACCCATGGGGTTAAATACTTTCAATTTGAGAAATGATGCATTTTCGGGTTTCTGATTGCACTCATTTGAAATATGCACTTCATTTTGACACTACATAACCATAACCCTAAAATGAACCCCCTGGGCCAAAAACTTTCAAACCATAAAATGATGGATTTGTGGGTTTCTGAGTGTAGCGATTTCAAATATGCCCAGGGCTTAAAAAATTAGAAATTGTGAAATGATTCAATGTGGGTTTCTAATTGCACTGATTTGAAATATGCACTCTGTTTTGACACTACATAACCCTGAAAACTACATAACCATAACCCTGAAAATGAACCTCTGGAGCCAAAAACTTTCAATTTGTGAAATCATTCATTTTTGGGTTTCTGATTGCACTGATTTCAAATTTGGGTCTCTGATTGCACCAATTTGATATATGCACTCCATTTTGACACTACATTACCATAACCCTAAAAATGAACCCATGGGTACATTACAATAACCCTGAAATTGAACCCAAAATGGGGCCAAAACTTTCAAATTGTGAAATGATGCATTGTGGGTTTCTAATTGCACTGATTTGATATATAATGCACTCCATTTTGACACTACATTACCATAACTCTGAAAATGAACCACTGGGGCCAAAAACTTTCAATTTGTGAAATGATGCAATTTTGGGTTTCTGATTGCACTGATTTCAAATTTAGGTTTCTGATTGCACTGATTTGATATATGCACTCCATTGACACTACATTACCATAACCCGTTAATGAACCCATGGGGCAAAAAACTTTCAATTTGTGAAATGATGCAATTTTGGGTTTCTGATTGCACTGATTTCAAATTTAGGTTTCTGATTGCACTGATTTGATATATGCACTCCATTGACACTACATTACTATAACCCGTTAATGAACCCATGGGGCCAAATACTTTCAATTTGAGAAATGATGCATTTTTGGGTTTCTGATTGCACTCATTTGAAATATGCACTTCATTTTGACACTACATTACCATAACCCTGAAAATGAACCACTGGGGCCAAAAACTTTCAATTTGTGAAATGATGCATTTTTGGGTTTCTGATTGCACTGATTTCAAATTTGGGTTTCTGATTGCACTGATTTGATACATGCACTCCATTTTGACACTACATTACCATAACCCTCAAAATGGACCCATGGGGTTAAATACTTTCAATTTGAGAAATGATGCATTTTCGGGTTTCTGATTGCACTCATTTGAAATATGCACTTCATTTTGACACTACATAACCATAACCCTAAAATGAACCCCCTGGGCCAAAAACTTTCAAACCATAAAATGATGGATTTGTGGGTTTCTGAGTGTAGCGATTTCAAATATGCCCAGGGCTTAAAAAATTAGAAATTGTGAAATGATTCAATGTGGGTTTCTAATTGCACTGATTTGAAATATGCACTCTGTTTTGACACTACATAACCCTGAAAACTACATAACCATAACCCTGAAAATGAACCTCTGGAGCCAAAAACTTTCAATTTGTGAAATCATTCATTTTTGGGTTTCTGATTGCACTGATTTCAAATTTGGGTCTCTGATTGCACCAATTTGATATATGCACTCCATTTTGACACTACATTACCATAACCCTAAAAATGAACCCATGGGGCCAAATACTTTCAATTTGAGAAATGATGCATTTTTGGGTTTCTGATAGCACTCATTTGAAATATGCACTTCATTTTGACACTACATTACCATAACCCAAAAATGAACCCCCTGGGCCAAAAACTTTTAAACCATAAAATGATGGATTTGTGGGTTTCTGAGTGTAGCGATTTCAAATATGCCCAGGGCTTAAAAAATTAGAAATTGTGAAATGATTCAATGTGGGTTTCTAATTGCACTGATTTGAAATATGCACTCTGTTTTGACACTACATAACCCTGAAAACTACATAACCATAACCCTGAAAATGAAGCTCTGGAGCCAAAAACTTTCAATTTGTGAAATCATTCATTTTTGGGTTTCTGATTGCACTGATTTCAAATTTGGGTCTCTGATTGCACCAATTTGATATATGCACTCCATTTTGACACTACATTACCATAACCCTAAAAATGAACCCATGGGGCCAAATACTTTCAATTTGAGAAATGATGCATTTTCGGGTTTCTGAAAGCACTCATTTGAAATATGCACTTCATTTTGACACTACATTACCATAACCCTAAAAATGAACCCCCTGGGCCAAAAACTTTCAAACCATAAAATGATGGATTTGTGGGTTTCTGAGTGTAGCAATTTCAAATATGCCCAGGGCTTAAAAAATTAGAAATTGTGAAATGATTTGATGTGGGTTTCTAATTGCACTGATTTGAAATATGCAATCCATTTTGACACTACAAAACCCTGAAAACTACATAACCATAACCCTGAAAATGAACCTCTGGAGCCAAAAACTTTCAATTTGTGAAATCATAAATTTTCAGGTTTCTGATTTCACTCATTTGAAATATGCACTTCATTTTCACACTACATTACCATAACCATAAAAATGAACCCCCTAAGCCAAAAACTTTCAAATCATAAAATGATGCATTTGTGGGTTTCTGATTGTAGCGATTTCAAATATGCACTCCATTTTGACACTACATTACTAAAACCCTGAAATTGAACCCCTAGACCCAAAAATTTCTTATTGTGAAATGATGCATTTTGCAGGTTTCTAATTGCACTGATTTGAAATGACTCAATTTCAACTCTACATTACTGTAAGCCTTTAATTGAACCCATGGGGCTAATAAATTAGAAATTGTGAAATGATGCATTTGTGGCTTTTTGATTGCCTTGATTTGAAATATGCACTTCATTTTGACACTACATTACCATAACCCTGAAAATGAACCCCCAGGGCCAAAAATTTTCAAATCATAAAATGATGTGTTTGTGGGTTTCTGATTGTAGCGATTTCAAATATGCACTCCATTTTGACACCACATTACTAAAACCCTGATAATGAACCCCTGGGCACAAAAACTTTCAATTTGTGAAATGATGCATTTGTGGGTTTTTTATTGCACTGATTTGAGATGTGCACTCCATTTCTACTCTACATTACCATAACTTTTTAAGTCTAACCCCTGGGGCTAAAAAATTGAAAATTGTGAATTGATGCATTTGTGGATTGATGATAGTGATTTTTTGAAATATTCATACCATTTTCCAAATTAGGGGCTGAGTTTACAGGAGTTTCCAAACTAGGGGCTGTGTTTACAGGATTTAGAGGGGGTCCCCATGGGGTGCCATTTTTGGGGGGTCTCCAGGGGGTGCCATTTTCTGGAGGTACATATGGGGGTGCCATTTCAAGGGGGTCCACATGGGATGCCATTTTTGGGTGGTCCCCAGGGGTGCCATTTTTTGGTGGTCCTCAGGGGGGTGCTATATTTTTTTTTGCAGGGGGGGGGGTCCATATGGGGTGCCATTTTGAGGGGGGGTCCCCAGGGGGGTGCCATTTTTGGAGAGTCCCCAGGGGGAGCCAACTTTGGGTGGGTCCCCAGGGGGTGCCATTTTTGTGGGGGTTCCTAGGGGGTGCCATGTTTGGGGGGTCCCCAGGGGGTGCTATTTTTGGGGGGTCCCAAGGGGGTGCCATTTTTAGGGGGTCCCTAAGGGGTGCCATTTTCTGGTGGTCCTCAGGGGGTGCCATATTTGTGGGGCCCTAGGGGGTCCCATTTTTGGGCGGTTCCCAGGGGGTGCCACTTTTGGGGGGTTCCCCAGGGGGTGCCATTTGGAGGGGGGTCCCCATTGGGGTGTCAGTTTTTGCAAGCCTCTGAGAAGTGGGTACCTAAAGCAGGATTCTCTCCAACCTTCAGTTGGGTTTTGTAGAGTCACCAGGGGGAGCCAACTTTGGGTGGGTCCCCAGGGGGTGCCATTTTTGTGGGGGTTCCTAGGGGGTGCCATGTTTGGGGGGTCCCCAGGGGTGCTATTTTTGGGGGGTCCCTAAGGGGTGCCATTTTTGGGGGGTCCCTAAGGGGTGCCATTTTTTGCTGGTCCTCAGGGGGTGCCATATTTGTGGGGCCCTAGGGGGTCCCATTTTTGGGCGGTTCCCAGGGGGTGCCACTTTTGGGAGGTTCCCCAGGGGGTGCCATTTGGAGGGGGGTCCCCATTGGGGTGTCAGTTTTTGCAAGCCTCTGAGTAGTGGGTACCTATAGCAGGATTCTCTCCAACCTTCAGTTGGGTTTTGTGGTTCTCTACAATTTATACCACAAGGATTTACAAACACAAAAAGAACAGCAAAGCACAAATGTAACCAATTGAAGATTACAACAAAGTTTGACACCTTGCAAAAACCACACTATCATATCACAAAACCTATACCACACAGAATGCACAGGGTCCCCAGGGGGGTGCCATTTTTGGAGAGTCCCCAGGGGGAGCCAACTTTGGGTGGGTCCCCAGGGGGTGCCATTTTTGTGGGGGTTCCTAGGGGGTGCCATGTTTGGGGGGTCCCCAGGGGGTGCTATTTTTATGGGGTCCCAAGGGGGTGCCATTTTTGGGGGGGCCCTAAGGGGTGCCATTTTCTGGTGGTCCTCAGGGGGTGCCATATTTGTGGGGCCCTAGGGGGTCCCATTTTTGGGCGGTTCCCAGGGGGTGCCACTTTTGGGAGGTTCCCCAGGGGGTGCCATTTGGAGGGGGGTCCCCATTGGGGTGTCAGTTTTTGCAAGCCTCTGAGTAGTGGGTACCTATAGCAGGATTCTCTCCAACCTTCAGTTGGGTTTTGTGGTTCTCTACAATTTATACCACAAGGATTTACAAACACAAAAAGAACAGCAAAGCACAAATGTAACCAATTGAAGATTACAACAAAGTTTGACACCTTGCAAAAACCACACTATCATATCACAAAACCTATACCACACAGATTGCACACTGCACACCATCATACCAAATCGCAAACTGTCTACATTTTACTACCGAGTTTCATGCCCAACCATTTTACAGAAGTTTACAAAAATCCATTCCAAAACATTGCATCTTTGGTATTGGTCTTGTTATTGTTGGTAGATTACATACCGCATTTCAAAACACATGCCTAGCATGTGGGCAAACTTAACTAAAGTATCATATTTTCTCCAATGGTATAAATTGTAGAGAACCACAAAACCCGACCGAAGGTCGGAGAGAATCCTGCTAGTCTCCTACATGATCCCAATTTTTTGCAGCACTCACATAGGTATTTACAATCCATTTTTTGCTGTGATGAATCACAAGATGAGTTTACTGGTGTGCCTGCTGAGTATGTAAATACGGTTGACACCCATCTTGGCCGCGCCATTATGGCCGCGGACATTGTGGCCGCGCCGTTCTGGCCGCAGGACACGAAGGCCGCGGACACGAAGGCCGCAGGACACGAAGGCCGCGGCCGCGAAGTCCGCGGACACGATGGCCGCAAGCCCATTGTGGCCGCGGACACGATGGCCGCGCACTGGTGAAAACAGATGCCATGGCATCTCGTGCCTCGCAAGAAATGGCATCTGTTTCGTTATGCATGTTGTACACATTGCATTAAGTGTCATCTTCTGTCAGTGGCAGTGTGCTTTTATGCCGCCGAGATAACTTTTAGCCGCCCGCATAATTAGATGAATTATTGGATCATCTGTTTTGTATTGATGACTTCTGCAGGGAGGGTTGCATATTTTGAGGTGTCAATAACTCCCAAATTTTGAAAATTGGGTTGAGCATGTAACTGGTATCTAGAATTGGTACCACATTTATTTTCTATAGACTAAAGTCTGTTCGCCAGGGAACAAAATGAACAAAAGTTTACTTCCGAAGAATGGTTGTTCATTATCAGGGGTTGGTTTTATAAAAAATTATTTGTATACAAATTGTATAAAAATTGTATTTTATTTTTTTCGGGCGGACGATTTTCCCACATGGTCTTGATGTACAATTAATCTTATCAACACTTCAAGTTTATTGCAGGCTATACTCGGTGAACATCACACTTTTTATGGAAACCTACCACCTAAATAATGACCTAAAAATTTAACAGTTTTTTCATCATATTTCGTTTTTCTATGGAATAATTAATTCTTCATTCAATAATGATGACGTCATGATGGAGTGTTTCCTTCAGAAAAATGCATAGCATGCGGTCCGCCGAGTAAACATGTATTGGCATATTCATTCATTTATCCTGTGTAAATTGATTTACATTGATTTAAATGATTTTCGGATGTTTATGAATTTCATTTTCAGAAACCATGATATGTGAACGTTATTTACAGCTTTATAAGGTTTTCTTTTTTTGACTACTTATCTTGCTGTATTTATTATTTGTATACATATTCATCTTTCTGATTTTTGTGCGGAAGGACAAATCCTTGCTTGGTAGTCCTAGGGGTATGAGTGAAATTAAGACCATACTTGTGCTTCGGTCCGCTCTATCATTAATTAAATTAAATTACATTTATGTACAAATAAAATGTTGTATATTACAATTTTAAATTGATGGAATAACATTGTTAGTTTTTTTTCATTTTATGAAAAATAAATTAAAATATAAATTCCAAAGGCTGTTGCAAGTTGCACCTAGAAATTTAACAAAATCGGTATGTAGGTAAATATCATAGGTAAAGCACAACCTTCATAAATCAGATCAACCATAAACATCTCAAAATGAAAATGAAAAGTAAATTTGGGGACACAATACAGGTTCGATATATCGAAAAAATGGTCGATATTCAATATCGATATTCGATATTTTCAAAATTTTCGATATCGATATTCGATATTCGATATTTTTTCAAAATTTTGATATCGATATTCGATATTCAATATTAAAAAATGGTCGATATCCGATATTCGATATTCATTCCATATATCGTTTGAACCCTAACTTGAAGAGTTGAAGAGGTCAGTTGTAGGTGGCATATCTAACAATGTAATGTGTATGTAAATACAACATACATAACGAAACAGATGCCATTTCTTGCGAGGCACGAGATGCCATGGCATCTGTTTTCACCAGTGCGCGGCCATCGTGTCCGCGGTCACAATGGGCTTGCGGCCATCGTGTCCGCGGACTTCGTGGCCGCGGCCTTCGTGTCCTGCGGCCTTCGTGTCCGCGGCCTTCGTGTCCCGCGGCCAGAACGGCGCGGCCACAATGTCCGCGGCCACAATGGCGCGGCCAAGATGGGCTCATACCTGTAAATACACACCTTATTCATCAAAATGTAGGCGGGCAATGAGCATTTTATTTCACTCTCCACGGGATCAGTTGTCAGGGGGACACTATTAGAAAAGGGGATCATTTAAAAACTATCCACTGTGAGTAAATTTTTTACGAGTTTCTACTGGGTTACCATACGTATACGAGTTCATTCAAGCTGGGGTTAGAAATAATATTTACAAAATCTACCATATCTTTCGTTTAATAAAGTTCAGCGTTTTAAGTGTTTATATGTACAGTATTCATACTGTAGTTGCTTTGTACACGCAGATTTAATCAGCTTTCGCTCTGCTATTACCGTATTTCTTCTAATAGAAGGCGGGTCTCCAATAGAAGGGCGTCTCCAATAGAAGGTACACTTTTTCGACTTATTTTGGGCCACGAAATAAATAGAAGAGCGGTCTCCAATGGAAGGTACACAAAGTGCTGGACTTGTGCCAAATGAATGAAAAAATTCAAAATATCAACGGACGCTGTACTTTAGCGACTTTTGTCCATTGTATTGGTGCTATTTTAACATCAAATGTTTTATGAACTCCATAAATCATCATTCTATGAACTGTCTGTGACGTAACACTTAGAAAAACCTTGGCAGAACGTGAAAAAAATCGCTGAAAAAATGGCGAACACAATAGAAGGGCAGTCTCCAATAGAAGGGCGTCTCCAATAAAAGGGCGGGTAAAAAAGTTGACAAAAAAAATAGAAGGGCGTCCTTCTATTAGAAGAAATACGCTAGCAGACTTTTTATATTTTATTTGAGTGAATTGAACTGCACCTTGAATGCAACTTGTTGGCGCATGACTTTGTTTTCAAACAAAAAATATTTCTACCTAACGCGTACAACTGTGTCACAAGTGAAGTGAGCGGTGGTTGAATTGCCAATGGCCCTACACAGATTAGTTGGCAATGACAACAAATGTCAACTGGTTCCGACCCCAATTCAGACCTTGCTGACACGCGGACGAACACGTTCAAAGTCAAAATGTAAAAGTGTTGAATTATGTTGCAAATGAAGCTGTAGTGTGAAAAATATTGCGGTATTTATGTGCACCTACAAGGCCATGACTCACCTTTATCTGTATACAATAATGAGTATTGTTTCTGGTCAGCAAGCTTTGAATTGGGATCGGAACCAGTTGACATTTTGTGTCCTTGTCAACTACTAGTGTGTGTAGGGACAAAGGCCACAGATCACCCTAGATGCGGACAATCATCATGAAATCACATGCAGCAATCAAGTATCCATCACGTCCCACTTTTGGCATGTCGATTGGCGAATACCATCTACACAAACTGCCCTACCGCAGCACTGCTCACTTTGCGTGTCTGACGCCGGTGCCCCTCCTGCTGCCGCCGCTGCTGGTGGACTTTGCCCGGCCGCTTTTTGGTGACTTTTGTCCCTTTTTGACGTGCGGCGACCGGTGGCGCGACTTGGTCGGCCGTATCCCGTACCTGAAAGCGGCGCGGTGTGGTCCCTGCCCGGTTAGCTTCAAGCGCGCCGTATTTGCGTGTTTTTCTAACAATAGGACGCTTCATATGGGACACACTATATTTACGGTTTGGCACCGCGCCAATACGCACTTGTGCAGCACGGCCTCGCGTCGGTCGTAATCTGCGTAGAAGCCGCTGTAAGCTGCGGCGGCGCTAGCGGCGGCGGCGGCGTTGTTGGCGCGGCACTGCGCCTCGTAGCCGGTGCGCAGGTGGTCCGTCAAGGTCGCCACGAGCAGGCGCCAGGAACGACATGCCTCCTTGTTGTTGGACAGACCCTCCAAGCCTGTTGCGCGGCAAACGGGTTTATTGGTGCTGCGCACACTGAATTTAGGTAAATACTGCCAGTATACAAAAAATTTGGTAAACTCATAAACGTTGAATGCCATTTGACATTACTGGAATCACGTGTTCGTCAACTACGTTTTGCGTTTTCCCCACCAAATTTGACAACAAAACCAACTAGCGATCACTTCAATGGTGACCTCTCCAAAGGTCTCCCAGAACTCTGGCTCGAAGCCGCAGTCCTTGAGGCGCGCGTGCTTGGCGCCCACGTCGGCGGCGATGCGCGAGCACTGCTCGTTGTCGTGCAGGTGGTCGTACACGTCCTCGAGGAACCTCTTGAGCAGGTGCACGTGGTCGTTCGATGTGCTCGTCGAGCATTTGGTCGGTGCGAGGCAGTTGAGGAAGGCCGTTTTGTACCAGATTTCGCGTATTGGCGGGCAGCTGAGTGTTTTTTGTGTAGAGGTATGGCTTATTAAGTAAAAATGAGAAGTGTTTGCGCGATACTTGTTAGATTTGAGAGGTATATATTCATGAAAATGTTCTGGTTAAAATGTATATTTTTCGTCCATATCATACCGCATTTTTTGAATTTTTCATCTTCGGGGCGTTTATCTTGTGGTAGTTTCTAGTGTTGTTTGTGAAAAATCGTTTTGGAAATATGAAGGTATGGAAAAATGCAAAATTTGTATGGCTGGAATCACCATATGTTTCGATTTGGCTATACGTTCGGAATTATTTTTAGGGGGAGGCCCATTCCTCAGACTTATATTCATGGCGTTAAAGAAATCTAAAATACACTAAAATAGTGACGCAAGCTACCGACTTGTCTTCCAGGCGGACGAGCAATCTCTTAGCTAGATAGCTGAAACCAGCATTGTTCACGCAGCGCCACGTAGATCGTATCTGGTGCAGCTGAGATGAATTCATATCGCCCAATGGTCGCCTGTTGGCGCCGGGCGATAAGTGCACACTGATGCCTGCGTTCTTCGTTCGGCCCGGCGCCGCGGTGTTTGAGCGCATGAGCTTCTCCTTCATCTGACTGTTCAACTTGACTGTGCCAGGGGCTGTTTTGCCAGCTTTTTTGTCGTTTTGGTCACATCCGCCTGCATTAGCGGAAACGTTTGTCGGCGGCACGTCTTGCCGTCTGCTGTTGCACGTGGTGGCGGTGCACATGGTGACAGTGTTCCTGTGCGTCGATCTGGAGCTGCTGCGCTGCGTTTGGTCCGTGCTGCTTTGGCCCTTGCTCGTGTGCACGTCTGGCCGCGGCGAAGGGGTCGACTGTTTGTTGTTTTGAACAGAGTTTTTTTTGTGAAGAAATTTTTTATGGTGATCTTGTCTTGTGATATTGAAATTATCGTTCCAAAATGAGAAAATTACGTATATTTAGGTAATCCGAGTAAATCTCCTAAAGAAAAATATATAATTTAATCACTCACGTCATTTACAAAATACAATTTAATCGCTGAGAAAATCTCCCATACATAAAGAATCTAAAAAATGATTATATTGGAACTTATCGTCCCGAAAATCTCAGGAAAAAATATCAATATAATTTTATTTTTTATATTTTTAAAATATAAATCTCCGGGAAATTTTGAAAACGCTATTCACAAACCTTGACGTGTTGCGCGATGTATCTCGAACTGCGGCTCTTCGCGAGTACCTCGCGCTTCTGTTCGGCTGGCAGCGCGGCATAGTTCACTCTGGTGTCCTCGTTGTATCGTCGGCGGCGCGGCGGCACTGGCAGTTCCACCGAACTGGACATGTTCGGGGTGGATCTGCTGCGGCATGGAGTGCCTGCGTTGGCTTGAAGAAATTTTTGCAATTTTTCGGTGATTTCAGTCGTTTTTAAGGGCTGTTTACACGGATTTTTTATGACGACAGTAATTTCTTGCCATCTCCTGCCTTTGTGTGATAACAACAGTTGGGTCAGTAACAGAATACTTGCCATAGAAGGGGATCTTACTACGGTTAAAGGAGCTTATAATAAGCTCGTTGTTTGCCATAGTAGGTACCTCAGGGGGGTTTCTGTAAGCAAAACAACAGCGGAAGCTGCGGCCCATTGGCAGACTTTGCAATCTGGTCAGAGACGCCAGAATAGTCCTGTAGGGCGTGAGGGGAAAATTTATAACGAATGGGATCTGAACCCTCTACTCAGTAAAAAAGGACTAAAACTCACCTGTAAAGAAAAATCCTGGGATGATCGAAGCCTGGGTGATACTAATGTAACCCAGGTGCGAAAAGAAAGGTATAACGGTTTGGGGTTGACCCCAATCAACCCGAAATTGTTGTATAGTACCGAATTATCTTGGCTTTGGCTCAGACACAGCCTACTCCAAAAAACCGTCCAATTCAGTCTGAGGGGGGGGTCCGTAGGCAGAACGTTTGTAAACTGCATATTCTGTAAGAGAAATGGAGTTTACATGTGGCTCACAGTGCCTCACATCCTATATGGATGCCCGTCCCTACACTTGACCGGATGGCGGGATAGGGTGATTAGAGCACTCCCGGGGGAATGCTGTAATGAAAAATGTGCTGAACAAATCAATAATGCCAGTCCCATAGATAGATCAGATCTCTTCAGGTCATCTGATCTGTGCAAAACTGTCAGAGGCATACTCTCAAAATAAGTGCATGCTCTAGACATGGGGCTGTGCAATATTTATTCAAACTCTGTATAGAGTAATACTTGCAAATCTAGTTGAACATGTAGGTAAGATGTACTCAGATATATTGTAGGTATTCGCTCTAGAACATTACAGAATTTATTGCTTTTCTAGATGCATGAATTGATAAGCGGCTGCAAGAATGTTTTTGGAGTGGCCTATCACAACAGCCATTCTATGTAGACACATATATTGGCTAAACCTAACTAGTACAGTCCCCATTTTTAGTGTGCGCAACACTGGAATGAGCTGTAGTAGGACAGGGTGCACCCTGTGTTATAAATGTATTTTCAAGTCCGGACTTTAATCGAGTAGTGTTGAAGTTTTTAAAGTGTTACGTTTGTGTATCTCAGTAGGCTGATCCTGTAGTAGTGTATTTTGGTGCTTTAATATTTTTGCATATTACTTGCTCATGTGTTTCCACAATATCTCAATTTACCACTTATTGTTCTAGTTACATTCACTTAAAGCATTCTGCAAGATTATATCACACCGGTTACTGTATTTTACCTCACGTCACTGTTCCCGCATCTGTATTTACCAATCTCGAATTTCTTTTCTTTTCTACTTTATGTGATTAATATACCCTTGACGCCCGTCGCCAATTGTGGTACTGAGTTTAAATGAAAAATGAAAAACAGTGTTTGTTGATAGATTTTGCTCTGTCCGACGACATCTCGACCTTGCTAATTTTTGAAGATGCTTCAAATGCGTTACGGTTACAGTTAAAGATTAGCTAGTCGTACTAAAAATTTACTCAGCCAATGTAACTGTCTAAATTGCTCAAAAAATGTGTCATCGGTTGTTGGGACTATTACCATTGATGACAATTTTCAAAAGTCTATAACTTTAGAGGAACAGCGAAAAATTATTTGCCATTTGGCATTTGTGTATATACCTAGGTATACCTACTTCACCAAATTTTACACAAGAATATGGAAATTTTCGCTTGACATATGATAATTTTTCAAATGCTGTCATTGTCGTCACGAAAAATCTGGGTGAATGCCCTTTAGTGATGGAAAAGCGCCAGAAAAAAGGGCGCCAGGCGCCAATGGCGCCATGGCGCCATTCAGAAAGTGGGCGCCAAGCGCCAAGGGCGCCACAGAAAAAGGGCGCCAGGCGCCAAGGGCGCCATGGCGCCATTTGGAAAACGGGCGTCAGGCGCCAAGGGCGCCACGGAAAGAGGGCGCCAAGGGCGCCATGGCGCCATTTGAAAAATAGGGCGCCAGGCGCCAAGGGCGCCAGGATAAATAAGTGCATACAACACCCTGCGTGTGCTAAAAGTGTTTCTACAGCACCATAGTACAAGCATTCACTACTTAATTTGCGTTCTCCAGGGTATAATGAACAAAGACAACACTAGCAGCATGAAAATTCGAGTAAAATTCACATGACAATTCAAACACAATGGATCCATTCACTTCAAATTGACTTTCCAGTCAATGTTTCTTCAAAATGGACAAAAAACGGAATTTCAACGATTTGAATCCGTTGATTTATGATTTTGCAAGTTCAACGTTCCATCATTCTTATCTTCTGATCTGTCAGGCACATCTGATGAACTGTTGCACAAAAGATTTCCACCCACTCACACCACTTCGTCCATTTTTCTGGCGAATTCAGATCATCCATGAATCCGTTTTTCATCTTTTTTCCATTTATACAGCACTCACCTTGAAACACTGCTGGCGCCTTTTTGGCGCCCTTTAAAAGAGGGCGCCAGGCGCCAAGGGCGCCACGGAAAAAGGGCGCCAAGCGCCAAGGGCGCCATGGCGCCTTTCAGAATGTGGGCGCCAGGCGCCAAGGGCGCCACAGAAAAAGGGCGCCAAGCGCCAATGGCGCCATGGCGCGGCGCCATTTGGCGCCCTCAAATGGCGCCAGCGCCATGGCGCCATTCCATCACTAATGCCCTTTAAATCATAAATCAAGACTTTAACATTGACTACATTCACCGAAAAATCTTTATATCTGCAGAACCATTCCTACTGATTTTTGAACTCGATGACGATAATTGTTGAATAGCTCTTTAATATCATATTTCGTGACAAACTTCCTAGTCATACCATCATATGTTTGAATGAAAATAGTTTTACATTGAATTTAAATTCAATTTAAAGTCCTCAATCCAGGGTCTACTATAAATTCAATGAGCCACCACAGCCACAGAGCACTCACTGGCAGTTTTCCAAGCGGCCGGCGAATCGCCCACTTTTATCACAGTCACATTGGTCATTCTTTGTGGCGGCTGGGAATCGCGCGCGACATTCGACCTGAAAGCCTCTCTAAACGCCTGATTGGCCACGGGACGTGTCCAATACCTGGCCGTGCCGCCGCAGCGCTGCTGTCGCAACTGTTGGCCGCTTGTCTGCGGGTCGCCTCGCCCGGCCGCGCCGTGCAGTCGCATTTTCACTGCTAATTTCACACATTGTTACGCAATTTTACCGTGAATTTGACAAAACTGAAGACTTTTAAGAATGTAAAATACCTGGGGAGTAGGGCATGACGACGGTAGATCGACGGTTCGTGCGCCCTCCCCTTGACACCACGGGCCGGCCAGCGTGCAGTATGGGCAAGCCGAGCAGGCCCGACGTGGAGTGCCTGTTCGTGGCGGACGCGGCCCCCTCCGGCGCCAGGCGCTTATTGCTCGTTTGGTCCGAATTATTGTGGTTTTCATTGGTGGCCGCCGCCACGGCGGCAGCGAATGAATAGTAGAAATCACGAGAGTAGATAAGGCTGTTGCGGCATTCCTGACAATTGGCGCCTGCGTAGTGCGATGTGAATTGCCAAATTCGGTACGATTGCTCACAGAACTGGGGCCAATTCAGCAAAAAGTGAAGTGAAAAGCGAAGTGAAAAGTGCAATGAAAGCGAAGTGAAAAATAGATTAAAATTAAAAACAAATTATAAAACGTAAATGATAAAACGTAAAGCATTCTAACTGAGTAAGCATTGTTTCTGATGGCGGTAATGATGTTTTATGTGAAACGTTCCGATTTTTATCTTGCGTCGGAACTTTAGAATTGAAATTTCACCCTATTCAAAAGCTATTTCACTTCCCTTTTCACTCCACATTTCACTTCACCTTCCACTTCACTTTTTGCGGAACCGGCACCTGGTAGAACAAATGGTTAGATCAGACCGGCGCTCGGGGCGTGGCACCTGCGGTAGCTGTAGGCCATGTGCGCGTGCTGGGCCCTCTGCGCGGACGTGCGCGCGTTCGGCGCCGACACGGCTCTGCGCGTGCACCCGTCGCCGCCATGGTCGCCGGGGGGCGCCTGCAGCGGCGGGTCGCCGCCCGCCATGGGCGTGGGCGACGGCACCCAGCGGCGCGGCGGCGACGGGCTGGGTGGCCTGGGGGCAGTCCCGGACACTGTAAAATGTCCTGTAAAATGTCAAATGTCATGTAAAGTGTCAAAAGTCATGTAAAATGCCCTGCAAAATGGCAAACGTACGTTTGCTATTTTGCAGGGCATTTTCCATGACTTTTCACACTTTGCATGACATTTGACAGTTTACAGGGCATTTTACAGGGTCCGGGACTGGCACCTGTAGCCGACGCGCGGATCGGCGGGCGGCCGCGTGCGCGCCTCCTCCTCGGCGGGCACAACGAGCCGACTGCAAGACTCCTCTTCCAAATCTTCCGCCCCATCCGAGTCGTCGACGGATTTGATGTAGCGGTCGATGACCAGGTTGCGCAGTCGATCGCGCAGGCGCAGTTGCGCTCGCCGCCGTCTGCGCACGTGTTTTTTGCTGCGTTCCCAAGCATGTAATGTTCACTCACATATTATTCGTTTCGGCCAAACGTATGCACATTTTATTTGTTTTCATATTATTTATTTCTATTTACCGTATTTCCTCTTTTTTATATTTTTTTCCTTTTTTTCCTATTTTCTGCGGGTATTTCGAGGGCGGGGGCATACTCGAAGGGGGGGGGGGAGGTAATCAAGGGGGATTTCGAGGAAATACGGTATGTATTTATGTAGAAATTATTCACTTGCGAGCCAATTCCGGAGAATCGAGGCAAATCGATTCGAATACTGGACAGCTGAGTCGATGTGCTTGCGTCACAGCGCGCGCAGACAACACCACAGCTGGTCCCGCCTTGCCTGCGACGAGTCGCTGCCACGTTAAGCCCACCATTTGTCTCAACTGTGCACAAACAGATCGTTGTGTTCATGCAAACCTGTGCCATTTGAGTGTGCATTTCCTTTCGAACTGGCGGCCGCGTTCGTTTGCGAACTTGGCACCGTGCCCACTGCAATTGACGACTTTGAGCCAGTAATCCTGTGCCGCCATGCCATGTAGCGGCCCGAGTCAATCCGCGGATCGCCCTGAAACAATGCTTGTTCCATTTTGACTAGTTTCCCAGTTCCATTCTAAATATCTACATATTTACCTTCATAGAATGCTCAAACCGACCTCGCAAGTAGAGTTATGAATAGAACAACATTAGCGCGTCGTCGATTGATCACCGCGGATTAGCCGACGATTTGAGAGCGGATCCACGGCGCACCGATCATTACTTCATCGGCGCGGCCGCGTTTGCATTTTCTATGTTACTGTGCCTCCGTCTGGGCGCGCTGAAATGACAAATAACGGTCGGGGACGTGTCTGCGATGCAGCCGGTGCACATCATGAATTCTTGATTCAGTCGCCCCGGAGCTTCCAACAAGTTAGCTAGCGGGGCTCCACTGAGAAAAGTGTTTGAGAAAAATCTACAAGGGAAGGGAAAGCGCGCCGCGCTGACTAAAATATGGCGTTTCCGGTTCGGTTCCCGCCGGTGCTATATTGCCTCCATAAATACGTGGAAGTGGACAGAGACAAATCAGTTCATTCCGTTGGGAAATGATCTAAATACAGAAAAATAGTCGGGTGGAACTTTTTATTCGCGCAGTTCGGGGTAATCTACGACCGCGCCCAGTGCCTAGCAGTCGTTTTAGGCAAACTGCCCAGCTGCGTACGCCGCCGCCACGGAATCCGCGTTCCGTGCAGAGTTGTGAAGAATACTGAACTTTTTTGAAGTAAACGTTAAGTATTTTTATTTTACTCACACATGAGTACAGAAAACGTGAAGTATTTTATTTTTATCTTACACTGTGTAAAAGGTGAGTCAAATACTTTTTTCAGAGAAACGTAAAAATGAGTATTTTTTCAGGGAAAACGGGTATTTTTTCTCACAGAAGACATAAAAGTGAGTATTTTCTCACAGAAATAACGTAAAAATTGGTGTTTTTCGAATTTTTACTGTGAAATACATCAAAGATGTGTGTTTTTCTCTGCTGATAAGTATTTCTTAAAAATGTCCCATATTTGTCACTTTCTGTCTGGCATAATGACATTTTCGGTTAGATTACGTTTTCTGTACTCGCGTACTTTCAAAAAGTACGCGAGTACGTGAGAGCCGGCGTTTTTTCGGGAGGAAACGTAAACGTATTTACGCAGTACGCGAGTATACGTATCTATCGAATAAACCTAAATACGTTTTAACAACTATGTTTCCGCGTTAGACACTCGCAAAGTGCGCGAAAAAATGCTCGGCTTCGTTGGACCGATGCATGGCGCAGCGCTAAAACACTGCCGGTCCAATTTCCCGCGCCGCTGCAGCGGCGCCGCGTCGCCCCGTGCGGTGCACTGCGAAGCGCGCCGCCGCGTCTTCGAATAAAGACTCGCGAGCGACAAAGCGGCCGCGCGGCGACACATGCGCCCGCCCAGTTTGCCAATAGGCCACGGCTTTCTCAGCTTGCACAGTGACGACAGATCGCTTTTTCGCTAATATTGGAAGTTTTCCTGGAATGGACACTTTACTCACTGACCATTTTTTACCGTTTATTGAACCCTATATGCTCGAATACCCTCCTTGAATACTCACCCCTGTTGGCTGGGTTAGGAATAACTATCTTCCCCTCGAAAAAAACCCTTGAATAACTCCCCCCTCAAAAACTCTGACGAAAACTAACTCCCCTGGGGTCTTATTCGTGGATTTGCGAAAAATTTACAGAGCAATAGCGTGGATCACGTTGAAAAGCTTCTGATTGCGTCGTCGGTAAATAGTGAATGCGACACGCGTGATGGATGGTGTGCACAGTCGCTTAAAAATTTCGAAAATCCCCGCTAAATACGCGCCATAGCTGGTCAACGTGACCACAAACACCAGGGGCGTGAGCGCGGCAAAAACGCGCAGTCTTGACAATTTTGAGTGCTCCGAGGGGCACGCACGGGCCGCTTAAGTGGCGCCATCGAGACGCGATGGCCTCGGCCGCGGCAGCAGCTGATGGCGTGAACACATCGCTGAACTGGCACCGCTGAAGAATTTACCGAAGTTGAACTGACGTGGAATTCGCGAGTGAGCTTTTACTCTTCTGGAATTCGTCCTAGATCCTAACCTATTTATTTATGTCTACCCCGTATTGTCTAATCTGGTAATCTAATGAGCAAAGTGAACCCTGATAAACGGCAACTTTTTTGCGGTCACATTCATCAACACTTGGTCAAGTGAAATACAAGATAATTAAAGTGATAACTTTACTTGACGCTCGATTCGTTCAGTTACCACTTTTCTTGTCACTTAACAAGAAGTTGAAACTTTTGTTATCAACTTAACATTTAAAGTTGCACCAGGGGCCAGTTCCGCAAGTGGAAAAGTTAAGAGTTAAAACTTAAGAGTTGAGTAAAATGACAAATGGCAAGTTAAGAGTAAAGTGAAATGATAAATGATGAGTTAAGAGACACGAGTAAATTTAAGAGTAAGGTTAAATGACAAATGATTAGTTAAGAGATAAAAGTAAAGTTAAGAGTCAAGCAAGTGTATCCAAATCTTATTTTTCATATCTAGATCTTATGTTTTTGTATCCAAATCTTATTTTTCGACATAAGATTTGGATACAAAAAAAATAAGATTTGGATACGAAAAATAAGATTTGGATACACTTGCTTGACTCTTAACTTTACTCTTATCTCTTAACTAATCATTTGTCATTTAACTTTACTCTTGTCACGTAACTCATCATTTATCATTTAACTTTACTCTTAACTTGCCATTTGTCATTTTACTCAACTCTTTCGTTTTAACTCTGAACTTGTCCACTTGCGGAACCGGCACCAGGAGTAAACCATGTGTTACCCAGTCCCTGATCAAAATCTAGATTGAAAAAATATGAGCATAATTCCTGGAAGTAAACCAGGAAGTAACGTCCTAATAACGAACACCAGCGGCGTGCGCCGGCCCTGCTCAGTCCATTTTTACACTTCACTGTCTTAATGTAAGCGGGCATCTTGCGGCAGAGTGCATTCAATTCAATTTCTCTGGGCGCCACAATGGCGAACCGCTTGGCTCCCTCCGCATTATGTACGGCTGTATGAATACGCCGCGCGGTGCCCTGGTGCCAACCCCGGGCCCTGTAAAATGCCAAATGTCATGCAAAGTGTCAAAAGTCATGTAAAATGCCCTGCAAAATGGCTTCATGGTTCCAATTTGAAAACTCGTCGAAAAACTGAATGGCGACGCGAACGCTGATTGACGCTTCCACCATCCCGTCACTGACCACTCAGACTCAGCGCGCTTGACATTTTGCAGGGCATTTTACATGACTTTTGACACTTTGCATGACATTTCACGTTTTACAGGGCATTTTACGGGCTCTGGGACTGCCCCCTGGTCCGCGAACTGCCGAAGCGTCCCGCCATGAACAAGTTGTGACATTCCTTGACTGAAAAAATGAAATCTAGCGGAGTAAAATACTGTATGACAGCCGAGGTGACGGTGGGAGGAGAGCCGCTTTTCAATTAAACGTCAGCAGCTGCGTCTGGGGAATTTTTGCCCGCCGCGCGGCGACAAGTGCCGCCGATGGTATAAAATGTGTTAACACACATTCCAACTTGTAGGCAGCACAGTTGTTGGAAGTACTGAACTCTTTTCAAAGTAAACGTAAATGAAAAGTACTTTATTTTTACTCACCCCTGAGTACAGAAAAAATAATGTTAAATTTTTTTACTTTTACGCTGCGTAAAAGGTGATTTAATGTAAATAGCGGCATTTTTACTCAGGGAAAACGTAAAAGCAAAAGTTTTTTCCGATTTTGTACCAAGGAAGACGTAAAAATAACTAAAAATGAAATAGAGAGTTGTCGCTTTCCCTACCCATCGCAACTTCCATCATTTCCGCTGCCATTTTTGCAGCCGTTTCAATGAGTGTGAGTGGTTTTTGCCTTTTATGCACCCGGAAAATTTTTCACAATTACGTGTTCTGTACCCGCATACTTTCAAAAAATACGCGAATAAGTGATTACCGGTATTTTTCGGTAGGAAACGTGAACGTATTTACGCAGTACTCGAGTATACGTATTTATCGAGTAAGCGTAAATACGTTTTACCATCTATGGTAGACAGGTCGTTCGGCTAGTTTCCGCGAGACGTCTAAAGTTTCGCGCGCAATGGTGTCGCGGCCGCGGGTTATGCAGCTAAGCACCGCATGCATTGACACGGTGTTACGGAATGTATGTACATGGCAAGCGACTCGCGATGACAAACGTTATCCAGGATAGCTAAGTAGCGCAGGATGGTGACGTGAACGCTGGAGTATGGTATCCTTCAGTCTACCTATATACCGTATATCCTTGAATAAGACCCATCCCTTGAATAGCACCCCCCTTGAATAACTCCCCCGTTGGCCAGGCGAGGAAAAAATAACTCCCCCTTAAACAACTCCCCCTCTTTAATAACTTCCCCTCTGGTTATTCGATAGGTTTATCCACAATGGGTATTTGAATGATTTCAATGCTGATGAACACAAATTTGAGAATGGATACCTTGTTTTTGTTGTTGTTGAACTGTTAAATACATTAAGTACATGAGTTTACTTTATGCATTCATACAATGAATAAGGTGCAAGTTCTGAGAAAAAAAAAAAAGTCCTCCCCTTGAATAACATCCCCACTCCAAAACCTCTGACAAAATAACAACTCCCCTGGGGTCTTATTCGAGGATATACGGTACATTTACTCGATCCCACCTTGTTTGGTCACACAGTCGCAAATAAGCCCCGATCTTCTGCTGGATTGGCTTAGCAGCTGGCACCTGTTTTTCCCTAAAAGGAAATGTGAATGCGATGGGACTGAAAGACAAATTCAATTAGCCAGAAACATTTGTCGGGCATTGGGCTTATCAGAGGGTTCAGAAGTTGTAATCGCAAATGAAATGGGCAACGTAATCACGTGGTTGAAAAATCTTTGGGTACAGCTTTATTCTGACAAAATCCATGTGATATTATGTAGATAAAAATTCACAAAATACAAAACTATGCATGAAAACATTACCAACATTAAATTTTTGATGATTTTCTAAATATTAGATACAGTCGGTAGAAACGATCTTGTTAGGTATTTCTTGGAAATAAGGCAAAATGGATTAAGTGATGGATCATTACCGTAGCTTGTTACAGAATTTACTACAGAAAATGTTGAGATTCATTTGGAAATATCGTAAATGTCTTGGAATAATATCACGTGAGTATAATGGCAGGCAAGGCAGGTGCTAATTTTGTGCAATTTGGCGGCTTCTTTCCGAAGAATGGCGAAATCTAAAAAAAATAGTTCAAAGAGTCACACATCATAAATTTGGTCAAAAACGCTGCTATCGCTTTCTTAAATGAAGGAAGCACGCGCCATTGCCAGCATTAGCCATCACTACTCGGAATGAAATACTCGTCAATCAACGCAGACATATAATCGGTGCCATTGGCAAACTCGTCTTGACCCGGCGGCTGATAGTAGAAGAATTCATCCCTTCGATATGCATACGGGCAATTTCTCTGCCACACGTGCTCAAAGTCTGCCAACTCAAGCCGCGCGTTGTGACCATTGCGCGTTTTACCTTGCATCACTATGTTGCTCAGGTCGAGCTCAACGTTGGGCATGCACAGCTCGTACAGCGAGCCCTCTTCGGACCTGCGTTACGTTACGAAACAAATCGACCACCGTTTTCCGATGCAAATACTCGAGCGCAAGATTCCGTGGAATTAGATGTTAGCCAACATGTCTGATTATACACCGCTGCTAAAGTTGATGTCAACATCGGCGCCTGACCGAACTTGGCATTGGAGCGGTTTGAAAAGCTCTCGATCGACTGACACGTCTAGGCTTCACGATAACGCTCACCAGAATCTCGATGCCACACTCGACGGGCAACAGATATTCTTCGCGTCGCGCCACAGCAACTCTTTGTAACAACACTCGCTGAATTCATTTGGTCGATCACCCTTGAGCACATCCGATTCGCAGCACATTTGTCGCGCCTGGGAAACGCACAATTTCATTTCATAAATGCGTAGTTCTTGCAGCTACTAATTCCAAAGGGGCTCTACCCTAAATATTTACCTGCAGAAACTTTTGTAAACAGCACATGGGCCTGGTGTGTTCAGTACACTTATTCTTCTCGCAAACTTCGGTCAAGTAGACGCGCTTGTGGCAGCACGGATGCAAGTCACGGCCCCCAGAACGTTGTTGATCGACCAAGCAGCGCGCATCCGTGTACGGGGCGCAGTCCTGCCCGTCGATGCTGGCCGGCAGCGCCGGCGGCAAATAGCCGTCGTCGCGGCGCCGTTCAGAGCCCCGCTGCGGCACCGTCGGCTGCGCAATTGAACGTTTTGCGTGTGCATCGTTGTGCATGTATACTGGACGGACATAACGCTATACAATGAATGCTACCATATTTTGATGAATAAGGTTAAGTGAAAAATCGTGCCCGAAGTTCACACAAAGTGGGAGCAATGTGATCTGATGAAAAAAATTGGTGTCTGTTCATTTATTCAGATGGGGTATGGTAGGTTTCATTGTAAGGTGTCCCCTCAGTAGACTATACATCGTGTTCGGTCGGCGGTGTCACCTGCGTGGCCTGCGCGTTGGCTTGCTGCAGCCGTTCGGCCCTGGGCGGCGGCACCTGGTCGCGCCACGGCGCCTCGGTAACCGGATAGCGCAGTCGGCTAGTGTCCGCGTCCGGACGCCGCACGTACGTCTCCCAGTGAATCGGGCTGTGTGTAACTTTCGTGACACTAGATTGGATGTTTCTCGGTTTCGCGTGGTTGCTCACCTTGGGCTGGTGGTGGTTCGCGCGGTGCTGCTGCTGGTGGCCCAATGTGTTTGTTTCGGCGCCGCCCTTCCCTCCGACGATACGGTGCCTATGTAAGCGACGACGTGCTGAAACGGGCCACTACACGAATAGGGGGCCTTGTTCTTGCATGGTTTCAAACTTCATAAATACAACGTGTTGTCATTTTTTGAGTGCACGATTGACAAAAATTTGTGTGGTATAATTGTGGTATAATTTTTCTGTAGTCATGATGCCTAAATTAAAAGATTGGTTGACAGTGAAATTTTTTTTTCTGAATGATCATTGCGTGGATCCTCCTGCCTATAGTCCTGGGGTTAGTGTCATTAGTAACGCACACAACTTATGATATGCATTTGGTTGCGATTCTGCAAGTGGAAACTGGCAAGCAATTATGGTAAACACACAAAATAGAAATGCAGAAACTCAGTTTGTTTCTGTGGTTTTTACAATTTTGAAATTGTAAATTCAATTTTTCGAAATTTTGAAAAACTCAAAATTCAAATGAGATTTCCATCAGGAAACATAGAGAAACTGAAACACAGAAAACATCAACAGAACTCTGTTTTTTTTGTATGTTTCATTTGGATTCTGGGCACAAAATGTCATTTTGCACAGAAAAAAAACTAGCGATGATCCCACAGGCAATTTGGAACAAGAATTTACAAATAATGTGGCTGTTGCACACTCTGCTGACCACAATTATGAATGATAACACTGTTGGAAAACATTTTTTTGATAAGCTCCTCATTTATTTATTATTAAGCCGGAATTACAGCTGAGCGGCGTTTGACGTGAAATGATTACGTCGTAAAATTGATTACATCAAAATGGACAAAGGTACAGCATTGAAATTTCAGAATTAGATAGTTCTAGTAATTGGGTGTAATGTCCCAAAAAAAATTTATCAAATAATCATTATTTAAGTAGTTATTAATTTACCGTCAAAATGTTTTGATGACGTAAAATGTTTGACGTGAAATGTTGACGTAGAATGTGTAAATTTCAACGGTAAATTAATAACTACCTCAAGAATGATTATTTGATAAAATTTGTTGGGGACATTACACACAATTACTAGAACTATCTAATTCTGAAATTTAAATGCTGTACCTTTGTCCATTTTGATGTAATCAATTTTACGACGTAATCATTTCACGTCAAACGCCGCTGAGCTGTAATTCCGGCTTTACGGAAAGAAAATGATGAGTAAATTGATCAAAAGTATTTTTTACATTGTTGGTGTGATAAAATGGTGTGATAAAATTGGTCATTTTGAGAAATTGACACCATTTGCTTCTAGTGTGCTCCTGCTCTTGATTTTTGCTGTACTTTTCCTTTATCTTTATGAATACCTATACAGTTTTTGGGTTTCTCATGCAAATCATAAAACAGCTTGCATTGCATGCCACCAGAGTTGTTAGAATTACTGAACTTTTTTAAAAGTATATCTAAACGTAAAGTATTTTTTTTACTCATCACAAAGTAAAGAAAACGTAAAATATCTTTTTTTACTCGTACGCACGCGTAAATGTGAGTACAAATTTGTTTCCCAGTAAAATGCAAAAGTGAGTACTTTTCTTCATTGAATATATAGAGCTGGGTAAGTTTTCGAACCCCCCCCCCTCAAAATGGCCACTACGAATTACCTAATTGACCCCCATCGAACCCCCCCCCCCCCCCCAAATTGAGAGTAACGAGAATGTAAATAACAAAACTTTCAGTTTGTGTTCTGTGAAACACAGGACACACGTTAAAACAATGCCTGTGTCACGCTAGAACAGCGTTTATATCATCTTTATTTACATACTTAGGTATATAAGTCTATAGACTCTTATATTTATGCACATGGTGCTTATTGTAGCATTTTTCTACCTCAGCGTATGTTACAAACAATGAATTAGTACTGATAGTTCTAAAAATTCGGGCGAAATAAAAACAACCCTCGAAATACCCGTTCTTGTTTAACCGCTCTCAAAATTTTCACTATGAAAGAATCACCACCTGGCCCGGGGGGGGGGGGGGTTCGAAGAAATAGAGTACATTGCAGTGTAGTCACCTTATAAATATGTCCCACATTGCATTCTCAGAAATACATTTTATTTACGCGTATGCTTCAAAAATGTACGCGTACATGTGAGTACGTTACTTTTTCTAAAAGTATACCGTATTTCCTCGAAATACCCCCGGGGGGTTTATTTTTTCAGAGTGAGAATTTTGAGGGGGGGTTAAACGAGGGGGGGGGTATTTCGAGGGGGGGGGGTTATTATTTCGCCAGAAATTTTTTGAAATCCCAGTACTCAAATGTCGTCTGAAACTGTGCCGCTCCTGCCGCGGCGAGGAGTGGCGTGTGAGAAGAGGCGCGCCGCCGAGTCAACTCGAGATGAGACGGTGCTCACGTGCAGTTGCCGAGCGAGTGGCAGGTGAGCGCCTGAGCACCGATTCTCATAGACACAGGCCTGGGAACTGAGCGAAAATGTTCCCAAGTCTGCGGGTCGAGGCGATAGTGATCCGCTTTGAGTGGCCGTGATTTGCGTTCAGTGTGACTTCGTAAATATCAGTATTTCTCCAGGGTAAATACGCACATAAGAGAACACTTTTATTCATGAAATCAATCCGAAAGTACGCACGACTGACTTGAGCGAAATACCCGTACGCTTATAAATGGCAGTGACGCCCAGCGGCGGCACTGCCGTGACGCATGGAAACACGCAAAAGGCATGATTTAGCAACTCCTATCACATGCGCGAAATCAATTAATCTATAACGCGTGGCACAATGCCAACACCCCCCTCCATGACCGGAGTCAGGGGTCAACATAAAACAAAGAAAACCCTCCACCACAAGTGTCAAAATATCGATAAAAGCACCATAAACGAGATCAAAATTTTCAATAAAAATTCGAAAAAAAGTCAATTCACTTTCCCCCACCCTTACGCGATTTACGAGTCGATTTCACCTTATTTTTCCCAACCTTACTTTTTACAAATTGATGAGTAATAACCGCGGTATTTTCACAATCAGACAATAGCGGTGTGGACTCGCGCTGCGGAATATGCACCCTACGGGGCTTTAGCGGCGATAAAAAATCGGGCAAATTAGTGAATGGAAAGAAAGGAAATGCCGACGGGCTATTAGGCACAGAAAGATCACATGGCTGGGCCGGCGCGGGGGTGTGCGGCATGGGCAGCGGCGTCAGCTTGGCGACGCGCGGCGTGCACGGCGAGTCGGGCGGCGGCGCGGACAACCCATACGTCGGGTCGTCCTCGCCCTCGGTGCCGTGCGTGAGTTGGTGCAAGGCGCGGCGCAACGAAATGCAGTGCGGCAGAGCGGACGCCGGCGGCGGCGATCGGCCCTCGAGCCCGGCCACCAATCCAAACTGGTGCCGCCATTCTGCCACGACGCCGGCCGACAGCGCGCGCAGGTCGTTCAGCTTGCCGGCCAACACCTCGTTGGCGTCGGCCAGCGCACTAAGACGTTCCGCCTGGCGAGCGCACTTATCACGCGCGGCGGCAAGGTCGGCGGCGTATCGCCTATTTTCTGCCCGCAACTCCGCCTCCCGCGCATGCGACCTATCCCGCAGCTCCTCAAACTCGACGCGCAGGTCGGCCTCGTCCTGCAGCAGCACGCGCAACAATGGCTTGGCCTCGGCGGGGTCAGTGCGCAGGCGCTCCCAGGCGCGGGACAGCGCGCCGTTCCGCTCCTGCAGCGCGTGAATTTCGTGGCGTACAGCTGCGAGTTGCGTGTTTTGTCGGTCGACAACCGCGCATAAATGATCACAGCGGGCGCGCAGCCGAATTCGCTCCAACGCACCGGCGGGGCTGGGGTTGTAAGCGTCGCGAATGGCCTGGTGCAGCGGGTCCGCCGTGGGCGACACCAGCCCCGAATTATGGCAACCTGAGTTTACAGTGCAGTTTTTTTCAAGTAGCGGTGGTCGAATGTGATGCCCCCACGAAAGCGCGGCGCGGTATCGCTTCCGCCGGTGACTTATTTTGGCATTCTCTCTCTCAAAATCTTGTTGTGCGGCATGCCGTCGCACATGCGCCTGACGCGCGGCAAAACGCAAACGGGCTTCGGCCCCAAACCCTCGACCTTGGCCCCGTGCCAACCTTGCTGTCGTTCGCGCTCCGCGGCCGCAGCCATGCGATCGGCCGGGGACACCTCGTCCTTGAACGGCGCTGTCAACGCAGGGCCGTCGGTGCCGTCGGTGTCGCCGCCCACAATCACCGTGTTGGGCGGCGGGGTGATGCCGCCTTTGTCGATGTCGATGCCGAGGTCGGCCGCTCGTTTGGCCAGCCGCTGCAGCAAGCGTTGGTTGGCCTGTTTGTCGGCGGCGTGGCGAAAACCGCGGCGCCGAGCCCGGTGTGCGGCCCCGAGCTCGACGCGCAGCTCGTGGGCTTGTTCTTCAATGGCCTGAAAATGGCGAGTGGCGTGGCGCGTGTTTGCTCAATCGAGATGGGGCTTGTATACGCTGCCGAACTGGGCATAAAAAAGAGCGTCGGTGCCTACCGACCTTTTCACGTGTGACATCACTGCGCCGGGGAATTCGGAAGTTAGCCGGCGCCGGTTGAGTCCATCGGGATGGGCGGTTCCCGGGCCACCTCGAGCGGGGCGATTCGCGGGGCGGCTGCTGGCGGGGCGGCTGTCGCGGCATCTCTGCGTGGGGTAGCGTTGTTTGTGTAGGGCCGCCATTGACTCGGGTGATTGTGGATATGCTCGTCCTGATATTTTTTCTATTTTCCGGTACGAGTGAGTCCAACGGTATTCGTTGGATACGCCCCTCCGTGGATATCAGTGCCACTGATCTATCCATTCCCACAACTTCGAATGGCCCCATTCTTAATGGTTGCAGTTTTTTTTCCGTCGATAAACCCCATTTCTGCTGGATGAAAACCATATCGCCAATTTTCAGCTGCCCTCTCGATTTCCGATCGAAATTGAATTTGTAGCGCGCCTGGGCTGCCGTGAGACATTGTTGGGCTTTTTTCCACACCTTTCCGAGGTCGCTTGGGCGCTGTGCCAAGTCTGATATTTTTGTAGCTAGCGCTTTCACTGTTTTCTGATATCTCGTATTTTTGCTGGGCGGATCGTTTGGTGGATCTATTTGCGCCACTGCCCCTGTCCCTCGGAAAAGCGCTGGCGTGTATCCAAACAGTAGCTTGAACGGTGCGTGAGCCACGTCCCGATTGTAAGCTACATTGGATCTCAATGCTAGCTCTGGCAGGGCTTGGGGCCAGTCTCTGGACCCCCTGTGCTCTTGCGACCATATTCGGATTAGCTGTTCAGTGCTTCTGATAGCTCTCTCCACCAGCCCGTTAGCCCGCGAGTGGTACGGGGTGGTGAAGTGGATCTTGATTCCCCAGCGATCTGCTAATTCCCTGACGTGCCGATTGGCGAATTCCGGCCCAGTGTCGGTCACTAATTCCGTGGGTGGCCCAAACAGGCTAATAAGCCGCCTCTCTATTTCTGCCGCCATGCTTTTACCTGTCAAATTTCGTAACGGGGCTAGCACTACTGCCCGGGTCAGGTAGTCTATGAACACCAGGAGATGCCGAAAACCCCTGTGTTCGGGCATGGGCGTCGTGTCCGCAGCCACTTTTAGCCAAGGTCGCGTCCCTGGACTGACGGGAAAAAGCGGGCTGATGCAATTTCGTAGTGTGTCCTTGGATATTTTGCAGATTTTGCAATTATCTATCCACTCTTGTACATCGCGCTTCATTCCCGGCCATGCTCCATATTCCCCTATCCTGTGCGTTGTTCGATCGACCCCTCTGTGCGCCCCAGTGGTTCCTGCGTGGGCCTCTTCGATGAACCCCCTTCGTAGCGGCTGCGGGACCAATGGGACTCCTCCCCGGGGTCCCTCAAAATGCACCACTCCGTGCCGTATCTGGAATTTCCCTGGCCCCAGCTGTTGTGACCCTATTTTGGCAGTTATGTCTTTGCACTCTTTGCATTTCTCCTGGGCTTTCTTCCACTCTTCCCAGCTATACGTGTCCACCGCTTTGGTGCTCCGGGCATGGGCTGCCATGTGTGGGCAGAGCTGTTCCAGGGGCACTTTGATGACCTCACTGGCTCGCTGAAACGCTGCCGAGTCCCGGTCTTCAATTGGATTTCGACTCAGAGCATCAGCTACCACATTTCGCTCCCCCGGGCAGTATTCAATCGACAAATTCTGCAATGACAGCCTCATTGCCCAACGCTGAGTCCATCGTTCTATTTTCCCTCGCGCTGGTTTAGTCAGTGCTGTGACTAGTGCTTTGTGGTCCGTGCGGAGGATGACTCTCTGTCCATCGATAAAATCCCCCAACCTGTCTAGCGCCCAGGTGCAGGCTAGGGCCTCTTTTTCTACTACAGACCACGTTTTGTGTGTGGTGGGGAGTCTTTTAGACACAAAAGAGACCGGTCGCAGCAATTCTGGCTGTCTGCTGTCGGTTTGCATTAACACCGCCCCCAACCCGTAGTCGCACGCATCTGTGTACAGATAGAACGGCTTTGAGCGGTCGGGGTGGGCGAGCACTGGTGCGGAGCTCAGTCGGTGTTTGAGTGTTTCTAGCGCTGTTTTGGCCTTGTCTGACCATTCATCGTATGGCGCTATCGGGTCGGCTCCATTCACCCTATATTGGCCTTTGGCCAGTTCGTTCAGTGGAGCTGCCAGCCGGTGGAAACCTGGGATATGCTGGCTAAAATACCCCGCCTTTCCCAGGAATGTTTTGATGGCTTGCTTCGTGGTTGGCGTGGGCATTTCCAAAATGGCCGCCACGTTGCTGCGCTTTGGTTCGATCCCGTCCTGACTCAGTTCAAACCCGAGGAACTTAACTTTCCTGCAGAAAAAGTGGCATTTCTCTGGCTTGAGGCGGATCCCCGCCCATTGCAACCGGGTGAATAATTGCTCTAGGTGCCTCAGATGCTCCTCTGGCGTGTCACTTGCCACCAGGCAGTCGTCGATGTATGCGAAAAACACAGGGCGCTCGGGTTCGCGGTTCAGCCCTGTTAACACACAGTCCATGAGCCTCTGGAAGCTCGCCCCGGCGTTTTTTAATCCCAGCGGCATTCTGGTATAAGAGAACTGCCCCCTGCTACAGACGAATGTGACCATGTCCCTCGTCTCGGGGTCTGCGATGGTCACATTGTAGTATCCAAAACTCGCGTCCATGGTGGAAAACACCGCTCTCCCTCCCATCTGCTGGAACATGTCCGCGATCCTGGGGAGCGGGTATGCGTCCCGGACGGTTAACTCATTGAGTTTTCGAAAATCGAGGCACAATCGGTAGTCGTCCTTCCCTTTGGGCACTATCACTAGCGGGAATGCCCATGGGGAGGATGACGGGACGATCAGATTTTTCCTGATCATCTCGTCTACTGTCCGCCAGACGAATGCCCGCTTAGGTGGTGATTCAAATCGTGCTGCGCATTTTACGGGCTGCGCTCCGGGTGTGAGTGTGATCTTGTGCTCAATAATCTGTGTCTCTCCGATATCATATTCTGTCATGCTAAAAACGCTGCTTTGTTTGGCGATCAGCGTCTTCAATTTTTCCACTAGGGATTCTGGCAACTCAATTTGCTCCTCTTTGGGCAGTCGGCTCCAAATGGTGGCCATTTTTTCTAGCTCTGCTTTCGAGGCGGGGCCCTCCTCCCTCTTATGCTGCTCCGGATCTGGTGGGTGAGGTAGCTGTAACGTTGCCAGGGAGCAACCCTCTCCCGCGTCTTGTGACACGAGTGCTTTAGTGATCGGGAAGACTTCCGCTACTTTGGCCGCTTTGGGGAGGTACTGGTCGCACCCTGTCGTGTTCACCACGCTCACTGTGAACGACGCTTCTTTTGTCCACTCGGCTGAAAAATTGACTGCGGCGTCCAGTGTAACTCCGGGTATGAACCCCTGGAGTTTTCCATCATCCGTTCTCTGATATGGGTCAAAGGCATACGCTAGCGATTCCCCTCCCCGGCCATGGGAGGGCCATGAAATGTCCTTTTCCAGTCCTACGATGACCTGTGCTCGGCTGTGCGCGGGGAGGACCTGTTTCTCTCTGGTGATGACGTCTGCGGTGCGGAAAGTTCTAGCCCCAATCTCTTGACCCGTGTCCTCTCTGAACACTTTTTCCAGTCGGTTGAGCTCTGCATGAGCGTCTTGGACGATTTGGAGTTTGCCCCAGATGGCCGCCCATCCCAGTAGTAAGGGATCTGCCGCAGGCAAGAACTTCATTAGTTTTACTACGGCGGGCAGCGTGTCCATTCTGGCTTGGCCATCTGGTGTCTTGTGAGTGACCGTCATGTCATAAACTCTCAAATGCTCTCCCTTTATTGCATGCCCCGACGTGCGCACTTGTTCGTACGGGTATGGCCGGAACTTGCTGCGCTCAGAATCTCGGTCGGCGCCGGTTTGTGCCCATACTTTCTCCAGCACCGAATCTTCAATAAATATCCCTATGTTGCATCCCGTGTCGATGTGCCCCTCTAAGGGCACCCCTCTGAATTCGATAGTTGCCATTGGGTCTGCACCTTTCGTGCGGAGACATTGGGGGGCCTCCTCTGGTTCGCGGCTTGCCAACGGCGCCACCGGGCACCATTCTTCTAGGTGTCGGGCTGCGGGGCCCTCTGCATCATCCCAGTCCCAGCTGTAGTCATCGCTATTGTCGCTCTGCCCTTGTGTGGCCCGGCTCGCCTCGCCCTTGTAGGGGATCCCCATTTCTCCGCATTTTTTCTCCATGTTCTTCCTGGCATCATTTTCAGTTCGGTTTTGCCGTGCTAGAGCTTTCTTGATGCGATCGGCTCTTTCTCTCTGAAATACTCTTGACCGTGAGTCTACGTAACAACTTTCTGGGGCGTGCTCCATTGGTTTCTTGTGGAGGTGGTGAGTGCACCACGGGCCCTGGTATGTGGCCCGCACTTCCCCTTCCGACGTCGGCTCACTGTCTACTTCGGCTGTTGTTGTCAAGATTTTGGAATTTCGCCAAGGGGCCCCTTCTCTTCTCGGCCCACGGTCCTCTTTCTTGGCCGCCCGCAGTCTCTGGACCTCTACTCGAGCCGCATCCATCTTGGTTATGGCCATGTCCAGCGTGCACCCGCCTTCCAGCCAGCGCTCTTTCCACATGTACCAACATGACACTGGGGCGAGTTTGGGGGCCTCGGTGAACAGTTTATCGCCGATCATGCGCTCGCGGTCCTCGTCCGCCATTGTCTCGCTGACATGGTGAAAGTTGGCGCATAAACGCGTGTGCAGTTCTGACACGGATTCCTCTGGTCGAGCTGTGATGCTGTACCAGTCAGCCACGCAATACGTGCGGTGGTCCAGCTGGTAGATTTGTGTCAGCTTGTCAATGACATACAGTACATCATGTCGCCTCCCCATTCTGATGGCTTTGTACCTCTGTTCTGCTTCCCCCGTCAAACACTGGTTGAATATATTCGTCCAGTACAGCTGCTGGTGGGAGTCAGGCACTGACAGCGCCTGCAGGGCGATCACGTGTAACCAGTACTTGAAGGGTCCTGCCGATCCTGACGGGTCGCCGTCGAATTTTGTCTGCTTTCCCGCCGCAGCGGCTACCTGTCCCGCGCCCATTTTGTCTTTGGACGTGATTTGCATGAGTGCGTCTTGCAGGGACTGTAAATTGTCCCTCGGACTGATTGTGTACGTCTCTATGTACTGTGCGATCCTTTCGATGAGCGACCCCCTCATCAGAGTGGCTACCCGCTCGTCCGCTGATGAGTGGCTGGCGCGGGAATCCTGAAACTGATTGTGTCCACCTGGCTGCAGCGGCTCTAACAGGGGACTTCTGCCCGGGATTCTCGGTTGGATCACTGGTCTTCTGCCGGGAGTTTCGTGTGATGTTCCTTGTCCTGCCAACCGCCTGATCTCGCGCTGCATATCGGTTCTCTGCTGCCTCATGTGGAGGTCCATGCGCTCCTCCAATCTGAGTTCTAATCTCTGAAGGGCAGCGTCCAGTGACTGTCCGCCCGCCATACTGCTGACTGCCCGCTCATCTGCGGTGAGTGGGGCTTCCGCCTCGTCTTCTTCCTCCTCTGAGTCGTCTGTGTCTCTGTCTTCTGGGTTCTTGAGTGGGAACGACACCGCCAGTCCTCTTTCGAAAAATTTGTCGGCCATCGTGCAGATCTTTTTTGCCAGGTTCTTGTACCTTGCTTGCGCCGGGTTTGAGCAGACCGGCCAATCGTCGTCCCTGCATGAGTTCAACTGATTGAACACGCCCACCAGCGCGACTCGATTGCGCTCTTTCAGCCACTCATTCACTCTTTGCTTGAGCGCCTCCTTGCTGAGCGGCTCTGGGGGTGCCATCCTGTGCTCAGGCTCGCTGAGTGGCTCTGTTGCTGGGTGGTTCCACTGTTCCGCTCTCTCTGAGCTGCTCTGCTGATTGGCTTTTTCTGCCGCTTTTCCGCCTCCGCTGTGAGGCCGCTGAGCTTGCCTGTGAGCGCCTGCTGTTCCTTGGCTCTTCGCAAGAGCGGTGCAAAGTCGCCCTGAGTCCCTGTCCCTGCGGGGCTGCCGAGCTCACGCCGAGCGTCGATGCGCTGTTCGATGCGCGGACTGTTGTGGGTGACTTCTCCCCGTCCGCTCGCAGCGTGCCGCGGGCGCCGTCCCGTGCCTGCCGCCGAGTCGCCGCTTCCACTGCCGCTCACGATTCACAAAGTACGATCACCATGTGCCGCTCCTGCCGCGGCGAGGAGTGGCGTGTGAGAAGAGGCGCGCCGCCGAGTCAACTCGAGATGAGACGGTGCTCACGTGCAGTTGCCGAGCGAGTGGCAGGTGAGCGCCTGAGCACCGATTCTCATAGACACAGGCCTGGGAACTGAGCGAAAATGTTCCCAAGTCTGCGGGTCGAGGCGATAGTGATCCGCTTTGAGTGGCCGTGATTTGCGTTCAGTGTGACTTCGTAAATATCAGTATTTCTCCAGGGTAAATACGCACATAAGAGAACACTTTTATTCATGAAATCAATCCGAAAGTACGCACGACTGACTTGAGCGAAATACCCGTACGCTTATAAATGGCAGTGACGCCCAGCGGCGGCACTGCCGTGACGCATGGAAACACGCAAAAGGCATGATTTAGCAACTCCTATCACATGCGCGAAATCAATTAATCTATAACGCGTGGCACAATGCCAACAAAACGTACGCAGACGTTGAAAAATACAACAAAAATCGCCATTTATAAGACTCTAAATACATTTATAAGTGTGTAGACGTACAAACACTGTTCTCACATAACAGAGTCATCGTTTTTAACGTGTCTTCTGCATTGCCGGGATGACAAACCGCAGCCTTTGTCATTTACGTTCTCTATACACTAAATTTGGGGGGGGGGGGTATTTCGAGGGGGGGGGTTTATAAGTTCATAGTGTCCATTTTGAGGGGGGGGTATTTCGAGGGGGGGGGGGTATTTCGAGGGGGGGGGTATTTCGAGGGGGGGGGGTATTTCGAGGAAATACGGTATGTAAACGTATTTACCGCGTACTCGCGTACGCGTATTTTTGGAGTAAACGTACGTACCTTTTAACAACTCTGCATGCCACGCATTTGTAGCAACATTTGTTTGTTAGTTTACAACTTGCACCGAACAAAATATAGGTAGGTATTCAAGCACTCACGCCATGGGACGGCTATCATCGATGTGGCGGCACTGGGGACTTTAATCAGGTGGCGGCTTCGGTATCGAGATACAAGCCAATCTCTGACCGTCTGTATTCGCTCCCGGCGCTGCTAGTTAAACAAGCTGATGATAGGTTTTTACCGGAAAAGTCACTGTAATGATTGGACTAAGCGGTTTGGAAGCAAAGTTGCTGATATTTGTGCATTCACAGGTTGGCAAGATTGAAACGAAAGCGAATCGTATCGTTATTGAGGCACAGAGTTGAATGATAAAGCAAAATTTGCACACATCGGTCGGTACATATTTACAAAACATAGTCGTTTGATGGAGGCAGTTGTCAACCATTTCCCTATACAGCGCAGCATTTTCAGCACCCTAATGGCCCACCACACACAGCAAAGTGGCACGGGCGGTTCGGACATGGTCGGAATTCAAAAGCGGAATTAAAAAGAGGGGTGGAATTCAAAATCGTCCGAACCAACCCAAATTTCAGTAGTTTTTCAGTCTTGTCGTAAACAAAATCGTCCGAACCGACTTTACAATTCCACCCGAGCGGAAATTAAAACGTCCGGACCCGCTCGTTACACTTTGCAGTGTGCGCAGCGCCAATGACTCGATCTATGGCAATTTACCTGATGGAGCACCGCACACTGAAATTTTGCGTTCAGGGTTCGAACGTTTTTCCACGCTGAACTACAGACGCTGAAATCAAAATCTATAGAACACAACGTTTTTGAAGCATAAAAAAATCGGCAATTTGTAATACATCATGCAATTTGCATACGAGCCGAATTTGTTACGCTACAACAACATTGTGTTCTTAAGATTTTGATTTCAGCGTTAGTGATTCAGCGTGCAAAAAAGTTCGAACGTGCAGTGTGCGGTACGCCAATATGAACTGAGGTGAAATGTGTCACACTGCACCTACATTTCTATAATCCGTTATACTGTATAAAAAAAGCATGAAAAAGGGTCCAACTGACCGGCAGCGATATGATCGGCTCAGCAGCGCATTCCCCGCAGGGCTTGTGCTGGTAGACATTGAACATGGACGAGGTCACGTAGTGATAATGAGACATGTCCGACTGTGGCCACGGAATCGCGTAGGTTAACCGACCGCACCTTCGTGGATAATTAAGTACCTTTTAGTCCAATAAATCTTCACTGAGCAGAACATATTTAACTCCACGAAAATTAGTCACCTATCGAAAATGAAAAAGTCGTGCGCCCTGGCGTCGAGACCACTCCACAGGGTGTTTCTGGCGTCGTCGAGAGCCACTTGGACCCTGCCGCCACTCTCGCGCGTCCAGAAGTCGATCCACTGCGCGCTCTGGTTGCCCGGCGCCACGACCACCATGAGCACGTCGACCATGCGTTCCGCTTTGAACTGCGCCGCCATCCCCTCAAGTCTGAAGTTGCGGGGAACTGTTTGATGTTGTGTGAGCAAAAGTGGGTGTCCAAAAATTGTAAAATTTCAAAAATTTTAAGTATAAATGTGTATATAGTTCACTTAATGAATTTGTGTAGAGGGTTGTTTACACTTCCGAGCTTACGATAATTTAAACATTTCAGTTCTACTTCGACGATGGTTTTGGGCGATTCGGTGGGCGAACGCGAACGTGGCGTTGACGTTTTCGGCTACGTCGCTGCGCTACGTTGGCAACGTGGCAACGTGCATTTCCGTTTTTCCGGTGCCCCATTGTGTTATGTGTGTTTTTTCTGGCCAAGGAAAGGATTGGAGGTATTGAGGATCTGACACAAAGTTGACGCTGTGATGTAAATAGTTGTTTTTATTTGTTTAGATTTTTTTATTATTAGGTAGTTTTTTTAAGAAAGTGAGACAAGTGAATTGGCAACAATTTTAATTGTGACAGTTTAATTTAAAAGTAATTTTTTACTAGCGGTTTGGATTGCATAACAAAGTTTCAGTTATTTTCTTTAAGTAAAAAGAGTGACGCTGCAGTTACGTGTCGTAGTGCGTGAATGGTCAGTGATAACTGAGGGCACATGGGTTGAATTTTGACTAACTCTCGTTGCATTTTTTTACGTGAGGGTCGCGGCTATTGATCTAGTATGTACTGTGCATTCCTGCATTTCCGGATTGAGAAACAAAAGTTAATTTACAAGCGATTTTACAAAGGTACACTGATTATAGAGGTGCGATGATGATTGGTGTTGAAAATGAGAGGTAATTAAAAGAATCGAGTCTAACTCGACAGGCATGATCGCATGTCTAAATGCCTACTCCCTTGGCTTGTTGTGAGAACAGCCCAGTCCGCCGATCTCATCGAAACAAGCACCCATACAGTGACAAGTGTACCTATTTTTGAGTGAGTTGAGCAGTTCGGTACTTTCGGGGTGTGGTTTTTGCACAGTGCGTATGGGATCAAAAAGCCGTGGCTAACTAATTAATATTCTGGTAGCAGAATGAGTGGTGTAGCAGCGAGAGTGGTCATTTTCATGATAGGTGCCTTCGGTAGTTAATGGCTGTTGCGTTTCGGCATGTGGCAGTGGATTCACTTGAGTTTGTTGTTTATTAGTTTTAAACTTCAAAAAGTCATGCAATCCATACAGGCATTTAAGCTACAAAGATTGAAATTTATAAACTTTCAAGTTGCCAATCATTTGCGTTCGTATTTCTATTAAGCGTTATACCGACTTCATATTCATTTTAACTTTGGGTTTGGTAGGGAATAGGTAAAACTCGAGTATGCTAATTTTTATTTGATTTTACGTTTGCAACTTCGTTATTTTTTATCTACCTAATCCTAGATTGATTTTTTAGTATTTCCCTTTCCCCTAGAAAACTGATAACTTGACATTTGGATATTTAGGAATTTATGCAAATTTCGTGGTTGATCTTTATTATACAAAGAGATGAAATAATAAGCCGCTTGTTTTTCCTGTTTTTTCCCCGAATATTTTGATAAGTGTAAAGGTGATCTGATTTGAGTGCATATTTATTTAATCACTCTGATAGAATTTCCGCTAAGAGTCTTTAAAAAGGTACCGTAATTCATTTTTTCCTTGACAGTCAGTGTGAAAGTTAGTTTCATTCGCCTTACCGGTATCCTAATTTTATCATGGAGTATCCCACTTACGACATTTTTTCGTTGTGCATTAATAATACGTGTGCTTCTTACGCTTTGGATATCAACGTCATTTTCATTTATTATACGCTCTTTTTGCTGATGGGATTATTGTTCGCGTGTTTATTTGTTTCGCTAATTGCTGTGTGTTTCCCCGTTCGTGGAGGTGGTTTTGGGATTTCGGTAGAGTTCGCTGAGTAAAATTTGAATTGCCCGCCATTTTTTTCGCGCTAAAACAGGTTTTTACAGTATCTCGTGTGTTTTTCCTGTTCTTTTTATTCTTGTCGCATTCGTTCATTTTTTCTCATTTTCTATTTTCGTACTCGCTCTTGTTCCCAACCCGCTTTTTGGCGCGTGAATTCTTTGTGTTTTTGTGTAGTTGATCGACGTATCCTGTAAACTGACGCCGTGAATAATTTTAGGTATGCCCGTTTTAAAATTCCGTGTGTCTGTAAAGTCGTTTGTAAGCATGCTTCTCGTGGTATGTGGAAGTGTTGTCTGGACTTGGCTTATGTTGTTGCGTATAAAAGAGTACCGTAATTTAGAGTAGGGGTCGATTCAGTCGAAATTGCTTCGGTTTCATTTTCTTGGAGTTTTTTCGAAGGTTTTGTGCCGCTGGTTAGAAACTCGCTCTCAGTGTGTTCCCTGTGTTCTATCTAAATGTGTGAATTCTGAGTCTAAAAATCGCCTAAAATAAAATCTCTTCTAAAAACTTCGGACCCCTTGGTGTAAATTAGACATTCAACTAATTATTGGTGCGTTGATAAAAACGCCATTCGCTAAAAAAGCTAACTTAATTGACGTAGCGTACACCTGTGATATTCACTTCGGTGAATTCACCATTGTGCGTTGCGAATTCAATCGGTAGTCGCTTTTCCGTTGCCTTACTTTGTCGCTCATCCAACGAGTAGGTGTGAGATCGGTAAAACTTGGCAGTTTGCCATAGTGAAATTTGGTTGAGTAAAAAGTAGCCGGTGAAAATTCATGACAACTGGTAGCAGCGAGTGGTTTGTTTAATATTCCCAGTGAGTTCAGGCGACTGATCACCGTTTGACAATCGCTGGTGAGAACAAACGAACCACCGCCCGGCTGGAGGAACGGAAGGCTACCCGATCGACGCAACCGATAAGCACGGATATTTTTGTTTTGGGACGCGAAACTGACGAAATTATTAGTGGGCAAAAAAGGGAAAAGCGGAAAAGTAAGAAAAAACCGAAATCGGTTCAGTTCAGTACGGACGCGCACTGTTCTGAACCGGGAACCGCTGAGTTGAGTGACGAACCTAACGACTTTGACGTCAACTGCTGGGTGGACGCGGAAGGACCGGTCCCTGAAAGAGGTGCGGAGGAGTCATTCCCGACCTGTGAGCAAGGCAAGCCAAGTGCGGGTGCGGAGGTGCCATTCCCGACCGTAGGGCAAAGTAAGTTAGGGCACCGAAGCGCGAGTGCCGGGTACCGAAGCGCGAGTACCCAGTCGTCGAGTGAGTGTGTGTTTTTCCGGTATTCTACTTTGAGTATGGCGCATGCGAGCGGTAGTGGTGTGAACACGGGTCCCGATGTGGTGCAATTGTTGATTCAAGCGAAAAATTTGACTTTGAATCAAATTAATTCGTCGATAGTGGGGAATTCGGTTCAGGGGTCAGAATGGAACCTTAGTCAGGTTGTGACTCAAACGGTGAGTATTGCCGCTTATTTGTATAATCAGCGACCCATGAGTTCTTTGGAAAATGGGAACATGAGTGATAATGACGAAAAATTAGTGTCATTAGTAAAGTTAGGTGTTGACTGTTATAATTTGCGAAATGATGTGAGTCAAATTGCGGACGCGATTAATGCATTTGCTGAGCATATTCATTTAGAAAAGCCTGATATGCAAGCGATTAATTCTGTAATTAGCGCTGTTTCTAATTCGGGAGGGTGCTCTACCGTTACCACACCACCTATACCTGCTGTGAGTATGATTGCTACTAGTAGGGAGGGTTATGCTGCTGCCATGACCGCGCTTACTGGGCAGGTGATACCTTTTAAGGGGCGCGCTGATGATAAATTTGCTGATTGGCGTAAAAATTGGGACGCAGTTTGTGAGGCGTTGCAAATTCCGACGGATGAGCGAAAATCGCTGCTTCCGGTTTATTTGCGTGACAGCGCGCGTTCGATTTACATGTCGCATAAGAGTGAATTGATTAATTTAGATTATGAGGAGTTTATGGATGCTTTGGAACGTTATTATACTAACCCCATTTCGGAGCATCATGCGCAAAGGGAAGTGATTAGTAGTGAGCAGGGCGAAGATGAAGATGTGTTAAATTGGTCAGTGCGGCTGGAGAAAATTATAAAACGCGCTTTCCCGAAACTTTCAAAAATTGAACGCGAAAAGATGGCAGTGGCGAAATTTGTCAGTGGATTGTATCCTGACATCCGTAGGAATGTATCTATTACTGCTGGGGCTAAGTTTCAAGACGTAGTCAATAATGCGCGCACGCAAGAAAGTTTTTTGGAAATTGATAAGGACAAAGTAGGTGGTAAGAAAAAGTCAAAATCCAACGCTGAATTAGTTTCAGAAGCCACCAATTCGGTAATCGAGCGAATTTTTGCTTTAGGGGGTGCGGGAGCTTTCGGAAATTCCCCGCCCGTTCCGGCGGCGGCGGAAAATCCAAAGTTTGAGGAACAGCGAGTGAAATTGGAGGAACTTTCTAGGCAGTTAGAGGATAAGGATAAGCGTTTAGTTGACTTGGAAAAGCAATTGATAGGTAACAATGCTGCGAAACCAGTTTCCAAATTTAGGCCGCGTAAATTTGATGAGGGCTGTTATGAATGTGGGGCAGATGATCACTTTCGCTCTGATTGTCCTAAATTGACAGAAGAGGAAAGAGCGCGCTTTAGAAATTTTCGGCGCGGGCCGCCGCAGCGACCGATGAATAACTTCAGAGGTCCAGCGAATATGATGCGCTCTGCACAGCAACCTGTATATTCCATGCAAGCGCCGCCTTACCTGTATTATCCTCCTCCCGCGCAAGTGTCAACTACTAGTTGGTCCCCAGTGCAACAAGTTCAATCATCGCAAATGGCCATTGCGGCCCCTCCGTCAACTGAATTGACTGCGTTAAATCCGACGCGCGTGTCTGCGAACTCAGTGAATCATGCACGCAGCGTGCAAGAAAGTAAGGAATACGTGCGCATGATTAGGGTTGTACCGGGTCTTGAAAGTTCAGATGAGGAAGCGGAGGATCCATGCAATCCGCCTGAAATAACGCCGCAAGAACATCAATTCATGCTCGAAAGAGAGGCTTGGATTATGCCTTGGGTTTATGCGCGTTCGTTAGATAGCATGATTTTTCGAACAAAGTGGTGGGCTCAATTGCAACACATGGGTTTGCAGGGGTTGAATATAAGCGGGTTTTGTGAGCATGCTGATGAGCATCCGCATGATGACCCTGAGGACACGTTGACGTACGTTAAGTTAGAAGCGCTGCTAGAATTGACCATGCATACATTTATGTGTGAACCGCCGGACATTAGTTTGTCGCGAACGTCATCTGACTCTGAATTGTATGTGCTGTCCGATTATTGTGAAGCGAGCGTGCCCACTTTGTACCGAACGTGGTCGGAACCGAGTATGTTGCCCAGTGTGTTGAACCGTGTGTTTTTCCTGTGCTGTCTATTTACGTTTTTTGCAAGTGCTGACGCCCTGGGTGTTCCAAGTGGTGGCGTTGTTAAGAAAAAAGGAGTGTCAGATGAATGGATTTTGACCGTGCGAAATTTTCTTGAGGGATTTATCGCTGGAATGTGTACTTCCGTGTTTTTGAGATATATTCTGCCCGCTTTGTGTGAATTGGTGTTGTATTTAGTGTTCACAGTGTGTGATTGGATAAAAATGAGAGTGTTGCGGGTTCAATTAAATCGCATGTTAGCAATAGAAAATAGGCGCAATCCTGCAAGGGGTGCGACCCCCGTGACACCGCCGCAAAGGTTAAATCCAGTTAGCGCTGACAGTTCAGGGTATGGTGCCGATATTGAAGAAACGCCAGTGAGTAGATTTAAGCGTTTGCCGCCGCTGCGCGTTCCTAAAGGTTCTGCCGTCATGGAAAAGGTGAATATAGTCACGCTGACCAGTGAAGAAATTGCGAACATCAAAAGTATTACGGCTAAGCGTAAGGAACTCGTGCCAATTTACTATAGTCCGTCGATTACGGTAGAAATTGAGGGGAATGAATACAAAAGGTGTCTGTTGGACACAGGTGCGATGAGGTCATTGTGCAGCCCGCTGGTGTTGGCTAGGCATCGAAATAATTGCATAGCGTTTGATGAGGTCACGCCTGTGGGGGGATTGCAAAGCGCGTCTCAATGCAAATTGCAAATTGAGGGTCAATTGGAACTTCAAGTGATGATTACCGGGAAAGCGTTTTCTATTGTATTTCAGGTGATTAGCGGTTTGTCGGACGACATTTTATTAGGCGCTGATGTATTGAGGCATATGGTTATTGATATGCCTGCGCGTGAGTTGCGAATTGAGAGTGGCGATGCGCGTAAAAAGTTGACTGTGCCTTTTGACAACCCGGCGCCTGTAGTGCAAGAACGGCATATTTATGCAGTTGTGACTGAACCGACTGAAATTAAGCCGCGGCATGAAACGATAATTAGTGCGAAATTATCTGAACCAATTGATGAATTGACGTTTGCGATTGAGCCTTTGAACGAATTTCATGTGAAAACGGGTGTGTTTGCAGCTAATGCTGTTTATGAAAGCGCGAGTGAATTATTTCCGGTGAGGTGTGTTAATGTGACTGAAGTGCCAGTAAAGTTGCAGGTGGGCCAGAAAATTGCCATCGTAGAGCCAGTGGAGTGTGTTTTACAAGTGCGACGAGGTGATCCGCCTGCTGAGTGGGTGCGAGAGTGCCGCGAGCGTGATATGAGTTTTACCGATACTATACTTGAAGCTAGTGAGGAAAAAGTACCAACGAAGGGCACTGTACCTTCAAAAGCGGCGAATACGACTATGAGAGTGGTTTGTGCCGATGGGAGAGAAATGGATTTTGAAGTACCAGTTGAATTGGACGAAATTAAGCGCCAGCAATTAAAAGAGTTAATTTTGACTCATCAGGATGCTTTCGCCAGGGATAAGTATGATTTGGGATACAGTGAATTGGTTGATTATCGACTTCAGTTAACTAGTAAAATTCCGGTCGCGTGTCGAATGTATAGGTTGAGTTTGGATGACCAGCAGTATTTAGAAAAGCATTTAAGTTGCCTGCTTGAGCATGACGTCATTGAACACAGTACGAGTCCGTACTGCGCGCCGACATTAGTTGTTACTAAGCCGGATGGTGCCAAGCGCATGGTGATAGATTATCGACGATTAAATGCAGTAGTTCACGCTCCCCAATTTCCGCTGCCCAGATTAGACGATACAATAGAGTCATTGCACAGTTGCAAATATTTTTAGCAGTGTCGATATCAATCAAGCGTTTTACAATATTGCGCTGCATCCGGATGATAGACATATTACGTCGTTTCGTAATTGTTTTGGTCAATTTCAGATGAAACGCTTGCCGATGGGATTAAAGTGTTCCCCGGCTTTAGCGCAGCGCTGTTTTGAAGTTACAATGGCTGGATTATTGCATCGAAATGTGTTGGTATATATAGATGATTTGCTCATTTACAGTAGATCATGGGAAGATCATTTGAGTGATATAAGTCAGGTTTTGTCGCGTTTGATAAGTAGCAGTTTTAAAATACACCCAAAAAAGTGTTTTTTCGCGCGCACAACTGCTGTTAAATTCCTGGGTTATATGGTAGGGCGTGAAGGGATTTGTATACCCGATGATAAGCGAAAGTATTTGAGTGACTGGCCGCTACCTGTGTGTGTGCGTGAAGTTAAAGCGTTTTTGGGTGCCGTTGGGTTTTTCCGGAGATTAATTCATAAATGTGCTGAATATGCCGCTCCTTTGTCTAATTTAACTCGAACGAAAACTGAATTAGGAACTGAAAAGTATAGCGGAAGTACTCCCGTAGATTTAAATGCGAACCCCGCCGCTTTGGAAGCTTTTAATAAGTTGAAAGTGATGGTGGCTGAAAGTCCCTGTATACAGTATCCTGATCCCAGTAAACCGTTCATAATTATTACCGATGCTTCTAAAGTTGCATTAGCTGGCATTTTAGTACAACGCGCTGAACCTGCCGCCGCCTTGCATGCGTGTTCATTTTATAGTCGAAAACTTTCCGAAGCGCAATCCCGATGGCCTGCAATTACGCAAGAAGCATGTGCTATTTTTGAGAGCATACGCAATTGGCATTGTTATTTAGCGGGCCGGCCGTTTGAAGTGTGGACTGATGCGAAAAGTATTTCATGGGTGAAAAATCCAAATTTGGAAACCCATCCCCATACGGGTTTGCACCGATTTGCGCTTGCTATTCAATCATATCAAGTTACTTTTAAGCATTTGCGTGGGAAAAGTAACGAATTGGCTGATGCTTTGTCGCGCCGGCGTGATGCACCCGTTGAATTTGATGAGCGTGTTAATTTGGACGAAGCGTTTGAAGAATATGCATTTGATATACCTGTTGATGAATTGGCGAGAATTTTGACTGAGGAAATGGCGTTGTTAACATCTGAGGAACATTTGGCTTGTCAAGCGGTAGCTAAGGCCATGGCGCGATTGGCTTCTGCTCAAAATTGGCTGAAACATGCGAAAATGAAGTCTTTGGAACCGTCAGTTACGGTAGCTACTGAACTGCCAGTGGCAAGCGTTGCTACTGTGCGGGCGCCGCATCCAATGACAATGCGTGTGCGAAGTAAAAAGAAGGTGGAGTCCAATTCTGAAAATGCTTTGAAATCGCCGCCCAAAAGTGACGATGCGCCTAAATTAATGGCTGGTGGCCGCCGTTCTGTTCAATTAATTAAGAAACCGGAAAAACTCGATGCTTTACCTCCTCCCATTACTCCAATTGAAGAGTTGTCGCGTTTGCAAAAAGAAGAACCGTATATAATTACAATTCGTCGTATGTGCGAGGAATCTACTTTGCGTAGGGCCCCACCGTTCTTCATTGATCAATTTGATGTTGTCAGGCGTGATGCGGAACCGTCAATATTAGTGGGTGAAAGGAAATACGACCCTGCGTGCATTCCCCAGTCACTAGTTGTCACTGTGTTAGAGTTGGCTCATAATCATCCCACTGCTGGACATTTAGGTGTGATGAAAACGTTTGAAAGATTGCGCGAATTTGCTTGGTTTACAAATATGCGTCCAGAATGCGCTAGATGGGTTTCTACTTGCCCTTCGTGCAACGCGAAGAAAGGATTGCGCCGCTCAATGAAAACTCAAATTCAGAGCCGGAAAATCGCTAAGTTTCCTGGTGATTTTATTGCGATTGATGCAGTAGGGCCATTGCCAATTACCGAGAAAAGGAATGTGCATGTATTGGTATTTGTGGATCAATGTACGCGTTTTGGTTTAGCAGTGCCTGTTCCTAATTTGAAGCAAGATACTGTGGCTATTGCATTTTTGCAACATGTGTTACCGATTTTTGGTGTGCCCGCTGTAATCTTATCCGACAATGCACCAAGCTTCATTGGCGGCATTTTTGCGGAATTGCTACGTTATCTAAATACAGTGCAGCATAAGTGTTTCAACTACACGCCAAAAGGAAATGGTTTGGTTGAGCGCAGGAATGGTGTCTTAATGGAAATAATTTCGCATTATGTGAATGGCTCGCATTCGGATTGGGACAAACACTTAGGCGCCGCTGTCTATGCGTATAATACGTCTATGCACCCCTCTATGAAAGTGACACCATATGCGTTGCTATTTGGATCAAATTCTCCGTCACTTTGGGAGCGTATGATCGAGCCGACTGGAAATGGCACCGATAAGACCGATAAGCCGACGGCGTACAGTCCTTTTGTGTCAAATTTAGACGCGCGACTTTCGGACGTCCGCGCGGCCGCGCATTCGGCTTTACAGCGCGCGCAAGAAAAAGAGTGTTTTTATGCAAATCGCAGTGCGCGCCGCTTGAATTTGAAGCCCGGTCAATCAGTTCGCGTTTATTCGCCCCGAATTCTTCGAAAGTTAGGTCGCGTTAAGAAGTTCACGCATCATTATATTGGCCCGTATGAATGTTTAGATTATGTGCATCCCATTGTGACCGTGTTTAATAGGTTGTCTAAGAAAACTTATACCGTTCATGCTGATCGCGTTAAATTAACAAATGAACCAGTTAATCCCACCTATTCGCAGATTTTCGGTTAAAAACCCCGAGATTTTCCGCTCTTCAACCTAAAGTGTCCCAAGTCAATTATTCCGTTCGAAACTTAAATTAAAATTCATTTTCATTTTTATTCGGATTATTCGCGTTTAATTTCGGCCGTCAATTCGTGGTGAGTTCGGGGTTGCAATTTTTGTGTTTTTGGTTGTGCGCAAGATAATTTTGTAGCAAAAAGTTGGTTTTTTATGTAAACAGGTAAAGCGCGAAAATTTCATAAGTGTTATTAATTGTTTGTTCCTAATTGTCATCGCAGTTTTAATTCACCAGTTATTCATATAATCGCATTTATTTCGTTCTAAACTTGTTCTTTAATTTCGTTCTCATTTTCGCCCATTTCGCAACAAAATAAAAATTATTTTTGGCGCAATACGTTCAACGTAGTGCGTTGAAAATAATTCGCAACTTTTCGATTAGGGTGTCGCTCAGACCTTCGTGCATTTCGGTGCCGACATTCTGGGTGGCGCATTTTAAGTAGCAATAAGTTGTGTTTTCCGGTGCTCTACTTTGAAGTGTGAAATATGACTAGTTCGGGTGGCATACCCATGGGTGGGTATGGAGCGAGTTCCAGTTCGTATCGTGGCGGGCGCATAGCCAGAGCGCCGCTCAAGTCGTGGACTTCTCATGGAAAACAGGGCGGTGACACTATTCCGCCGCTGCCCTACAATCCTCCTCGAAACGCCCGGTCGACTTGTCCTGAATTCGTCATCAACCAGAAGTTGTCGGGAATAGTGGATCGAGTTCACGTCGGTAACGAGCCGCGTCCTACCAGTTATCAATGCCACATTCGTTTCGACGGCGATGCGCAGGCGCTTTTGGAAAGTTATCCGGAGTGGTCGGAGGCGGAAACGGCTTATCCCTTTTTCACCTATTCGGTCAACAAAGCGGAGCGCGCTCGTGAGCGGTCGGTGCAGAAAATTTTGAAGGAATATCGCGAGACTAACGAAGCTTACGATATGTTTTTGCCGCTTGTCCGCCACGGCATGCATTTTGTCGCGACTGGTATCAGTAGGGTTAGCGCCAATCCGAAATATTGGGAATTGCGAGGCGTCACAATTATGAAAAATGACGCTCAAATGCCATTGTTTTTGGGCCGCCCTGTTGTTATTTGTTCGCAAGGACAGGTTGACCTCTCCGTCGATGAGCCAGCATCGGAAATTTCACAGAGAGGACAGGAAAATCGCGAAGGATATCATCCTTATCCGGCCAAGTGGAGATACTTGCGTTTGAGGGCAGCGTTCACCCCTTCGCGGTACATTAGTGCACCCCCCTTCAAAGGCGCCGACGAGCGGGATCCGGGCCCTGAAAAGTTAATTTTTGCGCACAGCGAAAATGTCATGGAAAGTGACATACACCCGCACGCCGGACAATTAGGTGTGGCGCATGTAGAATATCACGCTTTTGACGACGCCGGCAAAGTCAACAACTTTTATTGGGGTCATGCGTATGGCGTGCGTATTTTTTCGGCGCGGCAAATCGAGGCTGGTATGGAGTGGAAGGGCGAAATGAATAGAGATTACCTCACCTCTCAGCTGCAGCTTCGTTCCATCTTTTTGGCCGCTGCTAACGTGTGTCACGAAGCGCATTTGCGATACACTGCGACTAGGGCGAAAGCGGTGCGCGCGCAGGTGACTTGGCAAAATGGGCCGCGGGGATTAATTGCGATAATTAGGTGGGAGCGCGTGCATTTGAATCCAGCTGCTGCGATGCGCGATACGGCCGAGTGGCACAGGAATAAGGCGCAGGGCTACATGTTGAATTTTACTTCGCCCATGTCGTCGCTACAAATCGTCGAAGCTGATCCCCGGGGGGAGGAGCGCGCTTTGACTGGCCGCCCGCAAATAAATTTACGTACGGTCAGCGCCGACATCACTGCCGAGGCGGTGCAGTTGATCGCCAAGCCGGATGTGTTGGTGCCGCAGGCGCTGTCGCCGCATTTGCTGCCTAATTGCGATTATATGGTGCGCGGTTCCGCTTTGTCGCCTAGCTACAATGGCCGCATGGAAACTTTGGAGCGGTTGTGCATAATGGGGCCTAGTGGTTACCGGCCAACCGAGAGCAATACCGGAATGCTCGCTGTGGAAGACCAGGTCAAAATGGCGGTAGTGCTGCACAAGCAGTTGAGCCAAGTTGAGACTGATTGGCAGCGCACGCTCGACAAAATTGAGTCTGACGGGTTGTACGCCGAGGTGCGCAGAGGCGCATGCGAAGATTTATTGCAAGCGCAGCAGGGTGATTTTCGGCCGCAGGAGGGGCAGGGGCGTGTGATTGCGTCAGTTATCAAGTCTGTGCGAAAAACTGCGCCGCTATTGTTGATGTGTGATTCACCGTTTGGTTCCGGTAAAACGACTGTGCAAAGTCAGTGTGCGTACGCGGTTGCGTTCAAATTTACCGAGAAAAACGGCCCGCCGAACCCGCTGAAGAGGGAATTGCCCTCTGATGCAAACAAAAATGCGCTTTACCACTCCACAATGACTACTTGCAGTGTGAATTCGGCCGCTGATGAGTCTGCCAGACGGTCGTTGCAAAGTTTGGCAAACATTGGTCTGCCTAATTTGGAAACGGTCGTGGAAGTTTTGCTGCGCGATAGGGAGAGGTGGACTGCGATGGATGATAAACCAAATTTTCAAACACCTGGCTATGCGCGTTTTTGTCAGGTGCGCGCCGCTTTCGCGATTCGCGTGCTGAGTCCATTGTTGGAAGTTGACGATCGCTACGTCGATATGACGCTCCAGCAATTGCCGCTGCTGAATTTGATCGCGCAGAACATGCCCATGCATGTGATCCGATTGAATGACCACTGGCTAACTGCCTATGAACGCTTTACCGCTCAACGCCATATTTGTGACACTTTGAACGAGATCATCGCGAACAATCAGCACCCTGCCGACATTTTCGAAGCCATTCGGTCGCAGTTGCCTTTGGTTCGTTTGTCCATCGACGAAGACGACGAGGATGACCTGGTGCCACTGGACGATGGTCAAGAGGAGGGCGTGCAGGCGTGGGGGGCCGCGGCTGGCTTTGTCGATGACAACCAGGTGTGGGGCAAAATTTACAAGCGCGAAATGCGACGCCTCGTTAGGGTGGCTACTAGGTTGCATAAGGTGGTGTTGAATGTGCTGCAGCCAGGCCAAGTCCATGTGACCTTGGATTCATCGCGCGATAAGCGATTGCAAGTTTTGAAATATGCCGCGGTATTTGTGGACGAGGCGTCTTTGGCGGATGAAACTGCGATTTTTGGCGCTGTTTCAAACGCTCGACTCCCCCACAATGGCTTGGTGCTTTTGTTTGGCGATAGCAAGCAGTTGACCCGAATGGTCAGGCCGCATTCATGGCTCGCTCCGATCCTGAAACCTGATCCATCGCTGATCAATAGGTTGGTGGAAGGTGTGTTGTGCCCAATTCTGAAGCTCGAGACTGTCTTCCGCGGCCACGACGCGCTGATTCAAGCGAATTCAGTCGCTGCGTACGATGGCCAATTGCGCGCGTTCCACGAATACAGCCAGTGGCAAGATACTTTGCCGCTCATGGCTTGCGGTGCCGATCAGGTGCCTTTGTCTTCTGTGATCGTGCACATGGGTTTCGAAACGAGCGAGGGCGTGTCTGTTAAAAATTTGACGGAAGTGGACATTGTGGTGCGCGTTGTGCAGCAATTTGTCATTTTGGCGCTGAACAGCGAGGGCGAGAATGTCGTTCCGTGGAGTGATTTAGAAAGCGCCGATTCGCTGCTGATTGTGTGTTTCTATTCCGCGCAGGAGAGAAGAGTGATTGACGAATTGGTGCGACTGAGCTGGGCGCAGTTGTTAGGGGGTGAGGGGTTCCCTGGCTATTTAGCGACCCCAGCGTTTTGGCGGAAAAAAGTCATCACTGCCGATCGAGCGCAAGCTCGTGAAGCGCACGTGGTGATTGTGTCATGTGTGAGGGGCAGCGCGCCGCGCGTGGACGCTACTGGACACCCGTCGCAGCGCGAGCGCGATGTGATGGACAGAATTGGCTTTTTGGCGATGCCGGAGCGGTGCAACGTGGCCACATCTCGCGCCAAAACGGCCAGAGTTGTGATCATGAACGCCGCTACCGTGCTGCATTCTGAATTTTTCTGGCGCTTTGTGGCGGTGGAATTAGGAAAGGGGCACGTTTTTGCGTACCACGAGCGACATTTGTGGGAGAGTGACCCGTTGGCTAGGTTTCTGGGCCACTGGAGAAGTGCCCCGGTCGATCTGCCAGAACCCGCTCCGCCCGTGCAAGAAGAAGAAGAAAATGAGGTTCCGCCGCCGCCGGAAGAGGTTCAGGAGGTGGATGTGAGCGAACAGCGAGTGTCCCCTCAGCCAGACGCTGACGTCGTTCCCGCTCCCGATTCCCCAGATGTGCAAATGTTGCCGCCCGAAGAGCAGGAGGAGGAGTCGTCGGAGAAAGTTCAGCCGCGCGCGGATGAAAAAGCGAGTTGTTCTCGGTCTCGGCGCCGGTATCGCGGTCGTCGTCGCTCTCCCTCGTCGAGTTCTTCCTCTTCCTCTAGTTCTTCGTCGGGTTCGTCAAAATCGGGATCGAGTAGTGAGACCGATTCGGCCTCGGAGTCTGAACACGCGCCGCCCGTACCGGCACACAAACAGAAAACGCACCAGGAGGAGGAAGTGATGGAGGTGGAACAGGAGCAAAGTGAACAAGGTGCTCAACAGCAGGAACCGGCAATGGAAGGTCAACGGCAAGCGCAAGAACCAGAGCCAGATACTGAAGAGGCCAATAATGCAATTATTGGAGAAAAATTGGATGAGTTAATTCAAATGGCGGGCGAGTTGAACACCGAGTTGGACGCTGAGCGACAGCAACAGTCCATGAGCCCAGACCGACAGATGCTAAGAGAAATGGACGCCATCCAGGAGGAGGCCAATGAGTCTGCTGAGCCCATGCAGGAAGATGAGCAGGAGCAGCCTGAGGAAGCGGCCGCACAGCAGCTGCAGCAACCTGTTCAGGTTGTTGTAGTTGGCGCGTCACCGCCACCGCAAGAGGAACAGAGTCCGCCCCCGCCAGTGACTCCAACTTTAGCAGGTTTGGAGCCAGAGGAGGAGATGGAAGAGGAGTAATGGTAATTTAGGTGTACAGGAATTTTTTTTGTTTTTGTTTTTAGTTGTTTTTGTTAGAGCGAACGTTTTACCAGTAGAATTGAGCTTTTGTTGAATTGAAAATTGAATTTTCATTGAGTTTTACCGGTTCAAAAGTTTTTTTTTTGTGTTCTTAACAAAGTGTGGAAAAATGCGTAATGGTTGTTAACAAATTTAAAATTGGGTTAAAATAGTTCTCAAAAAACGGGAATTTAGTTCAATTCGTTTCTTTAATAGTTTTGCTGTGCTTCAATTTTAGCCGGGAGGTAAAATGTATGGCTGGTGGAGTTTGTGAGCAAAAGTGGGTGTCCAAAAATTGTAAAATTTCAAAAATTTTAAGTATAAATGTGTATATAGTTCACTTAATGAATTTGTGTAGAGGGTTGTTTACACTTCCGAGCTTACGATAATTTAAACATTTCAGTTCTACTTCGACGATGGTTTTGGGCGATTCGGTGGGCGAACGCGAACGTGGCGTTGACGTTTTCGGCTACGTCGCTGCGCTACGTTGGCAACGTGGCAACGTGCATTTCCGTTTTTCCGGTGCCCCATTGTGTTATGTGTGTTTTTTCTGGCCAAGGAAAGGATTGGAGGTATTGAGGATCTGACACAAAGTTGACGCTGTGATGTAAATAGTTGTTTTTATTTGTTTAGATTTTTTTATTATTAGGTAGTTTTTTTAAGAAAGTGAGACAAGTGAATTGGCAACAATTTTAATTGTGACAGTTTAATTTAAAAGTAATTTTTTACTAGCGGTTTGGATTGCATAACAAAGTTTCAGTTATTTTCTTTAAGTAAAAAGAGTGACGCTGCAGTTACGTGTCGTAGTGCGTGAATGGTCAGTGATAACTGAGGGCACATGGGTTGAATTTTGACTAACTCTCGTTGCATTTTTTTACGTGAGGGTCGCGGCTATTGATCTAGTATGTACTGTGCATTCCTGCATTTCCGGATTGAGAAACAAAAGTTAATTTACAAGCGATTTTACAAAGGTACACTGATTATAGAGGTGCGATGATGATTGGTGTTGAAAATGAGAGGTAATTAAAAGAATCGAGTCTAACTCGACAGGCATGATCGCATGTCTAAATGCCTACTCCCTTGGCTTGTTGTGAGAACAGCCCAGTCCGCCGATCTCATCGAAACAAGCACCCATACAGTGACAAGTGTACCTATTTTTGAGTGAGTTGAGCAGTTCGGTACTTTCGGGGTGTGGTTTTTGCACAGTGCGTATGGGATCAAAAAGCCGTGGCTAACTAATTAATATTCTGGTAGCAGAATGAGTGGTGTAGCAGCGAGAGTGGTCATTTTCATGATAGGTGCCTTCGGTAGTTAATGGCTGTTGCGTTTCGGCATGTGGCAGTGGATTCACTTGAGTTTGTTGTTTATTAGTTTTAAACTTCAAAAAGTCATGCAATCCATACAGGCATTTAAGCTACAAAGATTGAAATTTATAAACTTTCAAGTTGCCAATCATTTGCGTTCGTATTTCTATTAAGCGTTATACCGACTTCATATTCATTTTAACTTTGGGTTTGGTAGGGAATAGGTAAAACTCGAGTATGCTAATTTTTATTTGATTTTACGTTTGCAACTTCGTTATTTTTTATCTACCTAATCCTAGATTGATTTTTTAGTATTTCCCTTTCCCCTAGAAAACTGATAACTTGACATTTGGATATTTAGGAATTTATGCAAATTTCGTGGTTGATCTTTATTATACAAAGAGATGAAATAATAAGCCGCTTGTTTTTCCTGTTTTTTCCCCGAATATTTTGATAAGTGTAAAGGTGATCTGATTTGAGTGCATATTTATTTAATCACTCTGATAGAATTTCCGCTAAGAGTCTTTAAAAAGGTACCGTAATTCATTTTTTCCTTGACAGTCAGTGTGAAAGTTAGTTTCATTCGCCTTACCGGTATCCTAATTTTATCATGGAGTATCCCACTTACGACATTTTTTCGTTGTGCATTAATAATACGTGTGCTTCTTACGCTTTGGATATCAACGTCATTTTCATTTATTATACGCTCTTTTTGCTGATGGGATTATTGTTCGCGTGTTTATTTGTTTCGCTAATTGCTGTGTGTTTCCCCGTTCGTGGAGGTGGTTTTGGGATTTCGGTAGAGTTCGCTGAGTAAAATTTGAATTGCCCGCCATTTTTTTCGCGCTAAAACAGGTTTTTACAGTATCTCGTGTGTTTTTCCTGTTCTTTTTATTCTTGTCGCATTCGTTCATTTTTTCTCATTTTCTATTTTCGTACTCGCTCTTGTTCCCAACCCGCTTTTTGGCGCGTGAATTCTTTGTGTTTTTGTGTAGTTGATCGACGTATCCTGTAAACTGACGCCGTGAATAATTTTAGGTATGCCCGTTTTAAAATTCCGTGTGTCTGTAAAGTCGTTTGTAAGCATGCTTCTCGTGGTATGTGGAAGTGTTGTCTGGACTTGGCTTATGTTGTTGCGTATAAAAGAGTACCGTAATTTAGAGTAGGGGTCGATTCAGTCGAAATTGCTTCGGTTTCATTTTCTTGGAGTTTTTTCGAAGGTTTTGTGCCGCTGGTTAGAAACTCGCTCTCAGTGTGTTCCCTGTGTTCTATCTAAATGTGTGAATTCTGAGTCTAAAAATCGCCTAAAATAAAATCTCTTCTAAAAACTTCGGACCCCTTGGTGTAAATTAGACATTCAACTAATTATTGGTGCGTTGATAAAAACGCCATTCGCTAAAAAAGCTAACTTAATTGACGTAGCGTACACCTGTGATATTCACTTCGGTGAATTCACCATTGTGCGTTGCGAATTCAATCGGTAGTCGCTTTTCCGTTGCCTTACTTTGTCGCTCATCCAACGAGTAGGTGTGAGATCGGTAAAACTTGGCAGTTTGCCATAGTGAAATTTGGTTGAGTAAAAAGTAGCCGGTGAAAATTCATGACAGTTGTTTGCAGGTTATTTTGATAGTGGCAGCACGTGAATTTATCTATTATTACTATATTCGAACATTTTTGTCCTTTTTGAATCAATCTTAATGTTTCTACTACAAATAAATGTGTTTCCCTGTGTAGTAGTCGTTTGAACAAGCTCAATAGCTACTACACCTGCATTTGTAAAACAATCAAAGTGACGACATCTATTGTGTGTTGGCTTTTTTAAATGCATTTAAAACCAAAAATTCCATTAGAAATCAGAAAAACTTTTTTGAATTTATGTTTTGCGTCTAGAATCTGCATATGAAATGAGCCTCGCGCCACGTTTTGACACATGTAAGAGCAAGCCACACTCAAGTTATTTTTAAAAAGAGCTGAACAGAGACTTGAAAACAGTAAATACTCGAAAAGCACCGGCGGCAGCCTACTAGGAATTGTGACGTAACAGAAGCAAACATCTTCAAGTTATGTCGAAAAGAGTTGAAGAGTTTCTCGAAAATAAATATTCAAAAAGACACTTGTAACAGCCCACAAGGACATGTGACGTAACATAACCAAACATCCTACACAGTCCACTGTAATTGGACTCCATTTAAGCGCACCGCGCGGCTCTATTTACTGTTAGGCCACTTTTCATTTAACTTTACCTGAATACAGTGGATGATATTGGCTCCAACAATGTATAAACTACTATTACTGATCCCTCTGACATGTGGCATGATCGCTGTTGTGCATGGAGAAACATTTAGCGCCTTATTAAAGAACTATAGCGTAAAAAAGTTCGAGCGTGAAAATAGTCACTTGAGCCCGACGATGATGCGCATCGCTCTGATGGCTGTGCGTGCACAGTCGGACAGCCTGGTGCCACTCTCAGACCCTGTAAAGTGCTAAGTAAAGTGTCAAATGTCATGTAAAATGTCATGCAAAGTGTCAATTGGCATGGCAAATGTAAAGTAAAGTGTCAATTGTTATGCAAAGTTTAGTTGATAAAATATTTTCTCTTTTTGTTTCGATTGACATTTTACATGACATTTGACACTTTACTTTACACTTTACAGGGTCTGGGACTGCCCCCTGGTGATGGTTTTCGACGAGAGTGCTAGCATCGGGCCGTACCACTTCGACACTGTGTGTCATGGATTTTGTGTGCTATTTAACAGTTTGATTGGAAACATGAATTTGTGTGCAACGTCTATATCTGCAAACACAAATTTTAATTTCAGAGCAAACAGTTTGCACACTTGGTTATAAGCAGCGAAACAAACCCGTATGGCATCCTGAATTTGGGGATTGGAGTAGCAAAGTTTGGTGTTCAAGCATCAGCAGTGCTACAGCTGACAAATAGTGGAAGTTTAGCATCTACTGGTGTAAATGGCATGATTTATGGGAATGCAGGATACACAAATATTGCCAGGTGACAGTGAACAAGTTCTCCTTGGGGATGGAAAATGTGTAAAATTAAGGCTTGTGTAAAATTATGTTTCAACATATCAATTTTATATGATTTGATTCTACAGTAATGAACCTAAATGTAAATGTGCATAAATCAAAGGAGAATAACTAGGTACATTTATTACCATTAATTCATTCAAGTGGTTGGAAAATTATCGCTTTAGAATATACAATGAATATGTTTGCTGTACACCTGGAAACAGTGAACATAACTATTTGCTTGTAAATACGGTCTGTGAAATAAATCAGTTTCACATTCACTTCAAATGTCAGATAATGAAGCTGTATTGTTTTCCAATATAAAGAGTAATAGACCATAGGGCATAGGGTGATTTTCCTGGTTGAACAGGCTTTGGAGCTGTTTTATTTCAGTAAATTGACTCAATGCAGCTCCATTTCAGTGGACTATTGAAGGCAGCTGAACTGATGACCTACAGTAAAGGACAAAAGATGATAATGCTTTGGACTGATGGCAGGTAAATACTACCCAAAGGAAGACCGAAGCATTCGCCTAAAATTCTACAGAAATTTATGAAAGTAAAGCATCATGCAGACACAACACAGCTGGAGATCCAGTGCAACTTGCACAAAATTTGAAAGCCCAGGGGGTGTGCATAATGGTAATCGCGACGGGACCGAACGTGGACTACGCGCAATTGTCTAAAATCGAGGGCTGCCCTACGAGCACCTCTCCACCGGGAGCTATCGCGGCCGTACCAGGCTGTCCTGCTAGTGGAAGTATGTCGTCTTTTTTAAACAAAATCTTATCCACTACACATTTACACTACCTGGATGGATATGTTCTCGCATAGGTTTGCTCATCCAAACGGACTTTAACCAGATACAGCAGAATCTATCTGGTTTTGTAACGAGAGTGCAGAATACACTGGAAGCGGGCACGCAGTGTGTTGCGTAAAGTTTGTGATGAGATGATTTTGAAGTGATTCAGGGGCCAAGCCAGTTCCGCAAATTGAGAAGTGAGAGAAATGGAAAATGTGACGTGAAATGAGAATTGAATTGTGAAGGAAATTGGCAAAAGCGAGGGGCAATTAATTTTTTTTTACTTCGCCTTTGCCAATATTCTTCTCAATTCACTCCTCATTTCACTTCGCATTTGCCATTTTACTTCTCACTTCTCAATTTGCGGAACTGGCACCTGGTCAAAAGTGTGCTGATGGTATATACGCATAAATACATTTTATCTGTGTTTACTAATTTTATCATTATTAAAACTGCTGAATATTAGGTCCATTTAGAATATAAATAGAGAAATTTATCGGACAACTTGAAACGAAACTGCATTGGTTTCTCCCTATGCGCCCCATTTCTCGTAATTCACAGGTTTCATCAAAAAATAATATTGCTGAATCGGTAGGTCCACTGGTATATTTAACACTTTTAGTGGGGGGGGGGGGGTAAAATGTGGGTTTTTTCGTCTAGGTAACTGTTTTAGAAATCCACCATGTATTGACTGTAAAAATGAAGTGAGATTTGATCCCATTCATTACACTTGCCAATCAAGATGTACAGTGCGCGCACATATTTTGATGCGCATCGCCACTCTAAATAGACTCCGCCCACTTTCGTGTAAATGCCCACGCGGGTCGTCCCTCGAAAATTGCGGATTTTCCGTCAGGCTCGCCTTTTTTTGTGTGTGGGTCAATAATGACAGTTAAATGTCAACATTTTCTTACATTTGACAGAGAACGCACATAATTTTGGCCCCCTGTGCGTACGCTTGACCAACAATTCCTGATGGGCCTCAAAAAGTTCGTAAAAATCACTAGTTACCCAAATACCTGGTTATTTGGCTATATATACTTACGCGTTTACAAAATACGCCTTATTATGCATTCCCAGCCGAAACAACCTGGTACAGGGAAAGCATAAAATTTCTTGCACTTGACCTTGTTTTACGCTTTTGAGAAAGTATAAAACAGGGTCCTGTAGATAAAAGCATTATAATAAAAAACTAGAAAAATAGCTACCAAAAAATTTCTTCTAATAGAAGGACGCCCTTCTATTTTTTTCGCTCACCTCCTTTACCTGCCCTTCTATTGGAGACGCATTTCTAGTTATTTCGTGTTCCAAATTAAGTCGAAAAAGTGTACCTTCTATTGGAGACGCCCTTCTATTAGAAGAAATACGGTAAGTACAGACATGTATTCACAATGACACAGTTCACTCACTGTTTGATCTGCGTTCGACACAGGTCGCAGTGCAGGCTCAACGTAGCCAACAGCACAACCTTGCCTTCCGCTTCGCGCAGCAGATTCCGCCCATCCACGTACACGATATGTCGATAATCAGCGCATAATTCCAGCTCCCGTCGATGATCGACTAACGCCGATGTCGATGTGAAAATAACGGCGACCAGCGCCAGCGATGTCAATTGCATTCCGGAATTGATGAATATTCGGTCGATAAAGCCGCGAGAATGCTGGAACTGGAAGGTCCTCAAACATTCATCAACACTTTTTGGCACGTCCTTGAGTAAACTCAATTTTCACATTCCAAACTTGACGCATAGCTCACATCAGAAGCACGAAATGAAAGCATTGCAAACGTTTCAGTATAAAACCCGGGCCGGGAACAACGTATTTATTTAGACCACAACTAACAAAATAAAATACCGGACGTATGTATGGGCAGAAGCGCCAACTGTTGAACATTGCGCCCAGCCGGTCTCAACACGCCACATTGTGCGACCGAATGGCTGTGGCTTTTTCAAACACTCACACCGGGGCAGGGCATCTGCCAATTTTGAGTGAGAATGCCTCGCTGGAGAATGTCGTTGCGAATAAACAGGCGTCCTAAAAATCAACAAAATCGGAAATGGAAAGTAAAATTTGACTGGTCTCATTTTTCCACTTAAAAAAATCACTGTCATATCTTGTGTTAGCTTTTGTTGAAGAATCGGTCATCTCGTGTTTAAAGCGACTTTATTGTGCTTTGGTATGGGAGGAGTAAAATACGTGTGCGAATCGTCAATTAACATAGACATACAATTAAAAAATAAATAGCAGATTCCCTAATAGCTCATATTAAAAATGATAGAGCCATATTAAAAGTCAAGTTCCGGTGGCCAATTCAAGGGTGCCAATTGTTTCGGTGTACAAACAATCACGTCTTTTGAAATCTCACTCTTTTTGTGCCAGACTTTGAATCCTGTCTACGCGCGCCAGGGTGCCTAATATTCTTCAAGAAGCCTCCCATTGGGCTGCTCGTTTTCTTGCCAACATCGGTCTGCTTCATTGTGAGCGGGTTGGCCGCCGCGCCCACCGGTGTGCCGGTGGTGCGGAACGCCTTGCTTTTGCTCAGCTTGCTGTCCACCGCGTCCGCGCTCACGGCCAGGGGCAACGTCGACGGCCTGTCATTGTAAATGAGATTTGATAGACTGATTCACAGAACACTACACTAGCAAGCTGTTTGAAAGGTAAGATTGTGCCTATGCACGCTAGTTTGCACTGTGAGTTCGGTGAACACTGAAATTTAATTCAAATTCAGATGTATCAACTCGGTTGAATGATTTAATCTGACTTAAATTTGAATTTAAACACATAGCATATTTACATGCATATAAATTACCGTATTTTTTCGAAATACCCCCCGGGGGGTGATTGTTTCAGAGTGAAAATGTTGAGGGGGGGGGGTTAAACGGGAGGGGGGTATTTTGAGGGGGGGGGCTTATTATTTCGCCAGAAATTTTTTGAACTCAGTACTAATTTGTTGTTTGTAGCGTACGCACACGTAGAAAAATGCAACAATAAGCACCATGTATAAGAGCCTATAGACTTATTTAAGTGTGTAGATGGCAGAGTTGCGAAAGCGTATTTACGCTTACCCGAAATACCCGGGTAAATGGGTATTTATACTTACGCTTACGCTTACGCTTTCATAAAATACCCGTACACTTTATTACGCTTTCCCGGCCGAAATACCCGGGTACTAAAAGCGTAAAAAAGCTTTTCACACAGTCCGGTTTTACGCTTTTGAAAAAGTGTCAAACCACAGAAAAGAAAGTGGACGAAACTGCGTACCAAAAAAAGTGACTGTGTGTGTGTGTGTGCAATAATGCACTGGAAATAGCGGCACAATTATTAACAAGTTGTGTCGCAATCGCAATATGAATGTTTGGTTTATACTGTGTCGTCAAGCACAATCGTGGCTTCAGATTAGACATTTTGGTACTGAAAATGGATGGACTCTGACGACGACGTTGTCGTCTTCAACAGTACTAAGTCAGAGTTAGAAAATGAAGATGACCTTAGTGTTACTGCGGATGAATTGCCAATGAATTGAATGAATCTAAGGGCAGACTACGAAGTGGTCGTCAAAAAAATTTCGCTGGGAGCTTGATTATGGAAGAATTCACAGAGCAAAAACTCTCTTAAAGAATTTTACGCTTACACTTTTTTTACGCTTTCCTAGGTATTTTAAAAATACCTTACGCTTTGAGTATCCATACTCAAAATTTGGAAAGTGTATTTACGCTTACGCTTACAAAAATACCAGTATTTTAACAACTCTGGTAGATGGTACAAAACCTGTTCTAACGTAGCATGGTCATTGTTAAATAAATATAACGTATGTTTCCGATCACAAACCGCAGCTTTAGTCATGTACAATGTATGTTCCTTTTACATACAATTAGGGGGGTATTTCGAGGGGTGGGTAATTATTTCATAGTGTCCATTTTGAGGGGGGGGGGTTATTTCGAGGGGGGTATGTCGCGAAAATACGGTAAGCACATATCTCCACCTATACAATTTCGAGAGAACTGCACGCTAAGGATGCTTCAATGCAAAAGATAGGAGGCACAATCACAGGCCTCATTGTGCCCGATTCGTGTGTGTTTTTGCACACAATGCAGTCACTATTTATTAGTACAAATGCCCTTTACAAACACGATCCACAATCTTGACAAACAGGGTTAGTAGATGGCAAAGTAGCTTCCCAAGAATGCAATTGCACATGTATAGGGGGTTGACTTGAGTTTTTAGGGGCTGAGTTTACAATTCAGGGTTGAGTTGATGGGTGTTGATAAATTAGGGTTGAGTTGACAGAAGTTTAAAGATAAGGGGCTGTTGACACAAGTTTAAAAATTAGAGGCTGAGTTTATGGGAGTTGAGTTGATGGGTGTTTGCCAAATTAGGGGCTGAGTTTATGGGAGTTAACAATAACATTACCATAATCCTTAAGTGAGGCCCCGGGGCTAAAAAATATAAATTGTGATATAATGCATTTGTGGGTTACTGATTACAATGATTTGAAATATGCACTCCATTCTGACAGTACATTACGATAACCCTGAAATTGGACCCAAAATGGGGCCAAAATTTTCAAATTGTGAAATGATGCATTGTGGGTTTCTAATTGCACTGATTTGATATATAATGCACTCCATTTTGACACTACATAACCATAACCCTGAAAATGAACCACTGGGGCCAAAAACTTTCAATTTGTGAAATGATGCATTTTTGGGTTTCTGGTTGCACTGATTTCAAATATAGGTTTCTGATTGCACTGATTTGATATATGCACTCCATTGACACTACATTACCATAACCCGAAAAATGAACCCATGGGGCCAAATACTTTCAATTTGAGAAATTATGCATTTTCAGGTTTCTGATTGCACTCATTTGAAATATGCACTTCATTTTGACACTACATTACCATAACCCTGAAAATGAACCACTGGGGCCAAAAAATTTCAATTTGTGAAATGATGCATTTTTGGGTTTCTGATTGCACTGATTTCAAATTTGGGTTTCTGATTGCACTGATTTGATATATGCACTCCATTTTGACACTACATTACCATAACCCTCAAAATGAACCCATGGGGTTAAATACTTTCAATTTGAGAAATGATGCATTTTCGGGTTTCTGATTGCACTCATCTGAAATATGCACTTCATTTTGACACTACATTACCATAACCCTAAAATGAACCCCCTGGGCCAAAAACTTTCAAATCATAAAATGATGGATTTGTGAGTTTCTGGGTGTAGTGATTTCAAATATGCCCAGGGCTTAAAAAATTAGAAATTGTGAAATGATTCAATGTGGGTTTCTAATTGCACTGATTTGAAATATGCACTCCGTTTTGACACTACATAACCCTGAAAACTACATAACCATAACCCTGAAAATGAACCTCTGGAGCCAAAAACTTTCAATTTGTGAAATCATTCATTTTTGGGTTTCTGATTGCACTGATTTCAAATTTGGCTCTATGATTGCACCAATTTGATATATGCACTCCATTTTGACACTACATTACCATAACCCTAAAAATGAACCCATGGGGCCAAATACTTTCAATTTGAGAAATGATGCATTTTCGGGTTTCTGATAGCACTCATTTGAAATATGCACTTCATTTTGACACTACATTACCATAACCCTAAAAATGAACCCCCTGGGCCAAAAACTTTCAAACCATAAAATGATGGATTTGTGGGTTTCAGAGTGTAGCTATTTCAAATATGCCCAGGGCTTAAAAAATTAGAAATTGTGAAATGATTCGATGTGGGTTTCTAATTGCACTGATTTGAAATATGCAATCCATTTTGACACTACATAACCCTGAAAACTACATAACCATAACCCTGAAAATGAACCTCTGGAGCCAAAAACTTTCAATTTGTGAAATCATTCATTTTCAGGTTTCTGATTGCACTCATTTGAAATATGCACTTCATTTTGACACTACATTACCATAACCATAAAAATGAACCCCCTAAGCCAAAAACTTTCAAATCATAAAATGATGCATTTGTGGGTTTCTGATTGTAGCGATTTCAAATATGCACTCCATTTTGACACTACATTACTAAAACTCTGAAATTGAACCCCTAGACCCAAAAATTTCTATTTGTAAAATGATGCATTTTGCAGGTTTCTTATTGCACTGATTTGAAATGACTCAATTTCAACTCTACATTACTGTAAGCCTTAAATTGAACCCATGGGGCTAATAAATTAGAAATTGTGAAATGATGCATTTGTGGCTTTTTGATTGCCTTGATTTGAAATATGCACTTCATTTTGACACTACATTACCATAACCCTGAAAATGAACCCCCAGGGCCAAAAATTTTCAAATCATAAAATGATGTGTTTGTGGGTTTCTGATTGTAGCAATTTCAAATATGCACTCCATTTTGACACCACATTACTAAAACCCTGATAATGAACCCCTGGTCACAAAAACTTTCAATTTGTGAAATGATGCGTTTGTGGGTTTTTTATTGCAGTGATTTGAGGTGTGCACTCCATTTCTACTCTACATTACCATAACCTTTTAAGTCTAACCCTTGGGGCTAAAAAATTGAAAATTGTGAATTGATGCATTTGTGGATTGATGATAGTGATTTTTTGAAATATTCATACCATTTTCACACTACATTACCATAAACCTGAAAATGAGTTTACGGGAGTTTCCAAATTAGGGGCTGAGTTTATGGGAGTTTCCAAATTAGGGGCTGATTTTAAGGGAGTTTCCAAATTAGGGGCTGAGTTTATGGGAGTTTCTAAATTAGGGGCTGAGTTTATTGGAGTATCCAAATTAGGGCTGAGTTTACAGCAGTTTCCAAATTATGGGTTGAGTTTACAGGAGTTTCCAAAATTGGGGGCTGAGTTTATGGGAGTTTTCAAATTAGAGGCTGAGTTTATGGGAGCTTACAAATAAGTGGCTGAGTTTATGGGAGTTTGCAAGTTAGGGGCTGAGTTTACGAGAGTTTGCAAGTTAGGGGCTGAGTTTATAGGAGTTTCCAGATTAGGGGCTGAGTTTACAGGAGTTTCCAAACTAGGGGCTGTGTTTACAGGATTAAGAGGGGGTCCCCATGGGGTGCCATTTTTGGGGGGTCTCCAGGGGGTGCCATTTTCTGGAGGTATATATGGGGGTGCCATTTCAAGGGGGTCCACATAGGGTGCCATTTTTTGGGTGGTCCCCAGGGGTGCCATTTTTTGGTGGTCCTCAGGGGGGTGCTATATTTTTTTTTGCAGGGGGGTCCTAAGGGGGTGCCATTTTTGGAGAGTCCCCAGGGGGAGCCAACTTTGGGTGGGTCCCCAGGGGGTGCCATTTTTGTGGGGGTTCCTAGGGGGTGCCATGTTTGGGGGGTCCCCAGGGGGTGCTATTTTGGGGGGTCCCAAGGGGGTGCCATTTTTGGGGGGTCCCTAAGGGGTGCCATTTTTCGGTGGTCCTCAGGGGGTGCCATATTTGTGGGGCCCTAGGGGGTCTCATTTTTGGGCGGTTCCCAGGGGGTGCCACTTTTGGGGGGTTCCCCGGGGGTGCCATTTGGAGGGGGGTCCCCATTGGGGTGTCAGTTTTTGCAAGCCTCTGAGTAGTGGGTACCTATAGCAGGATTCTCTCCAACCTTCAGTTGGGTTTTGTGGTTCTCTACAATTAATACCACAAGGATTTACAAACACAAAAAGAACAGCAAAGCACAAATGTAACCAATTGAAGATTACAACAAAGTTTGACACCTTGCAAAAACCACACTATCATATCACAAAACCTATACCACACAGAATGCACACTGCACACCATCATACCAAATCGCAAACTGTCCACATTTTACTACCGAGTTTCATGCCCAACCATTTTACAGTTAACAGTTTTACATTTTACCAACCAAGTTTACAAAAATCCATTCCAAAACATTGCATCTTTGGTATTGGTCTTGTTATTGTTGGTACATTACATACTGCATTTCAAAACACATGCCTAGCATGTGGGCAAACTTAACTAAAGTATCATATTTTCTCCAATGGTATTAATTGTAGAGAACCACAAAACCCGACCGAAGGTCGGAGAGAATCCTGCTAGTAGCATACAATAATCGTACACTGGATGTCGGCATGTCGCCATGTAATTTTTCACGGCAGACACGGACACGGTGCAAACTACTGTGCTGAGACGCATTCCTGAAAAACCCACCTTTCTCTGTAGCTCATCGCCGACCCAACCAACATTCCCCCGTAGGCCCTCGCTCTATATTGCAGAGCGTCATTCTGATTCAGACCGTTTCCGTAACCCCCGGCGGCGGCGCCTCTGAAGTGGTCATTATCCCACGCGCGTTGCATATTGACGCTGTTCTGCCGCCGGCTGTAGTTGTTGCGGGCGCGCTGTTCGAACGCCTCGAAGCCCACCGCTTTGTTCATGTCGTCGTTAATGTCGCCGTCGCGCACCGCCATCTGCGAGTTTGTTCCACATTATTCTGAGTGGGTAAATGGCATATACCGTATATCCTCGAATAAGCCACCCTTTGAATACCCCCCCCCTGTTGGCCGGATGAGGAAGAAATACCTCCCCCTCGAATAACCCCTTTCCTTTACGAGTGTGGAAACAATAACGCCTCCTCGAATAACCCCCTCTCAGACAAGTGGGAAAGATATACCTAACATGTATAAAATACGTTTTATGTAATATGTGACCTTTGTGTTCGTTTGCAACGAACGTTCACTATTTAACACTGATCTCATTGCTTGAATTGTGGAATCTAAATAAAATTTTCAAAACTGTAGTAACTTCTCGGTAACTGCACAAACTGCTCGGTTTTTACACACCTGGTCGAGTACGCCGCGATAATCATCGTCCTCGAGTGGATTGGCTGTGCTAAATTCCGTTCGCGACATGAACGAAAGTGTCTGAATACACAGGTAAAACGTGTTAGGTTGTGGTACACATGGATGGAGCTGCGTCACTACATACAGATACAGGTCACTGAATCAAAGAGATCTATTAATTTTTTCACAGAGACTTATTAAGGTATCTACTGGCGGTGGTGATGAAAGTGAGAGTGTTGGATGCAAGTGAAGCGCTTTCGGCCAATTAAGGAATTTAGAATGATTTTCCACTAATATTTAGACTTTTGCATTTTCTAATTATTCTGCATCACTCTTTCTGTACTCGCAAAAATGACTGTAGTCTTATGTACTATAGTATTCTCAAAAAGTAAGCGTACAGCCTTACAGGCGAGTACAGGTACTCTTTTCAAAGGATGCGTATGCGTATTTACTCGGTTCTCATGTATGCGTTTTTTTTAGTAAAAGTAAATACGCATAAGCAACTGAGGTGTCTAATTCTAAAAGTCGACAAGTCCACAAAATGCGATTTTAAGTTTCAGACCCAATTCCAGCCCCGTGGTACGTGTCCAATTTGGCTCTCTCATGCCTAACGATGGCAAACCCTCCAAAAAAAGTATTTAAATTTTTAAGTGTTTTTTCCAAAATGAATTTTCGAATTTTCGAATTTTTCCTGGAATTAATTTTCGAATTTCGAATTTAATTTTCGAATTTTCGAATTTTCGAATTTTTTTTGGCAATTTTCGAATTTTTTTGGCTATTTTTCAAATAATTTTCGAATTTTTTTGGAAAAAATATTGAATCTGAAGCTTTAAACACAGAATTTGGACTGTTTTGGAAGTGGCTATACTCGGCAGACGTGCTAATCTACAAATAGATATGATTTATATCTTTGGCTGGCAGACAGCCAACTGAAAACTTGTGAACTGATTCACCACTCCACTCCATTTTATCCTGATGCCGAACCAGTTCAGTCAGCCGTAAGTTCACTGCGGACTGCGGTTATGACGTCATGATGGAGTGTTACCACCAGAAAAATGTAGGGTGTAATGTCACCTGAGTATAGCACACTGAGCGCACTCAGTGCATACAGTGCTAACTGCACAAATTATGGGTACTTCTCAAACCAATACTCAAAACCACTCATATACTCCAGCGACATTACATCTACAATGAAATCTACCATAACCCATCTGAATAAAAGAACAAACAAAAAATTTTTCCATCATATTTATCAAAGCAATTTGATTAATATGATGAAAAAATTTTATGTTTGTTCTTTTATTCAGATGGGATATGGTAGGTTTCATTGTAAAGTGTAATGTCGCTTGAGTATATCTTTGATCACATCTCTTTTACTTATAAATATGTGCAGTTCCTATGTGCAGTCCCAGACACCTGTAAAATGCTCTGTGAAATGTTATGCAAAGTGTCTAAAGTCATGGAAATGCTGTGGAAAATAGCAAATATGTTAGCCATTTTTCCAGGGCATTTTCATAACTTTTGACACCCTGCATGACATTTCACATTTTACAGGGCAGTTTACATTTCAACGTTTTTGGACATTTTTTCTGTTTTGTTTCGCTTTTTCATAAGCACCGCGTATCAATTGTCGCTGTATTTAGTAGGTTGAACTTAAGACTGCCTTGAATTGCCTGAAAAATTCGAAAAGTATTTTCGAATTTTCGAATTTTCGAATTTTTTGAAAAATAAATCGATTTTTAAGTGTTTTTTCTAGGGGTGAAATAAAAATTCGAAAATTCCGGAAAAATTCGAAAATTCGAAAATGTTTTCGAATTTTCGAATCTTTTTTTGCCATCGTTACTCATGCCTTCCATTAAGTTCCATATGTTGACATAGGTGTCAAATTGTCAGCCCCTAATCTCACCGTATATGTGAAAAATGGGGGGTCCATAAAATTCCATTCGGTCAGAGCAAAACTGTTTTGGGGAGGGTAATGGACTTGTCGACTTCTTGCACGCGAGAACATTTTTGTTCCCGGGGAAGCCGAGGCTGCCTTATGGGAAAATTATGCACTTGTCGCCTTTTAGAAATCGGTGTCCACAGTGAACTATCACATTTCTTGCGTTTTTTCCCCATAAAAAAGGATGTGGAGGATGGACTTGTCGACTTTTAGCCCAAAACTAAGTGGACTTGTCGACTTCTTGCCCAAATTTTTGCATTTTTCCCAAAAAATGTCAAATTTGGCACTATGCCATATGGGCATGTGAGGTCAAAAAAGTTATGGAAAATTATGAAAAATGTGTGGGAGTAGCCCAAGATGACGTTTCTGGGCTTAACTCGATATTTTCATATTGTGGACTTGTCGATTTTGAGAATTGAACGCCTCAACGCCCTCAACTGTGTTAGACACCAACCGGTCGTGAGGTTTCTTCACTGTCACGCGGTCGACTGACCGCCGTCCCCGGCTCTGACGCGTCGCTGGGCCGCCGGCTCAGTGGGACAGTGCTGGCGACCGAGAAGCCCGTCGACGTGCTTGGTCTGCTGTGCGCCGCGTTGTCGAACGACTCCTTGAAGTGGTCCACGTAGGCCTCGCGGCTGGCCTGCTTCTGCAGGATGTAGGCCCGCCAGTCTACTGAGCTGATGGACGCCTGTGTGTGGGTGAAGGCTACTTCTGTGAACGCATAACAATTTGTACAGCAAGGTGTCTACTTAATTCAGATCCAGAAATATTCAACATTCAAAATTTGCATACTGAAAAATAAACCTCCCTGGGAGTACTTCGAGGAAATGCAGTAGTCTATTTACAGGGTATCATTTACTCTCCATCGGGTACTAGACATATTTATTAAAATGTATTTACGTTTACTCGATAAAAACGTATTCTCGAGTACTGCGTAAATACGTTTACGTTTCCTCCGGAAAAAATACCGGTACTCACTTACTCGCGTACTTTTTGAAAGTGCGCGAGTACTGAAAACGTATTTTAAGGGGACATAGAAAGTGACAAAGTGATGTTTTCCAGAGTAAAAATTGAAAATACTGACCGTTACGTTTTTTGTGTGAGATAATACTCAGTTTTTCATTTTCTGTGGAGACAAATACCCACTTTTACGTTTTCTGCAAGAACAAATTCTGTGAGAAAAAATACCAACTTTTATGGTTTCCTGGGTAAGTATTTTACTCACGTTTTACGCAGTGTAAAAGTAAAAAATTTACTTCACGTTTTCTGTACGCAGCTGTGAGTAAAATGAAAATACTTTACGTTTACGTTTAGTTTGAAAAAAGTTCAGTACTTTTAACAACTCTGGTACTGGAAAGACAAACAAACCGCATTCTTGAGCTTCGTGTTGGGCAAGCCCATCCTCTACTAAATACGTGTAATTTTAGCACATGCAGTTTTTGTTCTTCATATATACCTAGTGCCAATTAGCAAATGAATAGTAAATGCTTGAATTTGGGTGTAAAGCTTTTCGACGATCAGGCGCAGGGGCGTTCTTTCGCACACCCTCGAACAATTATCCTGCTCTGTAAAACTGCCCTTTGGAATGATTCCACGGAAATATGAACATTCGGATAAAAAAATCACTTATCACCTTGAAAAACTGTAGCAGAAAAACATCTGACGAAACAACAACTGGCCATCGTAATTGGTTCGAGGATATTCAGTACTTCCCGTACAATACTCGATGAAAATGAAATCTTGACTCCTTACAGAGCGGAATACCGTCACATGGTCAAGATTTTAGGTTTCTAAACGTTCATTCTGTACGCTGGTGCTGTAATCCGGGCGTACCTTTTATTTATTCGCAGAATGGGAGCACGGTCTGCAGTTTGTTGCGATCAGTCATCATGCATCCCGTTTCCGAATGGAATGTGTTTGCAATGAGTCACCTCCTATGTGAAATGTGTATACCTATACTATTGCCTTTCCTTACCTGTATGCTTGGTGTTTCTCTTAACCATCACAAATCTTAGCGGCTTTTAAGTAGCTAATCTAGGTAAGTCGAAAAAAGCGCAAAAACGGAAAGTTCTTCGGGAAAAAGATGTTGCTCGTCATCTAAACCGCAGACGCAGAGTATGTATTTATGCCTAACCTATTGATGTTTACACTAGTGTGGTATTTGATTGAATTACTACAATATTGTAGTAATTCAATCGAATACTACACTAGACAACAAATATCCGCACTGTCGACTACCACACCACAGCCGAGATTTTCTCACGCCAAAACAAAATTTGAAAGGGTCTATGACTGTATCTACAGTGTGTCCGCGAATCGATAGGTGGCAATTGAAATACGCCATAAATTGTCGTTATAATCAGAGTTGTGAGAATGTTGGTATAGTTGTTATTAGCATAAAAATATTTCCAGTAAATGTAAATGTACCTAAAGCCTGAAAGTATAAAAAACTGAAATGCCTGGGTATTTTGGGTAAACAGGATTATGCTTTTGCAACTCTTATCGGAATGTGCAGCGAACTTGAAATTTGAACATTTGATTTTTTCAAAAGCTGCCCCCTTTAAAAAATACACAGCCCTACTCTGGTTAAACAGCAGATGAGTAAGTTTTAGTAAGTGGCAGTAAAAAGATAAGTAAAATTTGTAAGCTATGTGAGTTTGTGCGACTGTGGGTCAGAAATGAATTCAACCGGAAAAGTATCGCCCAGCGCCAAGTGCTCCAACAGTTGCGGCGTGCACCCGACACTAGGTAGGTATCTGTTCGTTGCCCATGTGATTTTATTCATGGCTGTGTACAGTCTGCATGCTGCGGCCCGGATCCATTTTGGATTTGCGGTCGGTCCAGACATAAATACTAATACATACGTAATACACTAGTGGCCAGAATAGTTGAGACTTTTAACCATAGAGAAATGGGAGGCTGGGGGTCCACCACACTTTTGTTGCTTCTCAGTTGCTTGTTCCTGGCCCAATTTTGATTCTGTTTGAGTATGTTGGGTTTTCAGGTCGGGACTACGACTAAAAAAAATTGTTTGCTTGAATAATCCCCCAGTGACTAGATAAGGGGGGTCTATAAAAAGGTGGTCAATAAAATTAAAAAAATCTGGCCAATCTGGGTGAGTGACTTTGAAGCTTAATAACTTGGCCATTTCTGGGCTGATTTGGATCATTCAACTCTTGAAATGATCGGGACAACCTAAAGATTTCATTTTTGATGTCAGATTTGTGATGTATAAATATCGTATGCCGATTTGACCTGTTTTTTCAACACAAAAAATAATAAAAAATTTCTGAACATTTTATTGTACACTCTTCATTGAGAGAAACACAACACCGGAAACTTCAGATTGATATCTCATACCAATAAAAAGTTATAGCACTTCAAACTTCTGCCTTTCATCTGTATCAATAACCGCAGACCCAAAATGAAATATGTACAACTCTACATCGCCGATTTGACCTCAAAAATGAACTCTCCAATCATTTGTGATCATTTTAAAAGTCGATTGACAAAAATCAGTCGACAAATGAACAAGTTATTGACATGCAAATTTTGTTATTTCTGGGTGACACCAAAAAAAAATTTTTTAAAATTTTTTTTTTCAGACCCACCACATCTTCGGTCAGCGGAGTCATAGAAAGATGCCGTCGATTTTCACGTTAGCCCCGACATAAAATTACATTATATTTTAATATCAACTATTTTCACTCAGCGGTTGAGGAGTGACTTGCATGTAAACACAGTCGGACCTCACCTGAACAAATTTCCCTTATAAGACAACAGTGGAGAGTCTCAACTATTCTGGCCTCTAGTGTATTGCCTAGGTACCTATATTTATTTCAGATGTGTGAAGTATGCACTCAAATGTACGCGCGACAGGCTGTCGGGTGCTGACCTCCCTCTTTTTCGGTTGTCGGCGCCATAGTGTTTTTTTATCGAAAATTTTTGTTTTGCTGCGGAAAAAATTGGCACCTAGATTTTGTTAAATTGCGAATTTAGATTGAAAGAGACGAAGCGTATATTGCTGTATCGAATACAATGCGGGCTATCATAATTTGATGAATAAAGTATGACTATTTTGTGCTGGGTTTTCCCTTTGCTAAATCAATGCATTAAAGTTAAAAATATTTTTTTTTAAATAGTTGTTCATAATTCAAACAAATATTTAGTTTACGGCTGACAAGGTCGCGCAAATTATGCTGCCCGTCATATATTTACATTGAATACTTATCAATGTTCAAGCGCTGTGATGTTTTCGTCATCAACACAAAAACTGTTTTAAAAAGCTGGACTTTATTATTCACTTAACATGATTTCCCGACTAAAAATTACCCATATAATCAGAATCTCAAAAATAGAAACGATTTCAGTATAAATTTGTTATTGTACTCGCGAAATTTTTACGCTGTGAAGATTACACCAGTTAAAATTGTGAAACATGTCATTTATCTATCCAATTTTTTGCAGGGGGGTGTTGATCAGGCGGCCGTGAATACGCAACAGCAATAATACTCGCCGGTTGCCGAGTTTTGACTGCATCTGAAAAGAGAACAGAAAAGTTTCTGGCGTCATGTCGTTTTTACTATAAGAAAATTTACCTGTCCAAATGAAATGGGAGAAGAAATACTCTGCGGACCACTCGCAATACAGTGTTCTGATTGAAGCGCTTCATCATGACGTCATCGTTAATGAATTAAAAAAGGTGTTCAAAAACGTTTCATGGAAGAAAAATGCGTTTTTCTTTTTTTTGTGGAAGTTGGTACATAAGTGTTGCGTTGGCGCGTTGTTGCGTAACACCGCGCCGTGCGCGGAGCATAACTTTTGGCAAGATTTAGACTAACGATGAGCTCTCTAGCGCCGCATTGCAGTACATCTTTGGCATGACGCCCTCGCAGCCTTCGGAACATTTGTCTTCGTCGCACTCGCTGCCCACGTTGAGGCAGTGTTCGCGCGCTGCGATACATCGCTCCACCAGTTACACGTCGTTGTGAAACGGTCGGTGATAATTGAACATACAGTGAGTTCTTCGGTGCATTCATATGTGTCAAGAGCCAGAATATAATATGGCGCATAGTTTTTGGCGCCAAGCACCAGAAGCGCAATGGCACTTTTTGCTTTTACGCTAGTTCCAGGTTCCAGCACCATGGCGCTTTTACATCACTAGTTATTCTTCATAGCCCTTTCTATTTACCTGCTCACCATTTATTACTGTATTTGCTCGAATAATTCTGCTGGTGAATTACTGTCTTGTCGGTGTTTTTTTACTGGGGACTATTCAAGGTGAAAATATTAAGTTGAAAACTTTATTTGCTCGAATAACTCCCCTGGGGAATTACTTTCTGGTCAGACATTTCTGAGGGGGAACTATTCGAGGGGAGATTATTATTTTGTCGAATTTGCCAAGCACGTTTCTATCAATTCATTTCAGGAAATATGCTTTATTTATGTCCAAACTGGATATAACAAATTGATATGTCTTAAGGGGCGGAATTATTCAAGGGGGTATTTTTGCCTTACCCCTTTCAACAATGAGAGGTAATTCAAGCAAATATTTACGGTACGTATATTTACTTTAAACCATTTACAACCGGTAAGTGTGACTCACTTGGTCGATCATCCGCGTCTAGTTCTTCGCAGCTAGTGCTATCATCGCCATCGCCGTCTCCATCTCCATCTCCATCTCCATCTCCGTCTCCATCTCCGTCTCCATCCCCATCCCCGTCTCCATCCCCGTCTCCATCGCCGTCTCCGTCTCCGTCTCCATCGCCATCGCCATCGCCGCCTTCATCTCCGTCGCACGCTTGCACCCGACCTGCGTTCGCTCAGTCTATTTTAGTTGTGTCGTAGCCGCAGCTGACCAATGTCCACCCAATAAAACTATTGAAAAACTGACCAATGAACGCGATCAGACCCAACAACAGCAACAGCAGGACGACTGACTGCTTCATGGCGGTGATAAATTTTCTAATTTAAAAAGGCCGGATCTGCAAGTGATGATACTGTGATCGCAGGGCGGTTTCAAGAAAGAAATGAAGCACATCGACAGTGTAAAAAATATATTTATTGCATTTTCGTGGATCGAAAAGCGACGCCGATGTACCATATACTCCGCTGCGTTGAGGAAAAAATGCCTACGGCGCGCGCACTCCCTCTGCGACAGTGAAAAATGAACTTACAGCGCGGGGGGGGGGGGAGCCGCACGCAGAAATTGTGTACACGTCGCGGCGCTCTTTTCTTCAAAAATTGGCCGTCACGGTGATAGACAGTCGAAAACTTGCAGGTTGTGATGTGCCGATGAGGAAAATACGTCGTCCGTGACGACACAGCGAGTCTAACTCCAACAACGAGTTAATTAGGATCGGTGCCGCCTCAACGTGCAACGTAGTAAAGTACCGTCGTGTGCAAAGGTAGCCGCGGGCGCCGGTGACATGTGCCACATCAAAAATGGGATTTTCAATTTTGCGTTTTGAATAATAAACGAGGGAAAAGTCGTGCAAAAAGGTGAAAAAGTCCTTTCAAAGTTGTTCAAAAAAGCATCACTTAACACAAGGCAGCACAACGAGGGTGTACTAATACGCACATCTGCCCGTTACGCACATTTGCCCGTTTTTTTCACTTTACACTTTTTCAAGTGATTTTCAGATATGAGTGAAGTGAAAAAAAGTTGCGCAATGACATTAGTGAACTTTTTTCACTTCACTCATATCTGAAAATTACTTGAAAAAGTGTCAAGTGAAAAAACGGGCAAATGTGCTTTACGGGCAGATGTGCGTATTAGGCATGCCGCAGCACAACCCCCGCCCCACACATAAGTCTACAGTGTGTTAAATATATGACCATCATACCGGGTCCACATTGGCGGCCCACACACTGGTTGACACATGTGTGTCAACTTGTGGACACATAGATCGGCTGATTTCATTCAATATTCCGACGAAATAATAACCCCCACCCCTCCTCGAATATATCCCCCCTCAAAAAAAATTATGACGAAAAAATAACCCTGCCGGAGACTTGTTCGAGGATTTACGGTATAAATATTATTTACAACAAGTGCATTGTAGGATCACTCTTCGACACGTGAAGCCAAAATCTGAGTTGACACCGACCTGGGGCCAGTTCCGCAAGTGGAAAAGTTAAGAGTTAAAATTTAAGAGTTGAGTAAAATGACAAATGACAAGTTATGAGTAAAGTTAAGAGTTGAGTAAAAGGACAAATGATTTTACTCAACTCTTAACTTATCATTTATCATTTTACTCAACTCTTAACTTTTCCACTTGCGGAACCGGCACCTGGGGCCGTTCCTAAGCCCAGTAAAGTGTTAAGTAAAGTGTCGAACGTAAAGTCGAATGCAAAGTCAAATTTCAATTGTCATGCAAAGTGTCAAATTTAAAGTAAAGTGTCAAATGTAAAGTCTAGTGGAATGTCAAATGTCAATTGTCATGTAAAGTGTCAAATGTAAAGTAAATGCCAATTCTGTATACAAATCTTATTTTTTGTATCCAAATCTTATGTTTTTGTATATAAATTTTATTTTGTTTTAGTTGACACTGCATGACAATTGACATTTGGCTTTGCATTTGACTTTACATTTGACACTTTACTTTACATTTGATGCTTTACTTGAAATTTGACATTTGAATTTGCATTTCACTTTACATTTGACATTTTACTTTACACCTTACAGGGCTTGGGATTTCCACAGTTGACAAACGTGTGTATAGGGCGTTAGTTTGTGGGCCGCCATTGTTGGAAAAGCGTGTGAAGAAATGGCGTCATGGCGTAATTTGAAAAAAGTGTCAAGCACGAGGGCGCTAGGGATGGACAAAAGTTTTATTCAATTAGAAAAAATCCAATCACACCAGTTTCTGTGCCGCTTTGCGTCGTGCCGCGCCGCAGGAAATAGCGACAAGCAACGATACCATTTACGAATACAAGCGTTCTATATTCGGCGTCCAGTTTTTTATGAAAACATGTAAAATGCATCAAAATGTGAAAATGGTGTTTTTTTGGATCGCCAAGTGCGAGACATACCGTATCACCTCCAATATAGGTAAGGTAAGTACCATCTAGTACAGGGTAAAACTTTTGTTGTTTTTTGAACGTGACGAAATAGATATACGTCATACCTCCAATATAGGTATTTATACCTCTAATACATATAAGGCACAGCTGGCTGCGGGCCAAAATGCGTAAAATCGTTAAAAAACACATTGACAGAACATGACGGACAACAATGAAAATGGCTCCAAAGGGATCCAAGACAATTCTGTGCCAGCTTGTATTAAGCCTGGTTCACCATTTCGTTGCATTCCAGTTTGACAAAATGAATTGCGTTGTTGTTCACAATATTTTTTTGAATTGTTGTTGTTGAATTGTTTTTTTATGTTTGCAAAATCTGGCGAAAAATATGAAGAGTACTCCCCATTACATTTTCCTGGAAAACTATTTTTACTCACGTAGTCAAAACAAATTGTCGTCGGTCATTGCATACCTATTTAGATAATCGACAAATTTATTTTAGGGCGTCAACGTGAAATTGATTTATCGGTGGACTATTTTTCACCAAATATAACGTTTTTCATTCAAATACGAATTTAACTTCTCGCGCATGATAAATGTTTGCGAAAAATTGAGTATTGAATAGTGATGTGAAAAGCGCCATAACTTTGGCGCCAAGCGCCAAAAGCGCCATGGCGCTTTTCCGACCCCAGCGCCAAGCGCCAATGGCGACAGAGCAAAATGGCGCCAAGCACCAGCGCCAGGCATTTTGTTCCCGCGGCAGGTAAAAAAAAGCACCAAGTGCCAATGGCACCACAGCAAAATGGGCATGGCGCCAGGCGCCAGCGCCACGACGCTTCTACTTCACTAGTATTGAACATGAATTTTGAAAAAAAAACTTGAAAACACGAACATAATGTATTTTCCGGTTACGTTTTATTTGTCGTTTTACATCTTATTTGTCATAAGCCGGATTTACAGCACAACGATAAAAAGGTAGGATATATGAGCAGTAGCGACAAATTCAGTGCTGACAAATTGCAAATACTCAAGAACGCTTAGAGACATCTACCCCCAAATTGACATGTTGAAAGCACTAACCGACATCTACATCGTGTTCGAAAATCAACCAAAAGCTCCAGTGATTCTTAAGATATAAATTTAAATTACAAAATTTGTGGGCAAAAAATACTATTTGTCGGCAACATTTTTCGTTGTAATTGCTGACAAATAGCGAAATTTTTATTTTCAATTTATATTTCGAGTACTACTGGAGCTTTTTGGATAACTTTTGAACACGATGTAGATATCGGTTAGTGCTTTCAACATATGCCAAATTGGGGGTGGATATTTCTAAGCATTCTTGAGTTTTTGCAAGTGGTCAGCACTGAATTTGTCACTTCAGCTTCTATTTGTCGCTGTGCTGTAAATAAATACACCTTTAAGTGATTATAGGTTGAAGACGACCGTCATCATCAGGCGTGGAAAGTGTGGTAAATATAACTTAGAATCGTCCTCTTAATCAAGTGCTGACTAATAAAGCAACTAAAAAAATGGTTTGGTCGGTGAACTTTTGTGTGATAGTTTAGTGACGATGGTAACGTGACGGGGCTGGCTCTTTCATTCTTTCAAATCCCATGTGTAAAAACACTGGGACTTATTGCGAACACAATTTTTCACGTTCACTGTAATTGTGTGATGAAAAAATATAAAAAAATTCTGTGTTTATCGAACATAAACGCCGTTTAACATGCAAACGATACGACAGAATATGTTATACAGTCAAATTGTTAAATTTAAACAACTAATATCACTCTTCAACCTTTACAAATGAACAGCAGCACGCCTTCTCCTCGTTCTCTTCTGAGCTGACCGCCGAGCCGTGGCAGCTGAAAACAAAACAACAATGTAGGAAATGTGTCAACTAGACAAGTGCTTGATAGAAACAATAATGGCGACCCACACACTAGTTGACACATGTGTGTCAACTGGTCTGTGTTAACTCAGATTTCGGCTTTACATGTCACCGATGGATCTTCCAATACACTTGTTATTTATTGTTAAACATGTGCTGCATGTGCATTTTGAGGTCGCTGTGCGACACGTGAAGCTGAAATCTTAGTTGACACAGTCCAGTTGACACACGTGTGTCAACTAGTGGGCGGGCCGCAATGTGTAAACACAAGAGCACAAAGTACAAACGTCGTTTCCTCCAACTTTGCCGTGCCGTCGGTGAGGAACTTCTGCACGTGATCCCAGTGGACCGCCTCCTTCAGGTAGGCCTCACATTTGTCTATGCACTCGGCCGGGTCGGCGCAGGTCAAGTCCTTGAAGCATTTCCACGCGCGTGGTTGGTCTGCGATGTCAAGTTGGTCTTTGCGTTGTTTACACTTATTAGTTGCTTTTTTATCATCGTGGCCCTATCATGGTGATTTTTTAACCGTGTAGGTTAACTTGTGATGACATAGTGCAGGTCCCGCATCCTGTAGAATGGCATGTAGGACGTAAAATGTCATGCAAAGTGCAAAAAGTCATGAACAATAAAATTATCCTTTTTACTGGGCTTTTGAGTCAAAAGTTTTGACATCAAGGGTGACATCATTAACATGACGTTTTACAACTTGCATAACATTATACTTATATCATGACACTTCACAGGCTGCGGGAGTATAGAGAAGAAGGAGCTCAAATGAACCATTGTGTCATATTTATATTTTACAACAATTATGCAGCCGATGTGAAACATCATGTCCAGAAATCATCGACCAGAAATTACTACTGTACTCACCACCATCACCATCACCATCGCCGTCGCCGTCTCCATCTCCATCTCCGTCCCCATCTCCGTCCCCATCTCCGTCTCCGTCCCCATCCCCGTCTCCATCGCCGTCTCCGTCTCCGTCTCCATCGCCATCGCCATCGCCGCCTTCATCTCCGTCGCACGCTTGCACCCGACCTGCGTTCGCTCAGTCTATTTTAGTTGTGTCGTAGCCGCAGCTGACCAATGTCCACCCAATTAAACTATTGAAAAACTGACCAATGAACGCGATCAGACCCAACAACAGCAACAGCAGGACGACTGACTGCTTCATCGTGATGCTGTGGTAAATCAGTGAATGCACTGTAGCAGTCGGTCGGATGGAAATGAGATCGCCTGTTAATAATAGTCCACAGTTAAATCGTTTTACAGTAAGAATGTTTTCAGAATCAATGATCAATCAATGATTCAAGTAAGTCAACAAAGGAACAGCGCACGGGCAGACAACGGGTAAACACTCTAGTAGCGACCACTTCGCAAAACGTGTGATTTGAGGTAAATACACAACTTCATTGGCTGAAATTATAGAAAAAATACCTCGCACAACTAATACAGTGCCGTCAATTGATTCGGTACAAACCTCGGTCTTAAACGTGTCACGCTGGGGCGCGCATGGAAAAAGTTTCCCGACGCAGAAACGTCATGCATGGGGAAACAGAGGACACGCAGTCACTTTGGAGGAAAATGGGGGGGGGGTGAAACTAGAATTTGTGAAACGTCTATCTTTACAGCGACATTGTTGCCGTGTGCCAAATGAAAACTTGAGGACACGGTAGAAATATGGCTTTCAATATGCCGCAAGGTCGAGTGTAACAGATTATTTACAAAGTGGACGCGTGCACGCATCAGTGCGGCTGGCGGCACAAACCACCGCCGTTGTAGATACCTAGAATGTCAGGGTTAGCTGCAATGGCATTGAGTGCATCATTCGATGGGTTGATGATAATAGGAAACTGAGTCCACACTGCTTGCATTGCGGAAATGTATTCTGTCAGATGATTCTCAGGGCGGATTTTTCCCAGCCGTACTTACTCTTTTGTCAGTATTTCTGCAATTTGAAATTGCTTGTCAATGTTATACGAAAGTCATGTCAGACGGGGGTTTATTCAAAAGCGTATGGTGTTATTTCTCCTTATGCCGCGTAGACGACTGGATAAATCAAATCGGATTATTCCCGGCGGGGCATTATTGAAGAATATATGGTAGAAGAATTGAGTGTAAAAAATATACCGTATTTCATTGAAATCCCCGCACCCTCGAAATAACTCTCCAATATCAGCACACTGGAAGAACCCCCCCCCCATCGGAATAACCCTCACCAAAATGAGTGCAAAGAGAATGTAATTGCCAAAAACTCCAACTTGTGACTTAACAATTTACAATTCACAACAAACGTTTAAACAATGACTGAGTTATGTTAGGACAGAGCTTCACTATCTATTTACATTCTTATACCTACTTACATGCCGTAAGTCTATAGACGCTTACCGTATTTCTGCTAACAGAACGGAATACCTCCAATAGAACGGCACCTCCAATAGAACGGCAGGTTTTGGCACGTTTTTGCGGTCACGAAAGCAATACAACAGCACCTACTATAGAACGGCAGGTAGAAATTACGTTGTGACTGTGCCAAAACACAAAAAAAATCTAAAAGTGATGATGAGAACGTTCCAGGCATTCAAATAGGTGTTAAAATCTCAAATTGATGCTTTGATATTAAAATATTGGTTAAGTTCATGTTGAAATAAGAAATCCGTGAAAAAAATTGGTGGAAAAAAGAAAAGAAAAGGAAAGCCTCCAATAGAACGGCACCTCTAATAAAACGGTAGGTAAAAAGTTGACGAGAAAACGAGAACGGCGCTATTCTATTAGAAGAAATACGGTACACGTCTTTATTATAATTTTATTTATCTTTTTTACGTCTCCGTACGTTACAAACAACGAATAAGTACTGGGATTTCACAATTTTTCCCCCCTCGAAATAAAGTCTGAAAAAATGCCGTCTGAAAAAATTAAACCCCCTGGGGGTATTTCGAGGAAATACGGTATTATGGACTAATTACGTTTCATCCCGGTGGAGTTCATCTCGTGTTGTTTACCTACCTAATTTTATTTGTATAACATAACGTTTATACATTACTGACCTATTGATATATAGGTAAAATAATTGTGGTTCACAAAAATTGATAGGTAAAATGGACAGACAGATCGCTATACAATGAATGATACCATATTTTGATGAAAAAGACAACATGGAAAACTGCACCGACTTCACCCGAAGTGGCATAAATGTGATAAATATCCTGAGAAAAAGTTTATGTTTGTTCTTTTATTCAGATGGCCTATGGTAGGTTTCATTGTAAGGTTTGCTGTCAGTCAACAATATCTACCCGAATGTGACACCTGACGACGGTGACTGGTGGCTGGCTAGTTTGAGATCGCGAATAATCGAAAGCGGGGAATAAAAATTCAATCTACCGCATTTCCTCGAAGTAGCCCCTGGGTTTTTGTTTTTTCAGAGTGAGAATTTTGAGGGGGTATTTCGAGGGGGGTAAGTCGAGGGGGGTAATTCGAGGGGGGTAAGTCGAGGGGGGTAATTCGAGGGGGGTTATTATTTCGCCAGAAATTTTTTTAACTCCCAGTACTAATAACGTATGCAGACGTAGGAAAATGCAACAAAAACAATTATGTATTTATAACAGAGTTGTACAAATACTGGTATTTTTGAAAAACGTAAACGTAAACGTAAATACCTTTTCTAAATTGTGAGTATCAATACTGAAAACGTAAAATACTTCTAAAATACCCGGGTAAACGTAAAAAAAACGTAAACGTAAAAATTTCTTTGAAGTGCACCACCCATGATCAAGTGCATTGAAAAACACTTTTGTTTTTCCTATTTCAACCATTTCTCTGCTAATACAATCACATTCTTGCTTACCTATGTCATTTTTCAAACAATTGAGAAGATAATTGGCCAAAAACATAAATTGTACGTATTGTATCAGAAAAAAGTTCAAAAATGCACTGTTTTTGTGCATTTTCCATACGATTTTTTACGTTTTCTCTGGTACCCGGGTAATTGTGCCAGGAAAACGTAACAAAACGTAATGGTATTTTTGGAAAACGTAAACGTAAACGTAAATATAAATACCCAAATAACCGGGTATTTCGGGTAAACATAAATACGTTTTACCAACTCTGATTTATAAGAGTCTACAGCCTTATATAAATATGTAGATGGTACAAAACCATGTTCTAACGTAACTCAATCATTGTTTTTAACGTGTTTTATGCATTGCCCGGGTCATAAACCGTAGCTTTCGTCATTGACGTTCTCTTTACACTCAATTGGGGGGGGTATTTCGAGGGGGGGGGGGTTATTAACTCATAGTGCCCATTTCGAAGGGGGTGTTTCGAGGTGTGGGGGCGGTATTTCGAGGAAATACGGTACCAAAATTCTGTGGCATGCACACTCAGCGGCAGCATGCTTTTTTCTTGCTTTTTCCTTGTCCGCTGCAGCTAATTGTATTCGACACGTGAGCGAAACTATAAAATTTAAGAACGAATATTTAGATTGACCTAATTTCGCAAACCCAATATTCAGCAGCTTCATTCGTTTTTTCAATGCCTTGTTATGTTTGCACGATCCACAAATTTCAGTTTTCATCAATTACGTGTTCATTCCATCGAAGTCGGTGTCTCGAGCGGTGTTTTTTCCCAGCTCACTAAGACGGAAGGAGTATGCGAGAGGGTATTTTAATTCAAGTGGAGTCAAGTCGAGGAAGTCAGCTAAATAAATATGAAAGAAACTGAAAAAAATTGGAAGCTCGGACAGTGCATTACTCTTGTGCAGTTCGCGAAAATGGCCGCAACAAAAATTACAAAATTACTACGTCGAGACACCGTTGACCCTCTGAATCTGATGCCTAGCTATGTTGTTGCTAAAATACATGCACTCCGCCGATACAGTCCAGTTTCGCATATATTTACGTTTACATGACTCCAAGTATGGCGCTTTTTCGTTTGGCGCTAGCGCCATGGCGCTTTTTTATCACTAAGCGTGGGCTCGGGATGTAAACGTGGCGCAATCATTCTGTGTATTTACCATGACGATAAGTACCAAGTCGCAAAAAAGACAGATATTTATTACACAATTATAAAAATGACATAAATACAAAATGGCGCCTGTGAAATTCAATTGCAAAAACACATTTCACATGAGGAATGAACATCAGCAATTGCGGAAATCTTGTCCACTGCCAATATGCATCGTCACAAAAATATTTTACATCACATACTCAAACGCATATTTAAAAAAATTGTCCCAAGAATAAGGGCCTGATATAAATAAAACTATGTACGATATGAAGGCATCCGGTATCAAATATATGTGCAAATATCAGAAAAAATGCACCACTCCTCAGTTCAAAAACAAAATCAATCCAGAGTAGGTATCAAACACTTCACTCAGGTATCTGGAAATTGGAGTATCTACCATCGTCACCATCACCACCATCTCCACCATCATCACCATCACCGCCATCTCCGTCATCGCCGCCGTCGTCACCGTCACCGCCGTCGTTACCGTCGCCGCCGTCACCGTCGCCGCCGTCACCGTCGCCGCCGTCACCATCGCCTTCACCCTCATCGCAGCCGTGCACTGCGAGCGTGGGGAACATTAATACGGTAGCAACGCGTGCAATGCGAACTGGGGCGGTCCCAGACTCGGTAAAATGTAAAATGTCATGCAAAGTGTCAAAAGTCATGTAAAATGCTCTGCAAAATGGCAAACATACGTTGCCATTTTGCAGGGCATTTTTCATGACTTTTGACACTTTGCCTAACATTTGACATTTTACAGGACTTTTTGCAGGGTCTGGGAGTGGCCCAAGATTGTGCCGACGCCTTGTCAGCGCACAGCAAAAATGGTGTAAAAACATGTTGTTCTACTGAAGTGTAATTATTGGCGCTTATTGTTGCCTTTTGCGCAAACATTTCTGGAGACTAAATTTTAACGTTAAAGCGGGGATTACGGCTCAACGGAAAATTTACTTAGCGCCAATGTTGTCACTTCCCACCGTTGCAAGTGACAAGACCACTTGACAAGGCGTGCCATTCCCGGACACTGTAAAATGTCAGACGTCATGTAAAATGCCCTGTAAAATGGCAGATTGTTTTACATTTTACCCGTCGTTTGACATTTTACAAGGCCTGCGAGAGGCCGACGCGGGGTCATCCGCCGAGGCGACTCACCTGTGTACGCAATTAAGCCGATCAACAGCAACAGCGCGTACAATTTTGTTGAGTTCATCTTGCTGCTGGCATGCACGGGGAATTAACAATTTAAAATGTAAAACTTAATGGGTGCCGAGCCTGCGTGAATCAATCGTGAGCATTATATGGATTGGAGATGATAAACAATGCAGATGTCAATATCGACGGCGAAGTCCCCTATATCAGTTTGATTAAAAAACAGTAACAATTGTCGTCCTGAAAAAACTTAAAGGTGCCTCACATGAACTTTATGTTGCACACTTTGCCATCCATTAACTATCTTTGTGTTATCTACCTGTCAATCGATTTTTTCTTCGGTATTTTAGATAACACTTAAACACTTCCAAGTGGGAAAGTATAGTAAATAGTATTCTTACGTATCGATCTTTAAGTATTAAAAAAATGAAGGAACCACCAGGAACTGAAACACAATAAGTCCGATGTGAGACGAGCGAGCTATTCGAGGGGCTTTTTATCGAGAGATTATCCAAAAATTGATTTCTGACAAAGTACCGAAAAAAGTGCATGCCAATGATGGAGGGATGGCGCACTACGATCAAGCAGTTCACCGTCCATGCGAAACGGCACACCAAACAGCCAAAACGCTGGGCGCACCCGAAACACACATTTTAAAAATTTTACACATTTTTACGTCTGCCAAGGTTGTGCCAGTGTTTATTCCCTCAAAACACCAGGCGGTGTTTTTCCCAGACGCGCTTCCCTCATGACGTTACAGTGAGGTAAACTATTCTTTTCGCGTGTGATTTTTTTATTTTGTAAACTCGGAGACATTGACGACGCGTCGACGCCGCACCACACCCAGTACAGGTTCATTATTTCCCCCGTAAAAGTCCGACAAAACAGTTGATGTTGTTTTCGAACTAGATTGAGTACCGACGAGTCAAAGTCATTTTACTATGGTAATGATGAAAGTTTCGGTGTTTATCAATGCGGTATCAAATGACACAACCTCGAAATCACTGTTGAAGGTCAAATATAATATTTATATGGCACCATGGCTATTCACACATATTTAAATATATTTTACCGTTATCTAACATTGCATGACGATCAACTTTTAACTGAGGCGTCATCAAGTGCTGGGGTTTCGGCGCCTGCGGACATTGCGTTAAAAAGTTAGCGAACAATTCACGACAATACGCACGCTAATTGAGTGCACACTCATAAAACGTGAAAAATGTTCGCACAAACGCATTTCAGGGAACGGGCCTTTTACATAATTAGATGTGTGGCGACGCACACCGATAAATGTTTCTTTTACAAATTGAAATTCTATAGAAGATGAACAGCGCAAACTTACGCTCAGCATTCTCGGCTACCGTAGTCAATTTCGGTTGGTCCGTGTCTGATCTGAAAAATATGCGCGCTGATCGCAGAGCCCACGAAATTGAATCCATTTCCTGTAAGAGATAGATGAAAAAATTGGCATTATTCTGGAACGTCGACCCCGCCTCGAATAACTCCCCTACGTGAGCCAGACGCGAAAAAATAGCCCCTTGAATAAATTCCCCACCTACCTCAGTGACACTTCACTAAGCATACGAAAACAAATACAAACAAAATAAATTCATTCGGTCAACGTATAAAGTATATCATTCATTCAAAAATATAAAGTTCCAAACACTGTTATTATTCCAATCAAATATACCGTATTACCTCGAAATACCCCCATGGGGGTTTATTATTTCGCCATCAAAATTTGAGGGGGGGTTAATTCGAGGGGGGGTTTATTCGAGGGGGGGTTTATTACTTCGTCAGAAATTTTCGTGAAATTCATAGTAAAGAATATGGTTTTTCATACACAAAAACGGCAATAAACGTGAGAAAGTAGGTCATATTTGGACTATATGTGTACATCTGTACACAAGTGAGCGTAAAAGTGTCACTGCAATCCAAATTAGTAGTAATAAATACATCATGTACATTGCATACACGATGTCCATCATTCAGGAGGGGGGGTATTTCGAGGGGGGGGGGTTTATTATTTCCCCAGCCCATTTTGAGGGGGGGTTAATTCGAGGGGGGGTTAATTCAAGGGGGGGGGATAATTCGAGGTAATACGGTATTGAGTATTTTTGATATCGAATATCGACATCGAAAAGTAATATCGAAGTAACTCTGTATATGGGTGCACTCTAATTCACGAAAAAAACTATGAGGATACGGACAGCTTGAATAATAAAATGAGGTGTAGTTTTGCAAGATCAAAAATAGGGTTGGGTGCTATTTATCAAGGACGTGTCCAGGAGGTATTGCCAAAAAAAGTAAATAAAAATTAGAGGCTGCGATAAATATTGGAAATGTGAACAAAACACTCAGAAACAAGCCTTCAAATAAGTCTGCATGCGATTCAGCTTCAAACTCATAGTGTTGATGTAATTTTCATTTGCACCACCCGCACCGCTCTTGCCTTTCTTTCTCTCGTTTCTGATGCCGGTCTTGATAGATTCCTGCGTGCGCATCCAGACTTTCACACACAAATCTACAGAGATTTCTGGCGATCTGCGTCAACGGGCCCACACACGCTAGTTGACATCGAAAATTTGTGTCAATGTTCACTAAATTACACCAAATTTTTTTTATTGCATCACACTTTACAAAAACAATGAAAATTAAGTGTCATGATGTAAAACTAACTAGGCTCTAAATATCAGATAGGAAAGTTGTAATCACACTAGCAGGATTCTCTCCGACCTTCGGTCGGGTTTTGTGGTTCTCTACAATTAATACCATTGGAGAAAATATGATACTTTAGTTAAGTTTGCCCACATGCTAGGCATGTGTTTTGAAATGCGGTATGTAATCTACCAACAATAACAGGACCAATACCAAAGATGCAATGTTTTGGAATGGATTTTTGTAAACTTCTGTAAAATGGTTGGGCATGAAACTCGGTAGTAAAATGTAGACAGTTTGCGATTTGGTATGATGGTGTGCAGTGTGCATTCTGTGTGGTATAGGTTTTGTGATATGATAGTGTGGTTTTTGCAAGGTGTCAAACTTTGTTGTAATCTTCAATTGGTTACATTTGTGCTTTGCTGTTCTTTTTGTGTTTGTAAATCCTTGTGGTATAAATTGTAGAGAACCACAAAACCCAACTGAAGGTTGGAGAGAATCCTGCTGTAGGTACCCACTACTCAGAGGCTTGCAAAAACTGACACCCCAATGGGGACCCCCCTCCAAATGGCACCCCCTGGGGAACCTCCCAAAAGTGGCACCCCCTGGGAACCGCCCAAAAATGGGACCCCCTAGGGCCCCACAAATATGGCACCCCCTGAGGACCACCAAAAAATGGCACCCCTTAGGGACCCCCCAAAAATGGCACCCCCTTGGGACCCCCCAAAAATAGCACCCCCTGGGGACCCCCCAAACATGGCACCCCCTAGGAACCCCCACAAAAATGGCACCCCCTGGGGACCCACCCAAAGTTGGCTCCCCCTGGGGACTCTACAAAACCCAACTGAAGGTTGGAGAGAATCCTGCTATAGGTACCCACTTCTCAGAGGCTTGCAAAAACTGACACCCCAATGGGGACCCCCCTCCAAATGGCACCCCCCGGGGAACCCCCCAAAAGTGGCACCCCCTGGGAACCACCCAAAAATGGGACCCCCTAGGGCCCCAGAAATATGGCACCCCCTGAGGACCACCAAAAAATGGCACCCCTTAGGGACCCCCCAAAAATGGCACCCCCTTGGGACCCCCCAAAAATAGCACCCCCTGGGGACCCCCCAAACATGGCACCCCCTAGGAACCCCCACAAAAATGGCACCCCCTGGGGACCCACCCAAAGTTGGCTCCCCCTGGGGACTCTCCAAAAATGGCACCCCCCTGGGGACCCCCCCCAAAATGGCACCCCCTATGGACCCCCCCGCAAAAAAAAATATAGCACCCCCTGAGGACCACCAAAAAATGGCACCCCTGGGGACCACCCAAAAAATGGCATCCCATGTGGACCCCCTTGAAATGGCACCCCCATATGTACCTCCAGAAAATGGCACCCCCTGGAGACCCCCCAAAAATGGCACCCCATGGGGACCCCCCAAACATGGCACCCTCTAGGAACCCCCACAAAAATGGCACCCCCTGGGGACCCACCCAAAGTTGGCTCCCCCTGGGGACTCTCCAAAAATGGCACCCCCCTGGGGACCCCCCCCCCCCAAAATGGAACCCCCTATGGACCCCCCCACAAAAAAAAATATAGCACCCCCTGAGGACCACCAAAAAATGGCACCCCTGGGGACCACCCAAAAAATGGCATCCCATGTGGACCCCCTTGAAATGGCACCCCCATATGTACCTCCAGAAAATGGCACCCCCTGGAGACCCCCCAAAAATGGCACCCCATGGGGACCCCCTCTAAATCCTGTAAACACAGCCCCTAGTTTGGAAACTCCTGTAAACTCAGCCCCTAATTTGGAAAATGGTATGAATATTTCAAAAAATCACTATCATCAATCCACAAATGCATCAATTCACAATTTTCAATTTTTTAGCCCCAGGGGTTAGACTTAAAAAGTTATGGTAATGTAGAGTAGAAATGGAGTGCACATTTCAAATCACTGCAATAAAATACCCACAAATGCATCATTTCACAAATTGAAAGTTTTTGTGCCCAGGGGTTCATTATCAGGGTTTTAGTAATGTGGTGTCAAAATGGAGTGCATATTTGAAATCGCTACAATCAGAAACCCACAAACACATCATTTCATGATTTGAAAATTTTTGGCTCTGGGGGTTCATTTTCAGGGTTATGGTAATGTAGTGTCAAAATGAAGTGCATATTTCAAATCAAGGCAATCAAAAAGCCACAAATGCATCATTTCACAATTTCTAATTTATTAGCCCCATGGGTTCAATTTAAGGCTTACAGTAATGTAGAGTTGAAATTGAGTCATTTCAAATCAGTGCAATTAGAAACCTGCAAAATGCATCATTTCACATTAAGAAATTTTTGGGTCTAGGGGTTCAATTTCAGGGTTTTAGTAGTGTAGTGTCAAAATGGAGTGCATATTTGAAATCACTACAATCAGAAACCCACAAATGCATCATTTTATGATTTGAAAGTTTTTGGCTTAGGGGGTTCATTTTTATGGTTATGGTAATGTAGTGTCAAAATGAAGTGCATATTTCAAATGAGTGAAATCAGAAACCTGAAAATTTATGATTTCACAAATTGAAAGGTTTTGGCTCCAGAGGTTCATTTTCAGGGTTATGGTTATGTAGTTTTCAGGGTTATGTAGTGTCAAAATGGATGGCATATTTCAAATCAGTGAAATTAGAAACCCACATCAAATCATTTCACAATTTCTAATTTTTTAAGCCCTGGGCATATTTGAAATTGCTACACTCAGAAACCCACAAATCCATCATTTTATGGTTTGAAAGTTTTTGGCCCAGGGGGTTCATTTTTAGGGTTATGGTAATGTAGTTTCAAAATGAAGTGCATATTTCAAATGAGTGCTATCAGAAACCCGAAAATGCATCATTTCTCAAATTGAAAGTATTTGGCCCCATGGGTTCATTTTTAGGGTTATGGTAATGTAGTGTCAAAATGGAGTGCATATATCAAATTGGTGCAATCAGAGACCCAAATTTGAAATCAGTGCAATCAGAAACCCAAAAATGAATGATTTCACAAATTGAAATTTTTTGGCTCCAGAGGTTCATTTTCAGGGTTATGGTTATGTAGTTTTCAGGGTTATGTAGTGTCAAAACAGAGTGCATATTTCAAATCAGTGCAATTAGAAACCCACATTGGATCATTTCACAATTTCTAATTTTTTAAGCCCTGGGCATATTTGAAATTGCTACACTCAGAAACCCACAAATCCATCATTTTATGGTTTGAAAGTTTTTGGCCCAGGGGGTTCATTTTAGGGTTATGGTAATGTAGTGTCAAAATGAAGTGCATATTTCAAATGAGTGCTATCAGAAACCCGAAAATGCATCATTTCTCAAATTGAAAGTATTTGGCCCCATGGGTTCATTTTTAGGGTTATGGTAATGTAGTGTCAAAATGGAGTGCATATATCAAATTGGTGCAATCAGAGACCCAAATTTGAAATCAGTGCAATCAGAAACCCAAAAATGAATGATTTCACAAATTGAAAGTTTTTGGCTCCAGAGGTTCATTTTCAGGGTTATGGTTATGTAGTTTTCAGGGTTATGTAGTGTCAAAACAGAGTGCATATTTCAAATCAGTGCAATTAGAAACCCACATTGAATCATTTCACAATTTCTAATTTTTTAAGCCCTGGGCATATTTGAAATCGCTACACTCAGAAACCCACAAATCCATCATTTTATGGTTTGAAAGTTTTTGGCCCAGGGGGTTCATTTTAGGGTTATGGTAATGTAGTGTCAAAATGAAGTGCATATTTCAAATGAGTGCAATCAGAAACCTGAAAATGCATCATTTCTCAAATTGAAAGTATTTAACCCCATGGGTCCATTTTGAGGGTTATGGTAATGTAGTGTCAAAATGGAGTGCATGTATCAAATCAGTGCAATCAGAAACCCAAATTTGAAATCAGTGCAATCAGAAACCCAAAAATGCATCATTTCACAAATTGAAAGTTTTTGGCCCCAGTGGTTCATTTTCAGGGTTATGGTAATGTAGTGTCAAAATGAAGTGCATATTTCAAATGAGTGCAATCAGAAACCCGAAAATGCATCATTTCTCAAATTGAAAGTATTTGGCCCCATGGGTTCATTAACGGGTTATGGTAATGTAGTGTCAATGGAGTGCATATATCAAATCAGTGCAATCAGAAACCTAAATTTGAAATCAGTGCAATCAGAAACCCAAAATTGCATCATTTCACAAATTGAAAGATTTTGGCCCCAGTGGTTCATTTTCAGGGTTATGGTAATGTAGTGTCAAAATGGAGTGCATTATATATCAAATCAGTGCAATTAGAAACCCACAATGCATCATTTCACAATTTGAAAGTTTTGGCCCCATTTTGGGTTCAATTTCAGGGTTATTGTAATGTACTGTCAGAATGGAGTGCATATTTCAAATCATTGTAATCAGTAACCCACAAATGCATTATATCACAATTTATATTTTTTAGCCCCGGGGGCCTCACTTAAGGATTATGGTAATGTTATTGTTAACTCCCATAAACTCAGCCCCTAATTTGGCAAACACCCATCAACTCAACTCCCATAAACTCGGCCTCTAATTTGTGAACTTGTGTCAACAGCCCCTTATTTTTAAACTTCTGTCAACTCAACCCTAATTTATAAACACCCATCAACTCAACCCTGAATTGTAAACTCAGCCCCTAAAAACTCAAGTCAACCCCCTATACATGTGCAATTGCATTCTTGGGAAGCAACTTTGCCATCTACTAACCCTGTTTGTCAAGATTGTGGATCGTGTTTGTAAAGGGCATTTGTACTAATAAATAGTGACTGCATTGTGTGCAAAAACACACACGAATTGGGCACAATGAGGCCTGCGATTGTGCCTCCTATCTTTTGCATTGAAGCATCCTTAGCGTGCAGTTCTCTCGAAATTGTATAGGTGGAGATATCACTAAAATTTATTTGACACGAATTCAGTTGACATTCAGCGTGTGTTGCGCCAATGAGCCATTAAACGTCTCACCTTTTCCTTCACAGACTTGGCTTGCACCGACGCGAACCAATGCAGCGAGTCGAACATCTCGTCCTGATCCAATACCTTCAAAATGTAGGCCACGCCTGCGGAAAAAAGAGCCCCATTACAAATTTGTATACTCGGCGGTAGGGATGGCCAGCGCTTTTTTTCAAGCGCTTTTTTTAAAAAACGCCGCTTTTTTTAAAAAAAAGCGCAAGGGTCCCAGCGCTTTTTTTTAAAAAAGAGCGCTGGCAAAAAATTTTGTACCTATGCACGAGGTATTTTGTATTTTTTTTTGCGCGCAAGCGCACAATTTCACCATTACATTACCACTGGTGGTTGTTATCATCTGTTTTTGTGTATTTTTAGTGTCATTGTTGCATGCTATCATATAATAATACGCGGTGATATGTAAGTCTAGTACATAATATCCAGCCAATGTGGTTCCACATACTTCTACAGTAGGAAACATCAGTCTTCATGTATTAGTCTTCTTCTATAACCTTTTTTAAGCACTATTTCATGCCTAACTTCATTTGAACTCACGACCATTTGACAAATAGCAATTTACATAACGAGTCGACAAAAAAAGTGGATCTTTTGGCATAAAACCCCACTTAAAATGCTATCCCATGGCTCCGCATCCATTCTATGACTATTTATATATCATAAAAAGTACTGCCACTTGCATGATATACCTGTATATGTTGACTTAGAACCATATTTGGGAGCTTTCTAGGAAATGTCTTGACACATTTTGAAAAAAAGCGAAAAAAGCGCGTTTTTTTTTTAAAAGAGCGCGTTTTTTAGAAAAAAAGGCGGGGTCGTTAAAAAAAAGCGCTTTAAATCCATCCCTACTCGGCGGACAGCAAAGTACGTGTAGAGTCCTACCATAAATTAATGAATAAAAACTTGCGATAAATTTAGTAATTTATCATTCCATGGTAAAAACGAAACATTTTGATGACAAACTGTATAATTTTCGGTTCATTATTCAGATGGGTTATGGCAGGTTTCCATACTAAGTGTCATGTCCGCCTAGTATAGTTCGTTCAAAAATGTCGGTAAAACAGACCCATTGCGAAGCCGTCATCGGAGAAGGCGGCCTCGCCGGTGGCGCCGGACGCGCGCTTGGCCATGCGCTGCTTGCACGACAGCACGTGCTCCACCGCGTTCAGGATCTAATGGCAGTAGAAGAATGGTTGTTGATGAATGAATAGGCAATGAACACAGAGCGGTATCCACAAACCAGCGGCGGCACGATGACATAAAAGTAGCGCAGGTGCGCGTATTTATCGTAATTGCGCAGCTCACTCGCGAAAACCTCGACCAGCGCCTGCAGAAGATAACCCCCAGGACGTTTTGAGAATTTTCACGCCGCCAAAAATAGGACATGCTGACCTGAAAATAGTGCTGCTGGCCCATAGCTTCGCCGGCGAAGACTTTCTGCAGTCGCTGCAGCAGAGCGGCCGCGTGCGGCACGTCGCCCGGCGCAGATGTCCCCCCATCAGCAGATTCCGACTGGAGCAGCGCCGACCAGGCGGGCAAGTCGTCCAGATCCTGCGCAAAGTACTGATTCGCGTCGGACGAGGCCGCAGCTGCGCCCGCGCGGATCAGACGAACATAGCCCATTGCATTGCCTGGGGAAATGTTTTTAAGTGTTGGGGATGGGGTTGAAAATGCAAGACAAACTGTATGTAGAGAGCAAGTTTGCTTAAATTGGTATTGAAACGGAAATTCAGATGAGAATTCGTGACGAGAAAACTTTTACAGTGATAAGTAAATCTGTTACCGCGAATTTTTGTCATCATATATACCAGATTGAGAATACTCAAGAATGTTGATACTTATGTAAATGCAAGGGGTACAAGTTTCTGCTCAGCATGGGGTTAAAAAAATGTGTACATGCACCATAGCCGATGCAAGAAAGTGCCTACACTAGAAAAAGGAAAAACTTTTTTACGACCAAATATAAAAACACCGCAAAACACTCTGACCATCTAGCCTAACTAAGTGCCTAAACACTATGGATGACAAATTAACGTTTTTCATGACCAAGGAAAAACATTCATTTACCTAAATAAAAATAAAAACTTTAAAACTGAAAATTTGACAGCAGGCCCCTACAGTGCCTATGGGCCCAGGTCTCTCAGCAACGGTGCATGTGCACAAGACATGCATGTTCCCCCACGCTGAGCAAAAAGTTCATTGCTTGCATTATAAATAATCGAGTGCATATTTCGGAAAATAGCGTCTCATTTTCCGTCTATATTCGACGGCACTCAATGGACATCCATTTTCAAAATCTCAATTAGCTTTGACATTCGAATAAGTAATTTAAAATTTCACTATGAACTGTGTCTCTGGAGCACCATTATAAATGTGTTTAAGTAGAAAAACTTTCGTACCAATTTGCGTGATAAGCATCCTGAATTGGTCCACGTAAGTCAGCCCGTCGGGGGTAATGCCCAGCTTTCTTATTGTCTGATTAAACTTTTCAGCTCTGGCAACCGGATACTGAAATTAAAGCGAAAACTACTAGAAAGCCACAGACTGGTATCAGAAATGGACTAGACGCAAACCAACCAAAGACTCCAGCTTCTCACAATTGTCCCTAAAGTAGGCTGCGTCACGCACCAGGTGACATCTGATTTGGTCATCATACAAAAATTGCGAGAATATGTAAAACTTCTGTCGCAGAAATTTGTATGTGTAATTGACCTGAAGAGTGAAATTTTCGACAGATAATCAACTGGACAGACACCATGGCCCAATCCCGCACCATAATCAGCGCGCTGCCACGCGACAAACTCATATTTATGTATTTATTTGAGAAGTTCTTAAATTCTGGGTCGACTGCAGCATAAATGCCTCTGCTATGTGAAAGATAATTAGTCCAACTTCCAGGGAGCATTTATTAATATTTCACGAGAATTTCAGCGTACGGGATTGCCGTTAAACGTCACAGATGTCACAGATCGGGCTCTGTTCGACAAGTAAAATCCAGTAAAATACAAACTACGCCCATAGCGGAAAACTGCGGTATCATTTGAGGGTAGGGTTCAAACGGGATTGACTTTTCGGGATCGGGATCGGGATCGGGATTCACTTTTTGAGATTTCGGGATCGGGATCGGGATCGGGATTGGGGTTTCGGGATCGGGATCGGGATCGGGATTGGTTTTTTGAGATTTCGGGATCGGGATCGGGATCGGGATTGGCCGGGATTGGGGTCACGGGATCGGGATCGGGATTGGGATAGGCATTTTTCCGGGATCGGGATTGGGTTCTAGGGATAGAGATTTTGGCCATTTTTCTGGCATTCACAGTTGTTCATAAAGGTCTCAAAACACTGTTGGATGCCAGAAAAGTGGCATAAAATTGACGCTGGGGGTTTGCATCCACTTTTTCGCATGCAAAAACGTCATTATTTCACTCCTTATAATTTCCACTAATTTTTCCGGGATCGGGATCCCGGACTTTGGAGTTTCTCGGGATCGGGATCGGGATTTGAAAATTTTCGGGATCGGGATCGGGATCGGGATTGTTTTCTATGTGAAGTCAGACCTATACCTTTACAGGCTCCGACATCCACTTTGACCACGACGAGCTTCAGGAGGAGGACAAAGAGACCAGGCAGCTTCACCGATACCATGTGATGTTGTACATGTGGGTTTATTTGATGTGATTTGATTGAGAGCTCTCTAGATGAAGTTGTAGGTTCAATGTCGTGTTCCGAGTTTCTTGTAAGCCGACGCAGCCGGTCGTTGCCCTTGGACACAACTTTATTGATCGTAAAACACTTAAATATATCAAACACTCACGATACTTGAAACACACGGCACTGAACTTCCACAGCACCTGCCAAGTATACGGGTTCCTCAAATCCAGTCACGAAGACTTTCAGCTACTATTTTCAGCTGCAGCTTAGCTTTGCTAGCTTGGTATATTTTCACTATTCCGGTTCCGAACCCCGAATACCTGACAGACGCTCTCTTTTATACGCGCCCATCCGCCCACACAAACTTCTCGCAATAACAATATTGTCGCATCTGATAATTACCGTAATCTCAATCACCACCTTGGACTCATGCCAACATAAATCACCACTGCCTAATAACCATGGCAACAACAGCAATACAATAGATCACCCCCTAATAGAACTTCTGGTTCCACACAGAAGGGAAATTTACATCAAACAGGAAACAAGTGCCAAGGGATTGTCCTACATCTAACCTAAACACAAAACACCTACAAACACATCTAAGTTTCCTAAATAAGCCACAGTGAGTAAGCATACCACTGCTTTAAGACGGTTGGAATGATTATTTCACAACAATGAGCAAAATGTCAGATAATGAGCAAAGACCAAACAAAATGAGATTTCAATATTTTTTTGGAGATTTTGAATTTTTCAAACAAAACACAAAGACACACTTAAGACAAAATTTGGCCCTTATCAATATAACTTGCCCCTTACTCTAACACCACTACACAAAATAAACTAAACAGATGCACTAGAACCTTCAAATAGTGAAGTAAAATAAACACTCTTAAAATTCCAAACTCAAATTATTTATATATTATGAATAAAAGAATAAGATGATGAAATGGGATCACCCCCTAATACAACTGATGCCGCTCTGCAGGCACAACCATGAACCAAAAAAATTTCCTACAAAAGTAATCACTGTGCACCTGTCCCACGCAATACACTCCAACCTATCCAACTACTCTCCTCCAGTCTCCGTCCAAAAGCTGCTATTGGTTTTCCTTCTGAATTTGATTGCTGGGTGTCTGGTGGAAATTGCTGAAGGCGGTGGCACTGACTCCGTCATTGGCACTGGAATGTAAGTCTGTCTGGCAGCTGTCAACAATCTGTTGCCCGTAGCCAATAAGTGCGGCGTCTGCACACCCTGTGCATAAGCTCTGGCAATTGGCCTCACTGGGATCATAGACACACTGGAGCGCAAGACAGCAGGCTGATGGTCTTCTGGTTTCAGTGCTGTAGTCAATGAAGCCTCCTCACTGCGACACAAAGTCAACAATAAATGTCAGCAAACAGCTTTCCTGGATATAAATTGTAGTTGTTGTGTTGGTGTTGTAGATGGACACTGGTTAAGAGTGATTGTCTACTGTGGTAGGGTGCCTTACACTATGTGGGTATGAATGATGGAGTGCGGTAGACGATACATAAGTGTAAGTTTAACTAAAGTGAAAACTTATAAAATTTTTTAAATATAACTTATAAATACAAATGACTGAAACAAAATGAATTTTAACATAACTAAAAGCCACACCTTCCAATATACTTTCGTATTAATGTGTACCCCACATTATGATTAATTTAGTAAATTAAAAAAATAAAATAATTATTGAATTATTTTATTTGAATATATGAAAAAATAAGATTGAAAGTTTTAGAAGAAAATTTTTTATATGTTATATTTTTTTTATATAAAATGGAATATTATTAAATGAAAAGAAAGAGAAAGGAAAAAAAAAAAACACATAGTGCCTGTGACCGTCGCCGAACTGAGAAAAATTTTAATGAAAGGGAATGTTAAAATTTTCTCAGCTCCAGCTCCTTGAAAAAAAAAACACAAAATTTACATCTAAACACCACCACAACCACTACTAAACAAAACCACACTGAACACACATAAAGTCAGTGGTATGCAGCTCGTCTGCAGGGATGATTTTGCCCGTTGTCACCAAGGCGCTCACTTCATGAGACTTCCAGCCACCCTGGTCCAATGTGAGCTTATACATTGCCTCGATGTTTTCGGCCGCGCGCTTGCACATGGCCTCTAGAATTCTGTGGAAAAGACTGATTAGATGGGCCTAATTGTGAAATTACTGCACTCATTACCTCAGTCTTAATTTCTTGGGCTAATTGCTGAATATTATTTTTACTGCGTGAATAACGAGCTTCTCGATCTTCAGTGGCACCAAAAATGCAATTTCCAGCCTTATGGGTGTTTACCTTACATTTAGGACAATACCTATTATTCCTACATTCATGCTGTTTATGACCCCTCTGCCCACACCTATGGCAAGAAAAGGCCCTCACATACTTGCGGTCATTGTCCATTGGTCTGGGCGGCTTGATTGGCTGAAAATTTATAACACATTCAATAATACACAATATAAAATGTCATGTACCAAAAAATAAAACACACCACTGCCGAGCTCCCCAGTGGCTGTGGACGGATGGGAGGGATCTCCCTATCCACCTCATCACAGGCTAGCCCATCTGCCGGCCAGGGGTGCATCAGCACCTCTTGCCTGCCAGAGCTGGTCCCCGGCGCCGGCGCGCCCACATTCATCACCTGACCAAACTGTGTTTGCCTGGGGTCCAAACTGATTCTTGGCAACTTGTACAACAGATTTGACTCCCCCAATGCATCCTTGCTGTCCACTGGCCAACTGGTGCTGCGGGAGTGCCAACTTGACAGAAACGGTCGCACACCCACTGCCCAGTGCCGCACTCCGCCACGCACGCGGATCCACAGCCTTTTCAAATACGGCACCTCGTACTGCTGCACACAGTGATGCATTTCTATCATCTCGTTGGATAGGGCGGGCCACCGGTGACATTCCACCATGCCCACCAGAGCTCCATCCTGTGTAACCTGAATTGGCACCGCCTGAGTGACTGCCAGCGCCGCGAATGGCTGCAAAAATTTTTGGATTTTTGTCAAAATGTAAAATGCAATTTAAAACCTCCATCCTTTTATTTTTCTTTGCCTCAGCGTCACCTACAACCTTACAAATCCTCCTAAAGGGAATTAACTGAGCAGGGCGATCTGGTTCCCCTATCGCACCCACATATGCTGCGCTATTCAATACACGGCGCACTACCAACGGTCCCAAAAGTTTAGGCAGAAATTTTGCAGTCTGCCCTACTTTTGGCACGAAAACCTGTCTTACATAAACTGCATCACCTACTTGCAGTTTATTTTTCTCCAACTCAACTTGCTTGGCAGTAGTTTGTTCGTATTCTAACTTATTTTTAATTGCTGTCTTCCACGCCTGATAAATCGACTCTCTGACGAACCCAATGGCAGAGTCATTGGTGCGTAAAGCGAGACTAGGTCGACTCAAAGCATCAGGTAGGAAAAACAAATTTGGTCTGTGGCCAAACACCACCTCAAAAGCACTCATACCAATACTTGCAGAGTGACTGGTCCTGAGGGCCAGCATCAGCATTGGCAGAGTCTCATCCCAATTTTCATGACTTCTAGCATATTGCGTGATCATAATACCTAATGATGTTTTGAAACGATGCCAATTTTCTACCTTATTCGCCTGTGGGTTGGCCAGCAGCACATTTCTGTGGCCAACACGCAAAAATTTGAAACACTCCCTGAGTGCCATCAAGTTTGCTCCATGGTCACTAATACACACTCTGGGAAAACCTGTGAATGCAAAAACATGCGTCATGAGCGCTTGTGCAATTGTTATAGTACGCATATCTGACAACGGCGCTGCAAATGGATAGCTTGAAAATGGACATATTGCTGTGACCACCGCCTTGTATTGACATGTGGCGCTGTAATGCATCACATTGGAAATGTCAAAATACAGCACGTCAAATGGCCTGTCAGCTTGTGGCAACTGGCCTGTTGGTGACACCACCTGTCCAGTCTGCCCCTTTTGAGCAAAACACTTTGCACACTTCCGAATATAATCTACCACGTCATTATACGCATTGTGCCAATAAAAGCAATGCAGCAGCCTCTGATAAGTTCTCGCCGCACCTTGATGTGAGCCCCAGCCAGATGCATGGTGCAGCGCCATCACCGAACGTCTCATATCGGAGGGCACATACAACAATAAAGCTGGTTCCAAACCCGGTTTGCGTTTATCAAAATAATACAAAAGGTCATCTTCCATGACATATTGCTGTGCGGCCAAGACTACGCGTCTGGCCAGGGTTGAACTTACTGGCAAGTTTCCATCAACTAGAAAATCTTTCATGGCGGCACAAAATTCATCTGCCGCCTGTCCGTCACGAAACTTCTGCACCACTCCGTCTTCCTCTAAGAAATCAGAAAAATTTTCCTTGTCATAATCTGACGCGCTTGGTAATTGACTTCTGGCAATCTGATCTGGCGTCTGGTCAGCATTCGGGTCATCAGGAATGATCAACGAATGACTGACGCCTTGATCATTTGTCACCACTATATTTGGTTGTGATGTATTCACTGTCGGTGCCGGTGCTCCTTGCTGCACACCAGCATTGCCCAACGCGCTTTGTGTCGACACAGGCACCGCAGTTGCTTGACTAGCATCCTTGGTGACGCCCTTCGCTCTGCTCCTGGTTTGCATCACCTGTAAAAGGTGTTTCTGCACATGATCCTTCACGGTCTTCTGCAATTCACATGAATCTCCGCAATCCTCTCCACAAATCTCCATACGGTCATCATTCAATATTTCCTCCGATGGATCTTGTACCATTTCTGGCTGTTTTGAAATATCTTCGGCACAAAACTCTCTGGACAACACGTCTGCGGGATTAGTTTTTCCCGGGGTATATTTTATGTTAACCCCAGGAAATGAACTAATTGCTAATGACCACCTAGCAATCCTGGGATTCTGTGCATGTTTGTCTCTTAGCAGATAACACGCTGCCGCACAATCAGTGTGCACTTCCACTTTGTAACAATAAATAATGCTGCGCCAGTGAATTAAGGAAGACACAATGGCGAGCATCTCGAAGTCATAACTAGCCATACGCTGCTCCTGTTTAGACAGCACCCTGGAATAATAACCAATGACGTTGTGTCTGTTTCCATCAGCTTTCTGTGACAAAATTCCAGAAATGCCCTTCTTCGAGCCGTCTGTGCGCAGCTCAAATCCCTTATTATAGTCGGGAGCAGCCAAAATTGGCGCCTTTATGAGCTGGTCTTTGAGCCACTGCCACTCTTCTTGTGCGTCATCATTCCACACGAAGGGTTGGTTATCTTTCCCTGTCAACAACTTGTTTAAGTGCCTCGTGTGGATGGCAAAATCCTTGATCCAACTCCGGTGCCAGTTTGCCATCCCTAGAAAACTGCGCACACCAGTCTTGTCTTTTGGTGGGGGTAATTTACAAATTGCCTCCACTTTTTCTTTGTCCATCTCTCTACCTTCCCGACTGATGTATTGCCCTAGCATCTTTACGCGTTTGGCCGCAAAAACGGTTTTCTTCAGCGAAATGCGGAATTTGTAGTGGGCAAAACGCTTCAGTGCGTCTTCCACGTCATGCACATGGTCCTCTACCTTGTCAGACACCGTGCACACGTCATCTACGTACGTCAGAGTTTTTCGACTGTTCCAAAAGATCACGGTCATGGCGAGAGAAAATATTGATGTGCTCAAGCTGCTCCCCTGTGGTAAAGAATTAAATTTTAAAACACCACGCGCAGTCGAAATGGCGAACAAATCCCTACTATTCTCTGACAATTTGATCATATCGTAGGCTGATAATCCGTCAAAAGTGGACCAAACCACTCCTAACAGAAGTTTTTCTAACAATTGCTTAAGGGGTGTTACGTTCCCTTGCTCTAAACGGGTCAGCGAGTTAATTTTTCTGAGGTCAAACACTGTGCGCCAATTTTTTATTGTCGGCACCTTTTCCGGCTCTGCCGTTGGCTTTCGAACCAAGAAAACTGGGCTCGAGAAACGACTGAGTCCAAATTCCGCTAATCCTAAGGATATCTGCCTTACTAGCCAATGATCTAGGATTTTTTCCTCAAAAAAACTGATAGGGTAAGGTCGGCTCTGAAAACCAGGATGATTTTCATCCTTAAGCCGGATATCGGCCACGAGGGCACTACATGAGCTGCGGTTGGCTAATTCTAAGACGAAAACGTCATGATAGCGCAGCAACATCTCTACAAACTCCTGCTTCTGCTCCTCATTCAAAGCTGTATCCTTGAAATTTGCATCCCGCCTGATGATTTCATGTCTTTCCTGCAAACTGAGCTGTGGCACCATTGGTTTCGCCAAATTTGGCAGATTCAAACGATTTTCCCCTTCAAGATCAGGCTGCACTGTCACCGTAGCGACCGCATTCGGTGAGTCCCTTCTAGCCTCTTCTGCAGCCTTTTTCAGCTCAGAAACTCTTTTCTCTCCTGCGTCCTCGGCCATAGCGGCTATCGACTCTGGAAAAACTTGCTTTACACTACACTCGTTCAATATCATTGCCGACAATTTTGCTTCAGGATGGATTGTTTGCAAACAATCTAACCACTCTCCTATTCGTTGCTGGCACTCTTGTCCAGTCATCACTAATTTCCTAAAATTTTTCCCATATTGTGGTGTCAATATCACTGGGACTTGTGTCCCATTTAGTGTTGTGTGACCAGTCAGGTACACTGGAGTGGACTGTTCCCCTAAATTATTCGGTTTGGTAGGCGCAGAAATCAAAATTTGTTTTTCTGGCACCACTCCAAGTGCCCTATGCAATTCTCCGCCTAGTTGAGTAACCTTAATTAAGGGTCTGTCACTTGGCACGGTGATGTCACTTCTATTTGGATTGAAAACTGGAATTGAGCATGAAAGCATGAAGCACTTCCGCTCACTGTCAAATTGTCTGCTTAAGTCGACCAGTGTGGGATAAATTTTAATCCTATGCACTCTCATCATCCTGTCAATCGGAGCTCCCACGTAATGCTTTTCTAACTTTCTATCCTTCAAAACCATTGTCAAAAATTCCTGTGTGACGTCAGGGGCGTATACTGTCACTGACGTGACAGCAAGCGGTTTTAATTTTATTCTATCCTTAGTGTGCATGAGCAGAGTGTGATTTACTCCCCGCCCTTTGGGCACATTGAAACGGATTTTCTTTCCTGTCACAAACTTTATTTCACCCATATCTAGGTTCTTATTTTCGTTATTACGGTAGAATGTGACTTGAAAATCGCCCCATTGTTTCAAAGTTTTGAAACCTATATATATGTCACTAGTAATTCCCTCTAACACCAATGCATGCACATTAAACAATGTACCGTCTATAGCGAGCTGGAAGTCACATGTACCTAAAGGCACCATGTCAGCTCCATCTGCCACCGTAATGGTTATTTGTGTGCTTTTGTATGGAATTTTCAACCTATCAATTAATCGCTTATTCAGACATGACATGGACGCCCCCGTGTCGATAATACATTGCACTTCGACATCCTTTATCATGCCGTTTGCACCTAACACCACCCCTGTGCCCATAGATGCTAATTTACAATTTATTGGCAAAGAATTCAACTGATGAATGCACGTAGTGGCAAAAATCATATGCATACGCCAATGCCATTCATTCACCCGCCACCTTGATCTAACCGTGCTTGTGACCTTAATGACACTGTTCTTTTTCACACTCCCTTGCCTTTTCCTCTGCAACAACCGACACCGGACTCGGTTCAATTTGTGCAACCATGTGTCATTTTCTAGTTTTCCCCATGAATTCATATTTTGCTCTAACACCGGTTCCGTGGTGTTGGTGAATGAAAAGTAACTCAGCAGGGTCGCAGTGCACTTTATGGCCTTCGAACGCAAACTAAATTCCGGTTGTGTTTCAAACACATCCACCCCAGCTTCCTCCAGTGACCACTGGTCACTCACTATCTGCGAGACCGGCCGTTGGTCACTCGCACTTTGTGAAGATGACCACTGGTCACTCGTTTTCTGTGAAAATGACCACCGGTCACTTGCCCTCTGTAAGGTCACTTTCATTTCCCTCTTGAAATATCTCCTCACAGAGAGTTGCTGTGTGGCTTTCTCTCTAGGGGGCGACATGTTGTCTTGTGCCCTACCTACCATTACTACCTTACACCCTACAAGAACCACCGCGCATGTGAATGCAGCGATTTCCCAGCAATGCCTCTTGACAAAATTGACTACCATTCCCACCCAAACACGTTCCTCTGTTTGGTGACAATGAACTGGCGTGATTACGGAAATCAATGTCAGCAACACAAGGAAAGACACTTGTCTAGAGAGTCGGGTGCGCATAGATCCAAGCACTTGAGAATGTGCTGCCTCATCTGCATCGTTTGCTGCACGTGTCTCATGCAATGTGCGCAGCAACTGTGGTCCTAACCGTATTCTGGGAATACGAATTCTATTCCCGGCAACTCCACTTATTCCAGCCTGCCTTGGGGGCAGATCAAGAGTATCAGGCCGGGCTAACTGTGGCCTGTCAGCACCCTCAGCATTCTGTCGATTCATCCTCCACCTAGCATTCCTCACATGTATGTTGTATTGATGAGTGCACCATGTCACGCACGACCTCGTCATCATGAAGGGCAGCTTGCATGCAGAAACAACTGCTGCTCTAGCCCATTCATAGCGCACACACGCATATGTGATTGCCAGCAAGATGGCCGTCACAAAAATAATCCATAAAATATTCAAAGCTAGTTGTATGGGTCCCCTTATCGCCTTGGGCACTGCACTAGTTGTTATCATGTGCACCAAGTCAAATTCATGATCGATGACGCGTCCTGACGCATTCAGCAACAACTCTCCAGCATGAGTGACCATGTGTTCCAGGCCCTGTCCATGCAGCATGCTGGCCGTATGGGCACTGTCAATTGAGAATAGACTGGTATAATGAATCAGTCAGTCTAATTTCTCCCTAGCCTCTGCTTGGCGCATGTGTAAACTACGCACATTTGCATAAATCATGGCATTTTCCATCGCCATACCTGGCCTAATGAGTGTCCTATTAAACCTGATTCCATCTGTCAAAAACTTTGGATTCACAAATGCAGGTATCTGATGCATTCGAACCTTAACCATATTGCCGTCTGTTAGCGCTAAATAAGTCCCATTGTTTGTTTTGAACACTGGCGACTGCAATTGAGAACACGGGATTTGATTTGCATGTTCTACTAAATCAAGTGTTCCTGGTATTTTGAATAACAATTTTCCATGTACCCGGACTGGCATCATGTCGTAACAGGTATTATTGACCCTGTGTGACATGTAAATTCGGTCAGGCTGTACCTGGTGACAAGCCGTGACAGACAATACGTCACCAGTGTACTCAGCATTTATATTTTCATCAGCCAACAACAAACGTGCCGCGGCTACTGGTGAAATGTGCGCTAATGCCCTGACCATCAAGGCATTACTTCGTGCTAATACACATATTTGGTGGCGTAATGTTTCAAAATTTTGGTGCGCTTGTTGCGTAAGTACCTGATACATGAATTGGTGTTGCGTAGCGGCATTGGGTGTTAAATTGCCACTCCAAAACTCGGCAAAAGTCATTCTTATCGTTGATGCACATTTCTTTTTGAACATTATTTGACACATGCTCTCGGTAGATGAATTATCTATCTGTAAAATTGCCAACAGAGGGCCTTGATCTGTCAAATATACTGCTGGATCCAGGCACTGAATGTGCACGGGACCTCCCTTAATCGTAAATGCACTCTGTTCGTGAATTAAAATTATTGTTTCGTTCTGTCTTTTCCCTGGAAAGCTTCCTACGAGTTCAAAAGGGCACGCTGCAGGCGCCAGCGTTGTCGGTTCCCAGAATAACACGCCCCTACTGCTGGTACAGCGCCCAGCAGCTGGGCTACATGTAGGCGCAGAGTCTAAGTCAGTAATCAACCGTTGATTGTCGAATGTTGACACAGTTCCCTTTGTCATAACGAAATTGTCAACATGCTGAGTGAAACAGTCGTTCCATGTGGGGAACTGCAGGTCTATACTATGCATGGTGGACCACACCATAGGTTCTATTTGCTTTATACCTTGTGACTGCGTGTCACCAGACAACACTGCGTGGTATAATTCTGCACATTTTTCAATTGACATTTGTACATAACTATCGTGATACTCGTAAATATAATGTGAGAACAAAGCGTTGGTGCACGTGGTCACTTCATGCCTCCTGGCTTGACAAAAGGTAGCATTGGCAGAAACTGGACGGCGCCTATGCGCATACACCGTCACCGATACATCATAAACTGGTGACAATTCTGATTCGCCAAACAACGTGGAACTATACAAATTACACGTGGGTATTTCGGGTAAATCTAGATACCAGGCCCCTGTGGGCTTGGGACAGACTTGCAGCAGGGGGGGCTCAGCCCCGGAACGGTTCACAAGTGACAAAAGTGACAAAAATGACAAGAACCAAATCGCCCTACTTTTCCCATTCACTACAAACGTCAAAAGCAGCGCACACGCTAGACCAACCAAGTTTTCCTGTCCAGCTGCCCTCTGCTTGTACTGTGGGTCAAACAGAAGTGGGTCCACATAGGCCATCTGTCTGGATTTCAGGGCAAACTTGTCGCCGTCCGGCAGGTGCACCACTCTCAGCACCTTATTCTCAGTGGCAATGACCTTTAGTTGTTCGATGCTCATCCCAAAGGTCATTCTGCTCAGGCTGATGGGATACCGATTGTACACAGCAATGGAGATGGCACGGGTCACACGCCAGCGCAGCGCCAAGGCCATGTTGAGGGCACACTTCTCTATGTGGTCCCTAAGCACCAACTTGGATACGTTTTTGGGCACAATTTCGCTCCTCAGCACGGCTGAAAAGGGAATGGGGCTAGTTTCATTTCCTGGCACAGCGCCGGAATCAAACCACTCTTTTTCCAAAGTCAACTTTCCACCATAAAACTCACCATTCAGCGCCTCCGTGGCCGCCGTGACCGTCACCGGCGTCATTTTCAGCGTGTGGCACATTGTCAGATGCTCCACACAATCTAGGTATGTGAAACACATCACCCCAGATCCTGGCACTTTATTGAGAATGTCACTTGGTTTTGCCAAAAAGAAGTACTGGTGCTCGGTGCACACCATTGGGATGCGCCCCAGCACCATTGGCGGGCGCAGCAGCAAGTCTGCAACAATGATGTGAAATGAAATCCTGACCGTCAAATAAGTGAATTTACTGGCTTCACGCTTGATCCCAATCCTACCTCTTTCACACTTACCTCGAATCAAATGGTCGTTCCCCAGTGCTGAGGCCACCATTAAATTTACTCCCCACCAATAACAATCGGCACCAGTGATATGGCACAGCCGATGCTTGGAATGCACAAAGTTGATTGAAAAGTCCTTGAATGGCAACTTTTCGTGTGGCATGTGCGGGATTGTGATGTCTATGTCCCCCGATGCCAAAGTGATTCTGTCCGTTCCGCAACCGCCCAACAAACACGCCAAGGGAAAGTAGGTGGACTGGTAGTATTCCAATGGAAGCCCCACCACATGTCGGAAAATTGGCACCGGTGCATCGAAGACCAAATTTGTGAGTGGCACCGGCCGGTGTGGGACTCGCGCCGCTGCGTAAAGGGCAAAAACTTCGTCACCAATCAATTTGTCATTTCCTACATCAAGACAACCCCCCTTTCTCGTGCGAAACGTCATTTCAAAACAAATATAATTCTTCAAATTTTGTTTTATTAAGTCAACTTCACATACACTCCTACTCACAGGCATCACCATGGCCAACCCAGACACAATCTTCCCCCTACACTCACCTTGATGGTGCCCGTATTCCAGCTCATAATTCATATTGAATAGCACATTGTTTGTGTCCACACGCTGTGGCACCGTGCACATGGGCCTCGGGATGGCTGGATGCCGCCCAGGGGTGTCGCGCATTTTGATTTTGGGCCCAGGGTCTTCATCAGTGGGCGGGGCCTCAACATCAAGTGTCTCAACTGGTTCTTCCCCCATTGGCTCCCCTGTCTGCTTTCCAGCCTCTGGGTGCGGCTCTGACGGCCCAGCTGAGTCATCTGCAACGGTAAAACTGTGCTTAAACTTGTTTTGGGTCACGGAAAACACCCTACTAGTTTTTTGTGTCACAGTTGTCCAGGGGGACTCTTGTTGCCTAGTGGGAATGAACCGCAGTAACGCACATTTGTTCTCAAAACTTTCGACCTTCATAGAATACGTGAAAACATTTTTGAAAACATCAATTTTCCACAAATTCGCTGGTTTCATGTCCGAAGCGTCCCCCTGCACAACTCTAACTAGGGCTTTGGACAGATTCCGGGTGTTTTCCCGCCTTGGGTACAACTGTGTGCACCAACTTCGGCCTACGTACAAATGTCTCCACCGACATTTACCGGTCGAAGTCATTCTGAATTGTTCATGTACGTCGACCTCCACGCGTACAGTATGACCCCCCAGGGAAGATGTTTTTACCCTGAAAACAATTCTTTCTAATCCATCCGACAACACATTCGCCGAATTATATTGAATACACCACTTCCTCGGCGTCACAGGCCTTCGGTCGGCCCTTTCCCGGATTTTGGGTACCACTGTAGTCAACGTGTCCTTTTGGCACGTTACCAAAATCAATCGATAAACATTCACAGGCCTGGAACCGAAAACCTGTGACACCGAAAAGCGATCACAATCGCGGCAGTTTCGACCGCCCTGCAGATTTCGAACGCCTCCGGTTCCTACCGGCTCAGAAGGATGACAGAAAGGTGGGTGAGTGTGAGAAGCGCATTTTGCAGCTGTCACGGGGTGTTTAGTAATCATTTTTGCTGTTTCAATCTGAAAGTTCGCCGATGTACTCGATGTTTCAGGGAAAGGTGTTCCAAAAGAAGCTGGACAGCACCTTTTCATACTTATGTGCTTATCCCTTTTCAGACATTCATTCGTGACACGCGTGACGACGTTGGACGCCGCCAGAACGCCACCATCGGGGCCGACTTCGACTAGCTGCCTTTTTTCGTGGACTTTGGACTTTCTTGGACATTCTTTTGGACTTAGCTGTTTTCCATGAGACACAAAGAGGTTAGTTTGCGGGTTTGAAGGTCCTAAGTTTACTTGGACGGGACAGTTTTCCAGTGTTAGTAGGCGGGGCGATTGTGATCGTAAAAGGGCGATTTCGAATATTTTACTATCGATCCACTTTATACACGTAGCAGACACTTTACAATACGTTCCTGAACCAACTGTTTTCACACAAAACTTCATAGAACTACGTCCACTACCCCCACGATCTGTCGAGTTTGGTGGTTGCCCTAGTTGCATTTTTTGGACCACGGGCAAACGTACCGGCCCTGGCCGACCTTCGCCGCTTTTGTTCGTCCCCGGGAAGATTGAGACTAGTCCCATTCCTAACATTTCCACAAATTTATTTCGGATTCGATTTTGGTCGCTAAACTTCACTTTTATCTTACCTTTCCCACCTGAAACAACCCTCTTGGCACTTTGCCCAACTAGGACACCACCACTCTCAGATCGTAGCGGTAGTCCACTATCACCACTCTCGCACCTGCGGCCTGTGCCACCATTTGAGCGCGTAGGTTCCGGGACACTTCGGCGGCTGGTTCTCCGCCCAGCCCGACGGCCATGGCATCCGGGATTTGCTGCGGGGCCGTGCCGTGCATCTTGGTGTCGCGGCGCTTGCCGCAGTCGGCGGTCGACGACGACCCGCTGCTTTTTCGCTTGCCTGGAAAGACAGGCGCTTTCTGAGTTGGCGTATTTGAGCAAATTTTTTTGATTTTTGGCATTTTTTTGCTTGCTTTCCATTTTTCGAGATATGGAGTCACCCGAATGACACTTTACTCCAATATTTCCCTTTTGCGATGTGTGCTCTCGATTATTTGGTATATTTATTTGCCTGTAGCATTCTCTAGAACCTCCTCTAAGGCCCCCACTTATTTCATAAGGTAGTCTCGTATTAAATTGATGCTTTACTTTCTGTAAATCGCGCATCTTTTTACTAAATCTGCGCCCATTTTCACCTAAAAGGTAGCACAACATGTAGAACATGTCCCCCCTTTTCTTATCTACTTTACGTGGGAAATTTGCGCAACATTTTTGCGTGCTGCACTGTAAATACTTATGCATTTTTACACTACTTGTTTTACTAATTCCTTTATTCTCACATTTCGAAAGTTTCCACCCCCCTAAGTAGCTTTTCTGTATAGTAAGCTTATGATTCACCCCTGTAACTTCGTTTATATTCTTAGCGAGCTCCTTTTTCAAACAAGGTACGGTATTTACATGCTCTTGGCGCCAATCCAACGCTATTTGCCGGCGATCAGCGTGCAATAACATCTCATGAGTCATTTCACTTAAGCACCCATTTATACCTTTTTTATTGCACGCAGATCGCCGCGCCTGCGCGCCGTGAATTGTACACACGTGTCCGCGTAAACAGTGAAAATGCGCCGCGCAACGTCTGGAGATCTGCCCAGATAAGATTGTGGTTTGAATCGGGAAACGTGTCCCATTCATGTGGCGCCACCCATTGTGTTCAATGAGGCGCAAATTCATGGCATTTTTGTCATAATTTAGCTGTTTTCCCCGTGCCCCCTTAATATTTATTTTCAGACTTTGCACGGGCGCAGAAGTAAGCCATTTGAGGCGGAAAAGTGACCCTATATTTGCCTTAGCGCGAATTGTTTCAATAATTTTGCTACTTTCGCGCTTCACTTTATTATTTATTGCTGTAAACCTTGCAAACTTATGTAAACTTACTGCCAAACCCGAAAATGGCTTACTTTTGGTCGCGTGCGGCATCTTCTCTGTGACTGGCTCGCTGTCCGACTCGGCGGACATGAACGCGCGGGGCGGGCGTGTCGCCTTCTTGGACCGCTTCGGCCTCGTGTTCTTTCCCCTGCCCGGGAGCAACTTGGGAATGCCTGAGGCGTCGGTTGGCGCCGACTTGACCTTTTCTGCCAGTGAGTCGACTTGATCGACGCCCACACGCGCCGGGTCGCCGCTGTCCGGACCTGAGAGTCCAAGACGTGCCTTATGAAGCCAATGGTTTTCATAAGGCAGCGTTCGGAACTCACCTCCGGCCTGTGTCGGCACGGCGTCCACTACGCGCTGCCCGACGCGCTGCCCCACGTTCGGTGCTACAATGTAGCACGTCCCGGCCACGTCGATGCCTGTGCGTGCATCAAATCTTGCAACCAAAATTTGCATAAAGCTCTGGCTGCAACAGAAAGTGCACGCACCTTGCGTGGGGTAGCCGTCCAGCGTGCGCCCGGGCATCGGCCCGTCGCTTGACACCGGCCCTGTAAATATTTTGCTCAGTTTATGCATTTTTTTGCGCAATTTTCGCATTCTTTTGATCAATTTACCCCCCTTTTTGCTCAATTCATAACTTCCAACTTTCAACATAGCTACATTATTACTATCAATTTCCCATTCCTCATCACAACCTCTCAAACAGCGCTTACCCGTCTCGCCTGCGTGCAACGACTGCGGCATGTGCATGAGCACGCCTGTCATGCCCCCGCTCGGCTCCGGCGCGTTCACTGGCGCCATCGGCAATGACGCCACCGGCGTCTGCAGCTGCGTGACCGACACGCGAGCTTCATCTGGTTGGTCGGGCGACATGGGCTCATACATGCCGCTCCACGCGCCGCCGATGTCCATGTCGGGCTCGGGCACGCCGGACTCGGGCTGGGGCATGCCGAGCTCGGGTGTGACCAGCGCGCGGCCGCGCTGGTATTCGGCAAATACCTCCGGTGAGGCATCATCGAATAGATTAGCCAGTATTTCGGCCGCACTGGTTTCTTGGGCTGCCGCTGAGCCGCTGGACTCTGCGTAAAACATCTTTTTATTGGTAGGAGCCTCACAATACTCATTCATAACTTTCACCTCAGTCAATACATTAATTTTTATCAACTTCGTTTTTATGTCAACTTCAGTGCCTTTTTTTCCACCGTAGCACTTAATGTACAGCCTATATAATTCTGTAAAAGCCCCTTTTGGGTACACTCTTCCTCCCGGTGCCTTAATTCCATGCGGCAAAATACCTCTACTTATCTGCATGCGCGCCGCAGCTAATTCACCTGGCAACATGCGCGGCGGGCGGTGATCGCTTTCCATCGACCGCACCAGTTCATCAACAGTTGACATGCGGTCAACTGCATTTATCATCTGATCTAGCATCGGGTTGGCAGGTGAGTTGGGACGTGGCTCGAAGAAGTCCGGTGATTCCCGTCGCGCAGGTTCCATGTTATTTGCAATTTTTCTGCTTTCAATCTTGCACAAATAAGACTGATAAGTCAAGATGCTTAGCGCCGCATATAAGAGCGCAATCGCGGGAAATACCGGGATTCTTCGACCTGAATACAAGGTATATGATATAGATACGATCTGTCTGCAATTCCACCCCCCATTGTACACCCAGCGTGGCCGCAAGTTAGCTGGTGGCCGCGGGGATCCATTCATTTGCGGTTGCTTAGGCCGCCGTGCAACCGCCCGCCGCCTCATTTCGTGCGCCGCGCGGCTGCGCCGCCGCTGCATTTCTTGGGCGCGCATACCGCCGCGCACAGGTGATATTTTGGGATATGGGCATGTTTTTATGGCGCAAACGCCATCGCGTACGTGGTATTTCTTATTTTTCGCGCAGTTGCACATGTAAACTACCCCCCCATCCAAACTTGCTACAGCGTGATTTTCCTTATTTTTATTTTCATTTTTATTATTTTCATTTTTAGCTTCCGTTAATGCCGTATTTTTCTTCGAACTAGCTGCCTTCCCATTGTCACCAAGTCTTGAGAACTTGTCAACACAATATTCATTTTTATCAACATAAGCAATTTTTTCGCATGTACTTTTGTTGCTTGTCGAATTATTTGACAAGTTCTCATGGCTGGGCCACTTTGACATTTTACTCACTTCACCTATTTTTTTACCTTGCCGTGCACTGTAACTTTTAACATCATGCACGCAGGTAACTTCGCGTGTTACTTTTGCCGCGGCCTGTGTATTTTCTGGCGGGGTCGTGTGTTCTCCCTTGGTCATGCGCGCTGGGCCCAAATGCACTGGACCAGATTGTAACTGGACCAGCTGCATTGAACTACCTATTTCAGACATTCGTGGCCGCCCTGTATTCAGTGGGTCGGGGGGCGCAAGGAAAATTTCCTTTTCAATTTTTCCTAATCCCCCCTTATTCTCAAACGCATTTTGACTTGTGACCAAATGAGAACATGAGCGCCGCTTAGTCCCAAAACTCGTGCTGCGCATTATTTTCATAGGATTTTTGCGCACCCCTGAAATTATGGAGAACAAATGCTCCACTGCATTACCTTCACCTTTATCACCCTCGAAAGTAACCCCCGCCGCTAATGTAGACAGCGAATGATAAACGTGATTCACTCGCTCAGGCTGCCTGTTTTGTGTGCGTGGAGCTGTGCATGCGCGGGCTATGTGACCCACCTGGCCGCACTGGTAACACGTGCGCGGTGGACCTGCGCCCTGGCCCGCATTTGGACCTGGCCCCTGAGAGCGATACGGCGCATTCCACCCTGTGCCGCGCATACTTTGTTGGTTTTGGTGATTTTGCTGGACGTAATTCGGTGAACTGGGGGGGGCCGAAGTGAAACTAGAATTCAAATTCTGGTTTTGGCCGTTTGGGTTCATATTTTGGAAATTTCGATTTGGGGAACTTCCTGGAAAGTTTGGATTTCCTCGATTTGGGGAACTTCCTGGAAAGTTTGGATTTCCTCCCCCCCCCCTGCGAAAAGTAGCCCCACGCACCTGCGTGGAATTTTCCGCCGCTTTTCGTCCTACTTCTAGAATAGCACGCCTCATTTCCGAGGCATCATCCCGAAACTGGGCTTCTAACTTATCAACCCTCTCACTACCCTTTTTTATTTCGCCAGAAATTTCATCCAATTTTTTTGCTATGTCCACACCCCTGGGGACAGATTCATTTTCTTCATTTTTATGGACTGTACGTGCAGATTGCAACACTTCTGCAGGGCGTTCCAACTGGCTCAGGGGGTCATTTGCCTGGTTTGTGGAGGCATTGTCGCGGTCTCCATATGGGCGCCTTTCAAACCGCCGCCTATTCAACACAAACCGGCCGCGCGGCACAAAGCCGCCCCGCCTATTTTGATCGCCCGGTGCACTAGGGCGACCCTCAAATGACGGTGGTGCACGTGTGTCCGTCACTTGGCTTTCATAGGTGGATAGACGCTCTAACAGAGTGTGAAATGGTTGGTTCTGCTCTACTGGCGACAGGGTTCTATAAAAAATTTGTAATTGGGGGGAAATGCTGTTGGCAAACAGTATTCGAAAGTCACGTTCTTTAGTCATTTCATCTAAATGTGCAAATGCAGACGCATGCATGTCCCTTAAAATGTGATAAAATTCCTTCACGGATTGACTTTTGAGTTGTTTTGTGCGAGAAAGTTCATCTCGCGCCCGCATTTGCACTTCAGTATTTTCATATGTGAGCAAAAATTGTCTTTTTAGTTCTTGGTAATTAGCCCTAGTTGCGTCATCCACCCCTGCCAACCACCTAAGGGGTTCACCTTTCAAGCGAAGTGACAGACACAGGGGCCACTTCTTTTTCGGGATACAAAGTGAATAAAGTGCTACTTCTAGCTGTTTTATCCACACTGAGGGGTTTATAGCTCCCTCTGCACGCTCCCCCCCATATTCACAACACTTTTGACTTAGTGCAGTGATGTAGGGTCCCGTGAGTACTGAATCTTTACCCCCCCCCAGCTCATAAGGGTTGACGCTGTCATTTAGGGCGGCGCGCTTAGCATGGGCTATTTCAAGTTCCAAATTTTGCAGGCGCTGATTTGTGGCATTGCGCAAATACTCGACAGTCTGTTCCCGATCGTCCATGTACCTTTGGTACCACTCGGTACCCCCAGTCATTGGCGCTTTCACATCCCCTACCAGGTCAATGGTGGTGCCAGGTCGGTTGGGTACCCCCTGATTTGGAAAGTTTCCCCCGACTCCGCCCCCCTGTGATGACATTGCGCGTGTTGACGCGCTATTATGTGGGCTCTGGACCCCTGACGGATCCCTTTGTAAAAGTGGTACCCCCCCTGGTGACGTCATACCATTGTTGGTTGAACTAGGGGCTGTAACCATAGTAGTACCATGTATGTTGCTCGCAAAAGATCCACTAAATGCGCGGCGGCGCGCAGTTGTCATCACAGTGGTGCGGGGATTCACAACTGTCCCCATCGAACCTTGTGCAGAGATGGTTGGTGCCGCACTCGCTGTCGGTGATGTGCTGGCCGTGCCTGGTGGCGGAGTGCGAGGCAGGCCTCGTCCTGGTGGCGGGTTTGCAGCCGCGGGTGCCGTCGCGCCTCCCGTGAGCGCGCCCCCATTGGGATCGCCGGTCGCCGGAGGTATACTGGGTGGGTTTGTGTTGGTTTCAGGTGGGTTCGCGTTAGGTGGGTTCGCGTTAGGATCGTTTGTGTTCCCTTTAGACCCCCCTTGTACTTCACCCGGGTCATTTCGGCGTGCATTAGCGCGGCGCAGCGCCTCTTCTGTGACCAATGTTTTTTTCACTGCCTTTAACTGGGCTAATAAACCGTCCAATCTGGCTAAATAAGCGCGACATTGTGTGCGCGGGCTTCGATCTTCAAAAGAATAATTTTTACTTTGCAGGATTTGCTGCTGGCGAGTGATGTTGGCAATTTGCTCATCCAGTTCCTCCATGGTTTTCACCTCCACCACGTTCTCGGGCAGACTGGGCAGTATCAATTTGCCATCAGCGTCAAACTCGGGCACCAGAGGCGGCAGCTCAAACACCATTGTGAGTTTTCCGAGTGTGAGCGCCCCTTTATCCTTTTACTTGCCTATTTCACTCAAGGTTTTCCAATCTGTGAGCTTGCACGATGGCAATGGGTGCTTCGCACCTATTGCACCTGCACTGCGGTGTAAATATAGGCACCAGGTGCCTATCTTCTGTGTCAAAGCGTCAGACGCTTTCTGCTGTTTGCCAAATGTGGCTACTGTCGCCAAAAGTGGCTTCCCCCCAAAATTTTTCAAAATTTGACCCAAATTTCAACTGTCAAAAAAATAAAAAATTGTAACGTACCAGGGTCGTACCGTTGCGTGGCGCCACAGACGATCACCACTTTTCTATGTGAAGTCAGACCTATACCTTTACAGGCTCCGACATCCACTTTGACCACGACGAGCTTCAGGAGGAGGACAAAGAGACCAGGCAGCTTCACCGATACCATGTGATGTTGTACATGTGGGTTTATTTGATGTGATTTGATTGAGAGCTCTCTAGATGAAGTTGTAGGTTCAATGTCGTGTTCCGAGTTTCTTGTAAGCCGACGCAGCCGGTCGTTGCCCTTGGACACAACTTTATTGATCGTAAAACACTTAAATATATCAAACACTCACGATACTTGAAACACACGGCACTGAACTTCCACAGCACCTGCCAAGTATACGGGTTCCTCAAATCCAGTCACGAAGACTTTCAGCTACTATTTTCAGCTGCAGCTTAGCTTTGCTAGCTTGGTATATTTTCACTATTCCGGTTCCGAACCCCGAATACCTGACAGACGCTCTCTTTTATACGCGCCCATCCGCCCACACAAACTTCTCGCAATAACAATATTGTCGCATCTGATAATTACCGTAATCTCAATCACCACCTTGGACTCATGCCAACATAAATCACCACTGCCTAATAACCATGGCAACAACAGCAATACAATAATTGGTATTTTTGAGATTTCGGGATCGGGATCGGGATCGGGATTGGGGTTTCGGGATCGGGATCGGGATCGGGACTGGTAAATCCCGGAATTTCACGGGATCCGGGATCGGGATCGGGATCCCGTTTGAACCCTATTTGAGGGTAGGCAGTTACGGTACATACAGTATTTTTGAGCGGTGACGCTGTTTCTTGACGGGGCACGGCGAACACCGGAGAGGGGGTTATCACTAAATGGAGCGTTTTGCAAAACGCCCATTGGAGACAAAATGCTACCACAGAATTCCGCAATGGCTACGCGGCAACACCAACTGTTGTGTTCATAATTCCGAACCCATGGCAGCGTATCGAATCCGCAGCCTGGCTGACGCTCAACGTGTACAGACGCCGCTTGTCTCGCCCGCTGCTCTTCTCAACGAAGCACTGTGATCACAGGTGCAATTAAGCAAAATGTAAAGTGAGAAGTGAAATGGCAAAAGCTATGTAAAATGGCAAAAGTGAAGTGAAATGATAAGCAAATGCCATTTTTCTTCTTTTTTCTCCACTTGCGGAACTGGCCCCAGAACAAATTAAAAACTTCAAAAAGCAGAGCTCAATTGCAAAAATGCACCCCTCGCACCTGTGTGTTCAGATCATAATTGTAGCTCTCTGTGAATATGTGCACCTTGCGCATGATTTCGAGCACGTCGAGCGCGTCGCCCAGCGCCAGGCCGGGCAGGTGCGGGTCGCTCAGCTCCAGCCCGTATTTGTCTGCGGAGGTTAAACGATAAACGGAATTGGAATAGATGTGGACACAGCGTATGCTGCCTACACAGGTAAACCCGCTAGACATGTAGACCTATTGAAGGGGTCTGTAATAGGAGGGAGCTCCCCCCAATCGGCCAGCTATCTATCTATCAGAGGCAAATTTTTTGACTACTTCACCTAAGTCGCCCCCCTGTTCAAATCGCCCAGATATCTATTTATATGGAGTGATCTTTCAATTCAAATTTTGAGCTTTTTTCCCCAATTCTTACTCAAAATCCAAATTTTGTCAATTCTCACCTTCAAAATCACCATTTTCGGCTATAAACATGATTTTATAAATATTTTGGCTATACATTACATACATGTCGAGCGGGTTTACATGTCTACAGGCACAGTGCCCGTGGACACGCCGCAAAACACTGTTAGACCATACCGAAAGCCAACTGTCGCATTTTTGCGTACGACCGCCAGTCGTGTGGCGCCACTGTACTCAGCTTGTAGAAATCGGCTTCCAGGTGTTCTCTGACGCCACCTAAACAAGCGTAACTTGACCATCAATAGACAACAAAGCATAAAAAACACAAAAACTAGCTGTAAATATCAATTCTCCTGGCGCCCACATGAAAAGGTTTCATTGTCAATAAACTGCGTACAACCTGGACATTTAACCCAGAACTGCTGTTCAAGAGCGCATTTTCAGGTTGTGCCAGCAAATCTCGATGAACGCACAACCGCAAATCAGTCTCGATGTGCTCGCATAGGCGCGACGTTAGCCCCTGTGTGAAATTGCCGGCACGCATTGAATGCTAAACAATGGCGGCCCGCACATTAGTTGACACATGTGTGTCAACTGGTCTGCGTCAACTCAGATTTGGGCTTCACGGGTCGAAGAGCGGCCTCCAAATGCACATGAGGCGTTCAATTCTGAAAGTCGACAAGTCCACATGGTTTGAACCAAAAAGTCGACAGGTCCAAATCTGTTTGCAGCAAGAAGTCGACAAGCCCACTTTTGTTTACTGGACTTTGCTGCAGAATTTTTGCAAATATCGTAATGGCATTTTATGAACACCCAATTTTTTGCGTATACGTTGAGAGGTGTTGAAATTTTGACACGTTATTGCCAACATAAATATTATGGAACTTAATGTTAGGCATGAGAGAGCCAAATTTGACACGCAGCACAGACCATGAATTGGATATGAAACTTAAAATGTAATTTACTCAAAATCACATTTTGTGGACTAGTCGACTTTTAGAATTAGAGCCTCACATGTGGCAATGCTGGAAAATGAATATTACAGCAAGTCCATTTGGAGATCGCTCTGCGACACGTGAAGCCGAAATCTCCGTTGACACGGACCGGTTTGACACACGTGTGTCAACTATTGTGTGGACCGCCAATAGTGGAAGGGAATATCGGCCGAAACCAACCGTTGTGAAAATGGTTGCAATGTGATCGTCGAACAGCGCCGACGCATCTGGGTTGCCGGCCATGCTCGCAAAAGATGAACAATCGTTTGCGGCCGACGTCACATGCTGCGTGGAAAAGAGACTTTCCATTTTAATGTATCGATCCTGTTCTCGACGTGATCATTGACCGATGTTGTCAAATCTACAAGACCCCTGCCAAGAATGGTCGATATTCAATATCCGACAGGATATATTTCTTTGCAACCCTAGCACCATGGGTACGTCCTCGCTTAGGGTTGGAAAAAATCAATTTTTTTAAACACCTTGATAAAAAAAATCAATTTTAAAAATTTAATTTAAATTTAAAGATTAAAAATTTAAATTTAAATCAGATTTTTATAAATCGTCCAAATTGGGGGTTTAGAGAAAAAATATGTGAATGCTAACTGTTAGACAATGTATTGTTATGTCTATTGTGGTCATATTATGACTGTGGAGTCATGGGATAGCATTATAATTTAAGCAGTAAATTTTTTCAAAAAATATCCATTTTTTGTCGACTTATTAAGTATATCGCCTTTTGTCGAATATTCGTGACTTCAAGAGAAGTTTAGCATGGAATAGTGCTTAAATAAAGTTGTAAGACAAGGCTAATTGGCTAAAGGTTGTAATAAAGCGAACATTGACAGTGATGTTACACACTGTAGAAGTATGTGGGAGCATATTGGCTGCATATTATATACTACACTGGCATATCACGGCTTATTATCACACGGTAACATGAATAAATGGAAGGTTTTTCACTAAAAATGCCCCAAAACTCACGAAAACACCACCAATGGTTATGTGTATGAGAAATTGCGCGCTTGCGCGCAAAAAAAAATCCAAAATACCCAGTGCAAGTCTACCAGAAATTTTGATGTTTGATTTTTTAAAATTAAAATCAGTTTCCACCCTTTGATCAAAAAATCAGATTTAAAAAATCAGTTAAAAAAATCAAGTGCCAACCCTATCCTTATGCTTAAACAATAAAACAAAAGAAAAAGACACAGACAGTCATGCCTCATCGCGGAAAAATCCAGCCCACCCAGGGACGTACGCAGGATTTTTGAGCGGGGGGGGCGGATTGTATACGGAGCCCGGCGAACGGGGGGAGCGGCGCCCCCCCCCTAAATTTTGGCCCTATAGTAAAGGAATGGAGCCATGGCGCTGGCGCCATTTGTAGGCGCCAGCGCCATGGCAGTATTGGCGTTGGCGCCAACGTCTATTTTTTTATAGGTGACTAGGTATTCATAGCTATATATATCATATTTGGACCATGTTGGGCGCTTTTGTAGTGCTGTTAGACTCCATATTAATTAATGGGAGGGTTATTTGCGCGCTTGCGCGCAAAAATTTTTCAAAGTGCCCGCAAAATCGGTTTACAAAAGTGCCATTTCTGGCACATTTTCATGTCCGGCCCCGGAACGGGGGGGGGGGGGGCGGCCGCCCCCCCCCCCGCCCCCCCCCCTGCGTACGTCCTTGAGCCCACCTGTAACCTCCTGCACTCAGATGGAATTGACGTCAGCACCGAATCAAAGTAGGCCGAGAAAAATTTGTCCACATGCGGCATCAAGAAAGCGCAGTCCGTAGATGTAACCAGAGCGCGCTCGAAATTGTAGAAAACCAATAGTCGCTTTTGGAAGTCATCCAGAAGATTACACTTCTCTGACTTCAGCAATTTCTGTGTGGATATGCACTGAATATTCATTGTGCGGGTCTTATTTGGAAATGGTTACCAATTGGAAAAAATGAGAGCAACGGACCGAACAGTCGACAGCGCCAAGAGCGACATTCAGCAGACACAGGCGCTGCACAGTCACTGGGAAACAACGATGGGGTGTCAAAAGTGCCTGTGCCGTTACTCATCTAAACCCATTACTCATCCTGACCCGTTAACCATCCAATTCAAGCTTTTCAAAAGCTCTACAGCGATTTTTTTACCACAAAGATATTAACTGTCAAAGATATTAACGGCAATCAATTTATATGGCTTTTAGTTCATCTACCTATATCCCCTCAGAGGCGATTTTCAAGAAAAATATTGACTCCAGCAATTTTTATTGGAAAAAATCAATTTAAATAAAATAAGGGTGTTTAAAAATATTTTGTTTCCATCCCTGATATAGATGCATTACCCATCAAGACACCTTACCCTCTATGGATTGGTAACGGGTATAATTAGATAAGGGTCTAGATGAGTAATTGGCCTCAGCCGGTCAAAACACAAGACGCAAAACACCTGAACAAAACCATCACAACAACTCACTGGGGCCGGCGAGCGCCCTCTCAGCTAGCACCAGAGCACTGAGCGTATCAACGCGCGCCTCGCTGAGGGTGCCCGCCCCAGCGAGGTTCCTTTTGGCGTTGCCCACCAGCGCGAGCAGCCGCGCCGCGTACATCTGCATCAAGTGCGCCAACGTCTCCCGGACGGCCGGCCAGTGCACCGCGTAGATGCACTCCAGCTCCTGCACGAGGTTAATGAGATTGGCATGCAAAATTTTGTAAATGCAAATTTCGCTTTCCGTAAAAAAATTTTTACCCCCTAGGGGTATCCAGGATCTTGACCCTCGTGGGGGTTAGATAAATAAATATCAAATCGCAAATAGATAGATAGAAATCACAAATATATAGAAAGCAAATCGTCCAATATAGATACTTTTTCAACGTGTAAATGGCAGAAAAATGAAGAAAATCGCTCAAAATATCCAAAAATAGCTTTCAATGAAATAATAAATAGCGATTATGAATGTGAAAATAAACTTAAAACGCAAAAACTAGCGATTTTGAGTGAAAATTGGGGCAAAATCGCTCAAAATTGGCTTACGTTGAAAAATGCTAGTGGCAAACCTTGAGCAAATCGAGCATCCTTGTCTTGACAATGAACGTGCACGTGTCGCTTTCGCTGCTCGCGCCGCAGTACAGAAGCGCGCGTATACAACGCGATATCGACCGGGCATTTTGCAAACCCTGAAACAATCGATCCACGTCAAGCAAAGTGAGATAAGTATCATGGAAACACATCGACTCACCCTCAACAAGACAGTGGCCCTCTGCACCAACTGATTATCAATGTCCGCATCTTTCCACTGTTTCATTTCCCTGTCCATGGCCAGTCGCCAGTGTGACACGCGAAGCACGGCTAAGCACGCCTCCCTGCAATGTGAACGGTGAACTGAAACACTAATCAAGTGATATTGGGCCAAAACACACTAGTTGACATCGAAATTCGTGTCAACTAGATTCTACTTAATTTTGGTGATTAATGCGATAATGTGATATGTGTGATTACATGTGATAATTACTAACACAATGTTGTTGGTGTGACTCGAAACACATACCAATGTATGGCAGTCACTGCCTCGGCTATAGGGTTCAAACGATATATCGTATCGAATATCGAATATCGGATATCGACCATTTTTTTATATCGAATATCGATATCGAAAATTTTGAAAAAATATCGAATATCGATATCGAAAAGTTTGAAAAAATATCGAATATCGATATCAAATATCGACCATTTTTTCGATTTATCGAACCTGTATTGTGTCCCCAAATTTAAGTTTCATTTTCATTTTGAGATGTTTATGGTTGATCTGATGTGCTTATAGTATTGTATTTGATGAGTAAAAGTACAGTATTTATACTGTCATTGTTGTTTGAGTGCTAAATTTGAAGCCAGAAAATGCTGATATACTTTTTTTGCAACATGCCCTTAAGCAATTAGGTTAGGATGAACTGTAATATCTACCAATTGTTATTTGTCTGATACACTTTGATTCATCATGTTTTTCTTCTATTTTCTACCATTGAGTGATGTAAAGCTTGTTAAATCCACTTGTACCATTCAAATTTCAGTAAAGAGATGATAAAACATGTGTGCAACCACATGAAAATACAATATGCCACTTGAAATATGCCTTGCTATACCAAAAGCATATCGCAATATCGAATATCGAAAATATTGAAATATCGAATATCGACCATTTTTCAATATCGAATATCGATATCGAGGTTCCATATCGTATCGATATCGAATATCGAGTTTCAGAAAAAAATATCGAATATCGATATCGAAAATTTTGAAAAAATATCGAATATCGATATCGAAAAGTCATATCGTTTGAACCCTACTCGGCTAACCAATAATGAACAAATAAAGAAAATGCGATTGAAACTTTCTTATGTGATAGAGCATAGGTAGTTACGTGATTTTATATTGTGACACTTAATATTCATTGTTTCTGTTAACTGTGATGTTTTAAACGAAATTTTAGGTAACATATTTAGTTGCCATTCAGTTTACACGAATTTGAGATGTCAACTAGTGAGTGTGGGCTCAATATGCAGCTGGGAAGATAAAAAACCAAACCAACTCACTTGCTAAGCATAGAACTGAGATTTTTCACTGTATTCTGTCTCATTGTGAGCATGGCCCGATACTGCTTTGGATCGATAACGCGATTTATATTGGAACAGTTGTGCCACAGAAATGCGCACGGGGTGAACATGATACTGCCGTACAGATGGAACGTTGCGAGCTTCATGTGAAGTGGCAGAATCGTGAGTTCAGGGATAAGTTGTGAAAAAGTGAGCAGCAAAGAAATTTCACCTTTTTATAGCTTTCCCACAAGAACTTGAGGACTTTTTTATCGTTGGTATCCAACACTTGTGAAGCGAAGGCATACAGGGATACCATACTGAACAACTTGCTGCGACTTGGTAATTCTTCCTCTGAAAGAGTAAAAGATAGCGTTTGATGAAAATAAAACCCAATGTGATATAAATATCAATTATATGGTATCACCTGGCGTTTCTTCCCATGAACCCAGGCATGACTGTACAGTGGAAAAGAGCATTTCTGATAACCCAGCTTTGTTGACCGAACGCACAACGCTGCGGCACTCGCGTGCACAGTTCTGCGCTCGCAGGGTAGAAGCTCTCCAGAGTCCAGACAGATAATCATAATTTGCATAGTTGTTAATACGTATTCACTTATACTCGTGGATACGTATACTCGAGTACAGAGTAAATACGTTTACGTTTCCTCTGAAAAAGTTCCTGTACTCACTTTTACGTATACTTTTTGAAAGTACTCGAGTACAGAATGCGTATTTCAAATAGTCTTTTATGGCGATTTTTGATGTGATAGAAGGAAAAAAGGAGGAGAATATGCTGAAAATAGGCGAAAATAGTCGAAAATGGATATAAATATAAGCAAATATACCGTAGCCAAAAATTGTTCAAAATACCGTATTACCTCGAATTACCCCCCCCTTGAATTAACCCCCCCTCGAATTACCCCCCCCCCTCAAAATGGGCTGGGGAAATAATAACCCCCCCCCCTCGAAATACCCCCCCCGTCGGAATGATGTACGTCATGTACATAATAAATACATCATGTACGCAATGTACATGATGTATATTACTGTTAATTTGCATTGCAGCTACACATAGAGTAGTTTGTGTAGCTATCTACGTTTTTATGTCCAAATATATCCTGTTTGGACACATTTATTACCTATTTTGGGTACGTAAATGCCTACTATTTACTACGATCCTTACGAAAATTTCTGACGAAATAATAAAAACCCCCCTCGAATAACCCCCCCCCCCCTCGAATTAACCCCCCTCAAATTTTGCTGGGGAAATAATAAACCCCCATGGGGGTATTTCGAGGTAATACGGTAGGCAAAAAGTAATTAAAATTAGTGGTTTTGAGCGAAAATTGGGGTGAAAATTTCTCAAAAATACTCACGTTTACGTTTTCCAAGGGAAAAAGTACGTTTACTCCCGTTAACTCATGAGTAAAAGTAAAAAATTACTTTACGTTTTCTGTACCCAAGCGGTGAGTAAAAAAAATACTTTACGTTTACGTATACTATACGAAAAAAGTTCGGTACTTTTAACAACTCTGATAATTTGCAACATAATTTTACTCAAATAAGTCGGGAAAAATAGAAATGAAGATTAAATAAATAAATTTGCCAACTTGGAAAGCACGCCCAGAAAGCAGCTGGGCTTCGATGCCATCCAAAATTTCATCTAGCGCTTTCATTTCTTCCGCATTCGCATCGAACTTAGCTGCGTTGTTGCATATGGACCGAATCGATCTGAAAAACACAAAATTGAGCACAGATTTTTTGTCAATCGCTTTTAAACAGGTTTTCTGGCTCCAATAAATCCTGGCTACGTCCCAGGCTACCTGCATATATTCTTTTGCCCAGGGACGTATCCAGGATTTTTGAGCGGGGGGGGCTGCTTGTTTACGGAACCCGGCGAGGGGGGGGGGGGCTGAGCCCCCCCCCCCCCCTAAAATTTTACCTTAATGGTGAGTGAATGGTGTCATGGCACTGGTGCCATTCCTAGGCGCCACGCTATGGCGCCATTGGCGTCGGCGCTGGCGCCGAGAACCGTTGTATATGTATGTAAATATGCATACATATAGAGCGAAAAACGTATATTTGTGTACATGTAATGGGTATTTGGGATACAGGGACCAATGTGGAGACAGTAGCTCATGCGACATAAGAAAATGCGCGCTTGCGCGCAAATTTTCTGCAAACATCTAAAAAATTGATACTGAAAATCGCATTTTCCTGCACATTTTCATCTCTCGCCCGGGAGGGGGGGGGCTGCAGCCCCCCCCCCGCCCCCTCCCTGGATACGGCCCTGCTTTTGCCCTCTGAAAGGCTTCCAGCCTACCGTATTTCCTCGAAATACCCCCCCCTCGTTTGACCCCCCCCCCCTCTCGAGACCACTATGAAACAATCACCCCCCCCCCTCGAAATACCCCCCCAGATTGAGTGTAAAGAGAACGTACATGCCAAATACTGCAGTTTGTGTTCTGCGTAGTGCAGAACACACGTTAAAACAATGTCGGAATCACGTTAGAACAGTGGTTATACCATCTACGTACTAATATTAGTCTACATAACCTTATAAATGGCGGTTTTTGTTGTGATTTTCGACGTCTGCGTACGTTTCAGACGACAATTTCGTACTGGGATTTAAAAATGTTTCTTGTGAAATAATAATAACGTACTCGAAATACCCCCCCCCCCTCTCGAGACCACTATGAAACAATCACCCCCGGGGGGTATTTAGAGGAAATACGATATCTCTACCAAGATAATAAAAACGATTGATAGAAACGGCTTATTCCAACGGCTTAAAAAATGGCACGATGGGTTGTCTTCGAAAAATTATTTTCTTTTGTTTTCAGTAGAGGCGTAATCACATCGATAATCAAATGGGAATGAGGACCAGATTTGTTGAACACCAATATTAGGTGTTTCTATGTTTCCAGCGGTTAAGTTATGTGACTCGTTCGACAGGCGTCCATTTTACTTTTCAACACTAGGTACACCCAAAAGACACACCTTCTGAGCGTGTCCCATGTCAATCTGAGACACGCCTGCTGACTGACGATTTCATCAACGTAAACAGCCATGCTGAGCAGCCTGCCGATAGCCTCCGCCGCTGCGGGACACTTCAAATTCTGCGGTATCTGCCAAGGGGCATCCGTGTGTGCACCCTTCCTGCGAAGTGGGTTACATTAAAAACATGGACATTTTAAAAACATGGACAGAAAGACAAAAAAGTTTGAGTGCTTTTTCATATCACCCACAGCGAGGTTTTGAAAAATTGACTTTTGTTGAAAAATAAAAAAACTTTCAGGACCCGCACAAAAAATTTCAGCCGATATATAATAAAGTACACCCCCGGGTACTACAACCTCGTCTCCAATATAATGATATAACCCCTCCGGTCTTGCAACCTTATCATTGTGGACCAAATAGCAACACCTTGGACAATGTCCACTTCCGTCAGAACTTTCAACGATGCGCTCATGCAGCTCATCCTGCCTAATTACGCCAAATGTACAGCACCTAACAGGGGACTTGGTTACCTTTTGCACGTGTGGAACGACAAACGATGGCAACACGCCAACCAAATAATCGCACAATTCCGATAATTCAACGAGCGGCATAATGTCCACTGGACGATCAACAATTGCCCTACCAGCCCTACGCTTGCCGCGTGCGCGGGAACCCTGTCTGCCAAACTTCACCAGCTTGGTGCCTTTCGACCTAGCTACTCCGAAGGACGTAGGCTTCTGAGCTTTTCGGTCTACTTGGTTGCCACAGCTAACAAAGTCCGGTCGCGCAAATTGCAAAAGCTTGCGGCGAATAACGTGCGGCTGTAATTTCCCTCTCTTACCCACCAAATACCAAAGGTTTCTAGGCTGCACAGATTTCTTCAGCCTTTCAGCAGTTCCCTCAAAAACACCACAAATTCCGGGCTCAATAAAAGCTGGCTCCATGATCAAGTGATCAAACAACCACTGCTGAGAAGCATCGCAAATCACTTCGCCATTGGGCAAGACAGAATCAATAACAAAATCACCAGCGCCCTGAACCTTTTCCGCATACGTAGCCCTCCGCTGAATTTGAAACAATTCCGACACGGGTTCAAAACTATCAAAAACTGGGCCCGGTTCCAAATCATCAACCTCCCAGAAACCTTCAGAACTTGGCGCACTTTCAGAAACAGAAACAAGATTCGCCCACGCTTCAAAAACCGACAATTCAACCTTATTTGAATGCAAGCAAACAAAAACGACTTCCATCATGATTCACAAATTAGAATAGAAATGATTAGATCCACTAGCTGGAATGAGCCAATAGATTAAGTAAAGAATAGTTGCACCAGAGTAAACTTGAATTACATTAATTAAGTTTCTTGAATAACGTTGCAATTAAAGTTTCCAAAGTATTTGAATATTTCCAATTTACCTTTCCACTTTCCAAATCAGAACATTAACATAAAAATGACTAAATAACACTCAGGGTCATGAAAGCTAAACCAGACAGGTGAGGATAGCAGTACGATGCACTGGTAAGAGACCACACAAGTCCAGGTACTTAATTCCTAGCTTGGCACAGCACCACTATCAAAAGTAATCTACAACGACGTAGCACAACTGTTTGGGCCCTTACGAAAGCCTAGAGCGAGTCAATAGGTGTACAGCCTACTTCAGCTTATACTACGCCTAAAACAAGTCCACAGAGGTCCAGACGTACAGTAAGCATCACAGATGGTGGGTTCTCCCCATACAACACCCTATCTTAGCTATACCGGCAGCTCCGTGTGGCCACTCCTGCCCCTGTGAACCTAAATGTCACCGTGCAGAGGGAAGAGAAGGCCTATGCCAGAGTTAGCAGAGAATGAATAACCAAGGGTAGGCTCATTTCAGCTGGTAAATCACTGACTTAGTAATTAGAAATTGGATTGAATAGACTGATGACAATCACTGGATTGGGGCTCTCTTTTATGGGTTTGAAGTGCCCAAAACTGGTTTGCAGCTGGGCGGAGCCAACCAATCACGAAAGTGCATTCGAAAGTGTACCGAAAATAAGTGACTTCAGTTGAACAGAGCCATGTTACCACAAGGGTTACTTTTTAATGGAACAAGGGGAATGGTGACTTGACATTCAGGAACACCTTTCTTCTGGCACTCAGCCAGCTAAAACCAAACCTGGAACTGTGCCAAACTAGAAGATAAAAATACCTACAGTAACCTACCGAATGTAAACGCACAAACTAACAGCTAAAAATGACTAAACTGAGCGAGACTCTCAAACTAAGCGTGATTCAATTTAAAACATGCCAAGTAAATACACAGCTACTCGAACTGCAAACACAAACAAAAGGGACCAAAAATACAAAACAACCGTGTTTTGCTCAAACGTGAGCTCGTCCAAAACCAGCGTACCAATCGGCCAACGCGAAGCTAAACATGACGTGCAAAAGTGCAAAACACAGAAATACGTGCGGAACACAGAATTAAGTGCGAACATAAAAATACAATCACAAACACATGCAATTATCACAGACTAAGGGGGTTAGGTGGGTAATTAAGTACAAATAAATACAAATACATACTCGATAAATCACAAACCGCGGCACCTACCGCGCACCTACTCCCTAAACCTACTCCTACACCCTACAAAATCACAAAACTCCTCCCTGTGGCAGCAGTGGCTACGGGATATGTGCCAAACTACACACAAAAACTGCCTTTTTGGCATTCTTCCAATTTCCTTTACTAATTTTTAACCTAAGGCACATATCCCTCCAGAAGGGTTGACCCGTCTCCACTCCGAAGGACGTAGGCTTCTGGAGCTATCGGGGCCCTCCCTTCCGGTGGCCACTCCCACCAAGAACTCTGAGCGGCCGAAGTCTGTCGCTCCGCGGACGTTCCCGGCGGCCACGCTGTCGACGCTCGCGGGGACTGGGTAGGGGGGGTGAATTTACAAGTTTCGGGTGATAAACTGTCGCCCAAATACGGCGACAGTGCTTAACCCCCCTCGAAAATACACTAGGTGCCGTTTTCAGAGAGTTGGCACTCGGCCAAAAGCGGCCGATCCGACACTCTACAAAAATGCCCAAAATCACCCAAAATCCCCCTCTCCCGGGTTCCGGCGGTCGGCGGTCGTTGAATGGCGGCGGCGCGGCGCTGTCGCGGCCGTCGAAGTCGTTTGCCGGCGCTCGTTCGGTCGCCATCCTCGGGGAAACACAGTTTTTACTCGGCGCTGCTTTTCTTTTTAATGAAAGCGCCGTAAATCTCGTAAAAGTTAGGTTCCATTCCCGGGGATGCCGAATGATGTCACCCGGGTCTTTTCATGACTAAATGTAGGTGACTAGGCGCTGTCGCTAATCAGAATTAGCGACAAAACGCCGTCGACGTCGCATACACACGTAATTAGCGCCAAACACAATCCCAGAGGCGTAGGTCTGGCACTTCAGTGGCTTGGCGCCAATTACCGTGACTGGCGTCGACTGCGCCCTAAGTTTCCTATAAGTTAGGTTCCGTATGGGACAGCGTCGTGATGACGTCACTTAGGTCTAAAGATGGCCCGTATGGCATTTCCGGCGGCTAACGCGCCATAATTAGGGCCTGTATGCGTTAATTGGCGCTGGGTCACCATCCCAGAGACATAGGTCTGGCACTTTGGTGGCCCGCCGTCAGTTCTCGCATTACATACTATACCGACCTTTTGAGCGCTGGCCCAGCGCGAACAGGCATCACACTTCCTCCCCCCTTTTCTAAAAGCGCGGGTTAGTCAGCGTAACAGCAGCGAAGAGGGTGTTATATACTATTTACAAGAAACTGTCGAGACTGATGTTGATATTTTTCATGTATGTAAAGCGTTGCGGTGTATTGCAGGTAGATATTTGAGGTACGTTAAAATTGCTACCAGATCGCAAGTGGAACCCTGGAAAGTACGCCAACATGTGCACTGGAAGCACCCTAATAAAGCGTCGGAACCGAATCTAAGATTATGGCAAGAAAAATTTTAAAGGCAGAATCGTGAGAACCGTAAATGAGACCGGAAGACAAGTGGAATGCCACTAAAAATATAAACTAAACGCGACTAAACAAAACCAACTACGAGGGCTAGAAAATATTCACAACAGCACGAAATACAACAATTCACAAAAGGGATCCCGGTAGAAAACATTCAGCTAACAATTCTCGCAGCACAAAAACAATGGCATCTAATCTTGGTGGCACAAACGCAGCTACTAATCAAATTCGCGACTAACTTCACAAGGCGGTTTACCTCCACACAACTACCAAAAATCGCCGCGTGCAACTGATTGACTGCGCTTACTAGAAGGAAATTTCAGAAAAACCATATCAAGACATACACAATGGGTGCTTTGGTCAGTCCCAGGGACGTAGGCTTGGCACTTTAGACCGCTGCACCCAATTTTGCACTGGAAACTGAGACAATACGCGTCGTGGTTCACTTGTACCATAGTAAAAGAACGATAGCGAGTACAAAAATAGTTTTGGCAAGTATTGTGTTGGAATTACTACGGTTGGCCTAAAGCAGAAAAATAATACTCAGCGTAGAATTGTAGCCATCGGCATTTAAAATTGCAGCTTAATATCTACAAAATTGCCTGTTTGTTCCAGAGTGATAATGATAAGAATACTATTTGGATTAATAACTCGCGTGGTCACATGCATGGGAGGCCCAACGGGAAGATGCGGGTCATAAGTGAAATCAGTTGGTGAAATGGACGGCTCCCTATTCGGTAGGCAGTGGGCCGCTACTTGCATTGGGATGCCAGTGCCATGAATTTGACATTGTTGGATCGGTGCCACATGGCCAGTTACTGCCAACAGTGGCTGGTCATTTCCAAAAGCCGTATTTCCCCACAGAAGGACAGACTCGCTCAAGCTGAAAGGAGTTTTCAGTCATTGTGCACAATTCTACACTGAACCCATGAAAATTTCTCACTTTTCACGACGGGGATCTTGCCAGTCAAGCTCACGTTGAAGTGGCTGTGTGAGCCGCATTTCCCCAGCGGTCACACGCATGATAATTTCGTTATCTCCTTGGTACATAAATTCATGGAAATTTATATTTGGTGAACCAGTCATGACAGACATTGTCAAGCAATGAGTGTGGCCAGCATTTTGATTTTGATCCATTGTCAAGAAGGATAGGTGCGGAAAAATGTTTCCTGTGCAAAAAAAATGTTCCGTTAAAGTTTCAAGGAAAACATGAGGAAATTTTGGAAAAACATGAAGATTGAAGTGAAATTGAACTAAACTGTTTTTCACTAATATGGCCATTGTGTGGCTGCAAGAATTTGTTCCCAGCCATAACCAACAAAAATTATTGGTGATTACTTTAAATGTGGGAAGCAAAAGGTCTTTATCCAGGTGGCTGTTTAAAAGAAAGTGTTCAAGGTCACTGGAGTTTTAAAGGAAAACTGTGTGCACAAAATTCCATGAGTCCAGTCCCAAACAATTACACAATGACCGGGGGGCCGTCCTGACATTTCTCAATACACATGTAAAGCCAGGGCCCCTCCTTAATGCGACCACGCGGTTTAATTCAAGCACAAATTTAATCAAATGCGAAAAATAGCATAGCGTTACAAGAAACTAAAGTAATTGCCCGCAGCGATATTAAATGCGCTTGAAGTAAATCTGCTAAAGAGCGGCTAAAAATACGCAATAACAAGAAATGCGAGATTCGCGCTGTCTCTGGGTCCAGGCCACGGGATAGTCCCAGGGACGTAGGCTTGGCACTTTAACCCCTCAACCTGGCCCTCAGAGACGTGACGCTAAAAATATGTGCAAAGTTGCAGTCAAAAATATAAAATTTCCTTTTATTTAAAAGAGTTAGGTGGGTGTGTATCGGTACCAACCCCAAGGACGTAGGCTTGGCGCTTTAGGCCCCAACCCACACACACCGCACTCCCACAGATTACTACCCATCACACAAGAACAAAAATGGCAACTCAAAATGGCGAGAACAAGGGAAAAGTCCCAAAACTGCAGGAGAATTGACAGAAAAATGCGCGAAATGGGGAAATACAATTTCCAATTACAGCGAAATAATGGCATAACTGTTGAATCCTGAGGTTGCTATTTTATTTCCTGAGGTAGCTTAGGCCCGTTTTACGCACCACCACGCTACACGACTGGTGACAATCCCAAGGACGTAGGCTTGGCATTTTAGGCACCAGACCGCATTGCGAAGTGACACTGTTTCCGAAAAATAATTGATTACCATTGTTGGTTTCGAAGCATTTGGTTGAATTGCGCAATCCGGTGGGGTTAAAGGACGAAACAAATGATTGTCAATTTGAGAAGGCCAGCAATGCCGTGCCGTGTGCCACCAGTGACAGTCCCAGGGACGTAGGCTTGGCACTTTAGCCACCGACGGCACATTACACAATAAAGCTGTCAATAAGGGTATAATATCCTGGCTTGGTGGAGAGGGTTTGGTGTGTGTGTGTCGATGCCAACCCCAAGGACGTAGGCTTGGCGCTTTAGGTTCCAACGCACACATACCGCGCCCGTATAAATTATTACTCATCACACCAAACATGAAAATGGCAACTAAAAATTGACAAGAACAGGGGAAAAATCCCAAATGCGGAAGAAATTGCAGCAAAATGCGTAAAAATGAAGAATAAAATCGTAAACGAGGCAGACGGTGTGACTATTACATCCTGAGATCATTTAGTTTATTCCCTGATGTTATTTAAACCCATTTTACGCACCACAACGCTACACGGCTGGTGACAATCCCAAGGACGTAGGCTTGGCATTTTAGGCATCAGACCGCGTTGCGAAGTGACACTGTGGCAACTCGAAAGTGACAAGAATAAGGGAAAAAGTCCCAAAAACGCGAGAGGAATGACGAAGCTGCGCAAAACAAATGAAGAAAAAATCGCAAATAAAGCAGGCGGCGTGACTATTAAATCTTGAGACCAATTAATTTGTTTCCTGAGGTTATTTGAACCGTTTTCCGCACCACAACGCTACACAGCCGGTGCCAATCCCAAGGACGTAGGCTTGGCACTTTAGGCACCAGACCGCATTGCGAAGTGGCGCTGTTTCCAAAGAGTAAATGGTTACAGTTTTCGGTTTCGGGTTGTTTGGTTGGATGCGCGACCGAAGAAATTCAAGGGCGAAACGAGTGGTTCTCAAATTGAAAGGACCAGCAATACCATGCCGTGTGCCACCAGTGGCAGTCCCAGGGACGTAGGCTTGGCACTTTAGCCACCGACGGCACATTACACGATAAAACTGTCAATCAGGGTATGAAATTCTGGCGACTATGCGGCTGGCGTCAGAATAATCCCAGGGACGTAGGCTTGGGACTTTAGTTCATCAGTCAGTCATCATAGCGCACGTGTACTGCAGAAAAAGACCCCTTTTATTTCGAAACATAAGTAGCATTTTGAAATCGTTGCACAACTGTGTGAGGCATTATAACAATACCTCGTCAGTACGTCGCCGCGCAGTGCTGGGGGCAATCCCAGAGACGTAGGTCTGGCACTTTAGACCCCAACACCGCATTGCGCCGTCATGGTAAGGATAACTGTATAATTAAATTTCGATAATTCTGACATCACCGTTGGATAATCCCAGGGGCGTAGGCTTGGGACTTTAATCCTCCGGCTAATTAGCTCATATAAAAGTATAGCCATCACACAATTGTCAAAATAAAATCGATCAGACATCAAGGAGTTGGGTGTATTTGCGCCGGGACAATCCCAAGGACGTAGGCTTGGCATTTTAGTCCCGACACCCACACACCGCACTCCTCTATTGTCTGGTACAAGCTACTTAGTGCGGACCTGACGCAGGCGATGAACCCTACGAGCGGCCTTATTTGCCCCTCGCGGCAGGTTGTGCTCGCGTTCAATCACTGCAAGTTGCGGGATGGGGTGCTGGCCCAATTCCACCTGCTGTCCGATCGCAATGGCCGGATCTTGGCCTTGGACAAACTGCACGGTCGTGATAGTTGGCGGAATTTCGCTGGGGGCATACCGCCGCACCGCCCTGCACCGTGCAATTCTATCCACGAGTGCAGTGGACAGCGGTCGAAGCGCTCGTGGCCGTTGGACGGCGCCTCTGCATTTCGCAAGGGTGGACATCGCCAATTCATTCAGGCTCAGAACAGGCCACGGACGCGGTGCGGGTTCGCGTGCTAGTTGCTCCGCCATTGTCATATGCAGCCGGCCCAGCCAGTTGTCACCCCACGTCTCTACGCTTGTCCAAAGAGTCCGGTCGTTCATACCTTGTTTAATACCCCAGAACGGGTCGTGTGGGCTCGCCTCGATAAAAATCGAGTCGGGGTTGTTCGCGAGGGCGTTCCGGTAGGCCGGGCAGGTCGCCAGCTTGAGTCGCAAAACAGCGTGCATGGCTGCAACGGCAAGACCGCAGTTGTGCCACTCCCGCTGTTTCTGTTTCCAGCCGGCGATTCTACCCTCCCTACGCCAGGACGTCATTTGAGACTTGCAGCGACTAGGCTCCGAGTGTCTGAGCAGGGGCACAATCAAATCGTGATCCCCGCTAAAGATCAACTGCAGAACGTGATACAAGTGCTCAGATGACGGCACGTACAGATCGCCCATTAGTGGGATAGGGGCCCTAAAAAAGTTTCCCAACGGACTATCTCCGGAGAAGAATAGATACGTGTGGTAGTCGCCAATCGATATCGTACCCACGCCTGCGTGCACGTCCGGTCTTCCCAAACCGGGACTCCCGTCCAGTGCCAGCAGCCGGAGGATATACAATCGAAAGTCGAGCCAACGACCTAAAGACGTGTTCAGCACGGGTTGCAAGACAAGGTCGGAGGGTCTCTTAACAGTCGCACACACGATCTTCGCGCGCAACAAGAAGGCCGTAAACTCGTCCTGAGTCTCATCAAGCATAGCCCGCAGCTGGTCCGGGTTTGCCTGCCTAAGTCGGTCTTGCCACCTGACCCAAGTTCGTGGCGCTTCGGGGAAACGCACGCAGTATGCCGCCCACTGTTCGTTTGACAGCACCAACACGTGTAGGAGTTCCCGCTGTTTGCGCCAAAACGACAACCAATTCAAGATGCACCTAGTTAGTGACACGTTCGTACCGCCGCCGAAATAGCGGTGCCCTATTGGCAAAGTAGGCAGTACTTCTTCCGAATCGGCGAAGACGTTGGGCGGCACAGGTACTTCCAAGGTCAAGGGCGGTTTGTCGCTGAAACTGTCAAGAAAGAAGGGCAAGGCGCGTCCCGCATTAGAGGTGTACCGAGACTCGTCCAAGCTGAGGCTCATAAGCATCTCAGCATAAAGGGGACGGAGTGGGAGGGGCACGCTTTCGACGTGTAACCTCTCCCAACCGGGTGCGTACGTTTGCTCCGGCTGGAGCCACTCGCTCATGGCCCTCCTCAACGGATGTCGCGGGGACCAATCAGGGTTATAATGCCCTCTGGTCCTCGCGACGGCCACTAAGCGCGCGCGTTCAGCCGGCCCAAACGCGTTTGTCAACCAGTGATTCGACTCGGCCTCCCCTGACGCCGCAGGTGGGAGCCCTGCATTCCGCACTAACTGCAGTTGTTTAGTCCCCAAGTTGAAGAACGGTCGAACGTCTTCCCCTTGCATTGTCGCCGCGTAATATTGGCGAAAAATGGTAAACAACTGCGTGATGTGGTCTGGAAGCAGCTCATCCCAGTACTGCGTCATGGGTAGCCAGGCCTCCCGGCGCCAAACGTCGATCATACGGCCCTCAATAGGGACCTCGTAGTAGAAATACGGGGTGCTGTTCATAATACCCAGAATCAACCCTGTTTCGAGCGTAATGTACGGGACATTTTGCTCGCGGAAAAACCGCCGGCCCTGCTCGTGAGTGTGAAAACTATTCACGGCCGGGTTAACCGGGGCCACTTGGACATCACCGTCTGGCTGAATAAGTGCAGCCGGTGGCACGTAGGCGTCGCGGAGTGGGATCGGTCCAAAACCGTCAAAGGGGTCGTCTCCCAGTTCCGGCACCAAATACGCTGCCGGTTCTAAGGGATCAACCAAACCAAACGACGACCACACCGCTGTTTTAGAAAAACCCAGCGCGTCCAGTCTCTCTTTGTTCCCTGAGTCGTCGTGACCAAGCAACGCCCTCGCCACAGCGCGAATTCTGTCATCGGTTGCGCTCTCAAACACTTCTTTAGCGAGCTGGTTTCGCACCGGTTGAAGAGGTACGATGCGGAGTCTGTAGGTGCCCTCGGCCCGGTTCGCTGCCTCCACTTCTTGGGACCAGCTATCCGGAACGTGGTCAGCCGAGACACCCGCATCGGACTGCTCCTCGCCGGCCGCGACCTCCATTGGGACTACAATTTCCAGCTGTCCCACTACGCTAGGGGCGGCTGAGGACATCCCTTCATCTGCCGACTCGTCAGGGTTCAAAATGCGCCGGCGGGGGTCATCGGGGGCTGGCAGGGCACGAGGCTCTACCAGGCCGACATCCCACGTGCGCACGCCAGAAGCTAGCTGGGTGAAGGGGCGCTTGTGCGGGTCGAAAAAGAAATTGACCAGGCGGTTAGGCGCCGACCTATATTGCGCCCCCTGGAATCCCGCGACGTCCTCCACAGGGCGCCCGTCGTCAAAGCAGCCGTGATGCGGGTAAACCTTAGTCAACCAAGTATGAACGGGGTTGCCGTCAGGAGTCCCGCTCGTGCGAACCTCCTCAATTGAGTCTGCAGAGGGATCCTGATTGTCGGCCCGTCGCACGAGGGAGTGCTCCGCATTGTGGATGACATCAAACCGTAAGGGCTCCTGCGGCTCCGGCGGGGCAATCTGGCTCCTCACAGAGTGCAACACCTGCAGAATCTGATCGAACGAAAGCGCTGGTTGTGTGCGAGCTAACTGGTAGGGCAAGGAGGCACCAAATTGGACACGCCCCTGGGGCTCACAAGCGGGTGCCCCTAGCAACAGCGCGAAGTACTGCTCGCGCAGCTCGTACGCCAGCTGTTGGCCGGCTATGATCCTATCAAGGGTCGACTTGGCCGGAATACCGGGGGGTAGCGGGCGTTCGCTGTATGGCTGGAAAATACGCATGTTCCGTTCGATCGCGCGGGATGTCCACTCACGCGGGCACCAGCCGCAGATGATGTGCACCGCCAGTCGGCTCGTTTCATCGTAAAAATAACAGAACGGCGAGGCGAGCGGCGTTGCACCAATGTCCGCCGGCTGTTCCGGCCGCGCAAGGCGTGTTCCCACCAGACCGACATGCATGATCACGGCGTGGAAATAGTTTAGCGCCTCAACTTCGTCCAGCCGCGCCCCTTGGACTTGCAGGTCAAACAGAGCTTTCTCAAGGGGGCACATGTCGGCGGCCAGCGTGGGCAGTAGTTTGCCAACTGGGGGCGTTGCCCACCCATAGTAGATCCCGTTCAGTTGACACACCAGCACCCACGTCTTCCACTCGACAGTGTCCGCCTGAGGCGGCTCGCCGTTATAGGCTGCGATGTCGCCATAATTCCGGCTGACACGAGCGGTGTCCGCCTCGGGCAAATTCGCCTCGTCGAGAATGTGCGTCTCGATCAAGTCGGTGCAGCGGCCGCGCGGAAAAACGCAGCGCACTTGCCCGAATTCAATGTCATGCACGAACCAATCGTTGCCCACCACCACGACTACAGCGCACTGGCAATGCAGAGCGGTCTGGGTGCCCTGGCCGTAAACACCAAAAGCGTTCGGAGGCGTGCTGTTTTCTGAGTATAGCAGCACGGTCGGAATGCCATAATGTATCGCCAGAGTGCTGAGCCAGCACCGTCGAGGCACCTCGGCTCTACCCGTGACGACATCCAACCACTCCACATTTGCCATTGCGCACGCCGTGGCTAACAGGCGGGCCGGGAAGTCTGCGGACGGGGCGTGCGTTTGTCGCAGAATGTGCATGCAAGCGAGTAGCGGCGAAAGTGTACCGGCGCACAGCGGCATCAAATAGAACACCCCTTCCGAGGCGGCAACTGTGTCCCAAGCGCCGCGGCCGTGGTTCAAAAATGACCACGACCTGCTATTCAAGGTTCGCAGGGGCGGCACTCCAACGTGCATTCGCCCAAAGTCCGACCGCGGACTAGCCCAGGGGACGGTGGGCACTTGCCAACGCAAAAGGGGGTGGGTGCTCGCGTTGTGGATACTAGCCATCGGCACTGGCCCGCATGATTTGGTCCTTGCTGAAAAGTCCAACACGGTCGCCAACGGGGTGGTGTCATAGAGCCTACCCTCACCTACCGCTTCAAGGCGGCCGCGAACGTCGCCATACACCGCCGCGTGATCTATACGCGGTAACCCACGAAGCTGGTGATTCGGCAAATTCTCATCGAACTCCAACTCCGGCTCATCATAGCGGTAAGGGGCGGGGCCTTGCCACAGTAAAAACGTGGCGCGCGCATATGCGTCGGCCGGCAGCAGTGGGTGTGGTTGTGGCTTATACGCGATGTCTGGGTGTTGTTGAAAGCGCGCGTAATTCATCCACTCCAGAAAGCAGTGCGTGTAACTTTTGAGCGCAGGCGATAGCGGCGCCGCTAACTTCCACCGAAGCGCGCTCATGGGGGCATCGGTCGACCCGAAAACGCGATCCTGCTCCAAATCCAACGCCACCACCAAAGTAGGGGGGCCACCATCAGTCGGGGTCACCGACCTGGCTATTTTCAATTCGCCCCACAAGGCGCGGATGTGCACGCTCATCATAGTTTCCATAGAAGGCTCATCGCTTCTAATCAGCATCAAAAAGAACCAGTTGACATACTGAAAAATTTGCGGGAGGAGCACAATCAGCATTTTTGGGGTCGCCCGGCTCCCCGCGGCCAAATAACTTGCCAACATGGAGGTCAATACGCACGGCACAATTTCGCGTAAGCGCTGCAAAATGCGGACTGCCGCGTCAGAAAACCTCCAGACATCCCTTAGCTCCTGCAACCACCTGCACCACTGAGGGCCAGTCGTGGGCATCCCACCACGCTGGGCCCAAGTCCACGTCGTCAGTGACCTATCTGTCAACAGTCGGTACAGAACTCTCCCCAGATAAGTTATGACCAGATCCTCCAGCCAGTTTAGGTGGAGATCCGAAGGCGCCGGTCTCTGATTACGTTCGCAAAAAGCGTTCGACGACCGGCGCAACTGTTTGGGCGGGTGTCTGTGAGAGAGTCTGTGCCCGACTACATCAAGTTGGTGTGTCGGCATGAACCCGGTACCCCCATCGTCGCTAATCGAACGAAAGTGGTCGACCGCCTCAATGGGCCGGGCCACCGGGGATCGAATGGAATTCCAGCATGCGAAAATAAACAGGTCCAAAATTGTTTGCGCGCGATACCCTTGGATCTCCAAGATAGCCGGGAGGTCCCTAGGGGCGGGGCTCGATGCGTTGGCGAACCACGCGTCGTTCACCTGGACCTCCACGGTATCGATTGGAGTGTGTTTCGAGCCAATGGGGCACTTAAGTGTCTGTCCGGAAAATAGTTGCCAGGCGGCGGCAACGAGCACTTCCACTGAAAATGTCAGTACAGTCGTCCTTATGCTCCACGCGGAGTTCCTCGGTAATCAACAACAATTTTTCTAACGCTGGAATGCAGCTCAACCACTGTGTGGTGGTTGTGGTGACTCCGGTGGTGTTACAAGGAGGGGGCGGTGTACCGGACATTCCAATCAAGGTTGCACGCTCCGCCTCGGACGCGTATAACCGGACAGCCCGGGGGTCACCCCACGCGAACAACAATTTCCCAGCCAAAGGCGTCCAGTCATTTGTGGTGGAGCGCAACAAGGCGATCGGAACGTGAACCACGACGCGGTTCGGAAAGCACAATGACACCAAAAACGGGTTTTTATCGCGACTGTCACGGGGCCTCTTATAGCCGAGCGAAATTGAAATAGCTTTGGGCTGGTCCTGTCCCACTGTGGGCAAATAATCACCCAGGTTCTCCAGTTGTCTGGCATTCTGAATGAAAACTTGCACGATGGGATCGCCAGGATGACACGCCCAAATCTGTTTGAATTTCCGCACAAACGCGGAACGCGTATGCATCCAACCATCAAAAGGATCCTCCGGTGTGTAATCCAAGAGGCTCCGGAATCCGAACCGCTGTCTACCCGGTTCATTTACGGGGTACAGAAACATTTCCGGTATAAAGGTCGCGACTGCCGCCACGACCTCTCTTTTGGCGCTTCTGATGGTTGACGCATGGTTCCGCACGGCGGTCAACATCTGCTCGGCTAATTGATGCCCCGTCACGTCCACGCCAGCTAAGCGCCAGTCATTGCTGCGCCGCGGTGTCACAAACAATTTCGGAGGCAAACCCCTAGCGGCACTAAAGGTCAGCACTTCACAGAGGCGGTTTGGCACGTCGCTAAGAGTGGGCAAATTGCAGGTCCGGAGGAACGCATTGGCGTCTTAAAGCAGGGCCTGGTCTAGTAACCGGTGGTTGCCACTGTTCAAGGTCTCTTCGAACGCCGTCGGTGAAAAGTTGGCGATATGATCCCCCAACTCGAACACCGTCGACGACACGCTTACCGAGTCGGGACTATCCAACGTGCTCAGACTGCGGCAAATTAAGCCGTCTCTGTGAAGTACGTCCCACAACACACCGTCGTCGTTATATACAGAAGTGGAAGCGTGCGCTTGTGCCATTCTAACGCGCCCTCAAAACAAAACAAATTTTCTACCGGGATCAAAACTTTCAACAAAAGTTTACAACATTAAAACTCACGCGAAAAAAGAACAGGGAATGTGCAGAAGAATTAAATTTCAACAAAAACACATAACAATTATAATCACACCACGACTTCCAGGGGCACACAACCAGTGGTCCCAACCTGACCGGAGCACGGCGAAAACGAGCCGCGCGTCGATCGCAAACGTGCGCGCGTTGCACGATCGAGAAGACACTGCGGTGTTCAAAACTGATGGTTCACACTATTCCCACTACCGGCTACATCGCACTGAATTATTGCACGACAACAGTAAGTAAGTCACCTTAACAACAGAACTGGAGGCAGCGAAATGGAAGGCGCTCAGCGAGCCACTGCCGACACAATCTGTGATCAAAGGGCTAACATCAGTACACCTCCCAACATGACAGGTCTTCACAAGGGTAATCGTGTCCACTCACCAAAAGCAACAGAACAGTGACTAGCACGCCCGAATGGCCACGAAATAAAGCGGGGGGAAGCTGGTAGCGGGCGAGGTCGCCCTCCGAGAAAAATAGAATTACGGGCCGGGTGCAGGGGCGGGAAAGTTTAGTACCCAAGTCTGTGTTGAGAGGGGTTTTTGTCAGAAGTTGTATGCAATGAAAAAGGTGCAAAAGGTAGCAGGGAAGCAGCGCTTATCTCACTAAGTGCAGCGGGCCAAAGCGAACTACCGCGCTTGGGGAGGTTACAACTTTAATACAAAAATCGGGTGTCAGGTTGTCTAACGAGTCCGCGGTGGAGACCTATGGGGCGCGGTCTAAGGCGAACGGGGTGGTAAGCATAGTGGGGCTCAATCAGGACGGAGATGATCTTTTCTCCGTAATGTGGGTGGATATCTTTTACCCAAAATATCAGAGCCAAAACACAACGGCGTAAAGTGGCTGGTGAGCCCAATCCCAGGGACGTAGGCTTGGGACTTTAGGGTCATCAGCAACTTATAACGCACGCCCCACATGGCACGTCTTCATACTGTTAAAAGACAAGGTTATAATCACATGCGAGTTGGACAATGGTTAAGAGGACACAATAATCACAGAATAAGTAGGTGGTGTTAATGCACTACCAGCTGGGCGCTTTCAGACAATGAACGGACAGTGGTAAATAATAGCCGTGGGTACGGACAATCAACATGCATGGAGAGTCTCACTCAGACGGCCACTTCTCAAACTGCCGATGACAACGTCTGCCCTCGATGGGCGAGAGACATGAGCAAGCACTTGTCTCTCGCGCATTGAGGACACCGCGGCACCCAAGCGACCTCACAAAAACATGCTCTCACTTTTTGCATCACTACCGTGTTCCCAACAACTTAAGTATACCACTCACACAGCCTAAATGTGAAAGCGACAATCTTTTTAGCTGGCCTCACGATCTTTTGAGGAGGTGCAACTTTTTCTTTACTCACCCGTAATAGTCTACAAGGTGTCCTATATCACGCAACAAGATAACCCACATGAACGAGGAAAAATGTATAAAGGTGCAGTAGCAAGACGTTTCCCGGTGCCTGTGGTCGACACCTAGGACGCGTTACTTCCAACCTGACTATTAAAATTTGTAGTGACATGTCCATACCGGGATGTTAGCAACATGCTCAATGGTTGGGTTATGATGCCAATGGTATCATACAAATCCAAGAGAAGATATCTAATTTTTTTTGAAAAACGTTAAGAGGGATTACATAAGAAGTTGCATAAAAAGATTACGTATAACAATTCCGTGAAAAATTACATCAAAGGAAAGTTACATATAAAAAGTTACTACATCTAAAAGATTACATAAGAGAATTACATACTATACCGGACCTCTGGCATCACACTCCTCCCCCCTTGCGTGGTCTAACCACAGGTTGTTTGGAAACTAACGCGAAACTTAGACAAAAGAGAAACTTAAACTACGGTCTCACATATATTACTTATTACTTAAATTTTATAACTTCCAGGGTGTCTTATTTTGAATTAGCGCGCACACGATTACCACTTCTGAGTACCATGCCATCATCTGACAGTGGCTTGTCGTCAGGCGTCACACCAGCGTCAGCTTTCTCACCAGAAACATCGTGTGTCGGCAGTTCACTCTCCAAGGGGACCTCACGCACCTTGCGCAGTGCGCGACCGGTCCAAATCGCACCAGAAGCTACCGAATCCTTTACCGGAAGCAGCTTATCCAAGTTAACACGAATTGCCGCCGCATCGCATTGATCGATGCGTTTAATTTTGGCTGTCTTCCCTTTAAGCTCCAAAATGCGATAAGGACCGATGTACGGACGGGCAAGTTTATACGCAGGACCAGTCACGACACCTTCCGCTAAGTACCACACACGCTGCCCTACTTCAAAAGTCAGAGGCTTACATTTCTTATCATACTGCACTTTCTGTTGTGCTTGCGCCAAATCGATCAACTCTTTGGCAATTTTCCAAGCCTCACGCGTGTACTGGACAATCCGCTCATGGTATTTTGGATGTTCGTTATACACAAGTTGCGACGTTTCCAAAAACGACGTGTCGCCCGGAAGCGGCATGTCGCGACCCGTTGCCAAAAAGTGCGGAGATTCACCAGTACTTGCATGAGGTATGGCTCTATACCAGTACAGGGCAGGGGCAAGCCACTCATCCCAGTCAGTGGGGCGCAGAGTGCACATTTTTGCCAGCATATCTAACAAAGTACGATTGAAACGCTCTACTAATGCATTCGCTTGTGGACGGTACACAGTGGTCTTGCGATGGTCTGTTCCCCAAAATTGTGTCAACCCATGTAAAATTGCATTGCAAAATTCCGAACCATTGTCAGTTACAAGTACTCGTGGGACACCATGATCTGAAACAAATTGCATAAAATGGTACGCCACTGTTTCCGCGTCTTTTAATCGAAGAGCGTACGCACAAGGGTATTTCGTAAAAGCATCTTGCAAGACCAATACGTACTGAAAACCGTTTTGCGACATTGGCATTTTTAGGACGTCCATATGGATACGAAAGAATGGCTCTGCCACCACTGAAATAGGGGTGAGCGGGTTGAGACGTTTACGACCCTGTCCTGTCCTAGTGGCGCACTCCAGACATTTATCCACCGCACGATGAGCATCCATGGTCAGTGTGAACCACCAAAAGTAAATTCTTAGCCACATGGACAACTTGAGACCAGCTGGGTGTCCCCAGGAATGAAACCTTTCGCAAAGTTCTGAAGTAATTTCTATTGGAACCACCAAACACGCACGACGACTAGCATTTCCCATAAACCACAGTACATCATGCGCCACACAAAACCCAGTATAATTGCGATCTAACCAAGTATTGAAGCGCGCATGTTTTGTGTATTGCCTAGTGGTCAAAAATAACTTAATGGACTGAGTATCGGGGTCATCTTCCTGACCTTTTATAATCCGTTGCCAAAATTTTTGGGTTTCCTCAGCGACAGATTCTAGCGTAGAACCCACGATACCGTCTATCGCGAGACCTGCATCGCGGATTACATCGACATCCTTACCGGTCATGTTAAATCGTTCGATGGGGGTGGACTTAGCTTCGAAAATTGAGGGGGTGTTCGCTTTCGGTGTTCTATCTTGATTAGCTGGGTGAGGTATATTATCCAAGGATTGGATATGGCCTACACCGAGCGGGGGGTGCCATTCGTAGTGAATTTTGTCAGAAATTTTCGTAATCTCAACGGCAGAATATTCAGACAAATCGGGCTCAGGTTGGTTCAACGGGTGCGCTTGCCACTTATCAGTAAAAGTGGACAGGGGGCAGATACCGGCGGGTACCTCTTCGGGGTCGAATTTACCTTGTAAATGATCCTCAGTCCACTTATGGAAATTAACCGACTCGGCAATACGCGACAACGCATCCGCCACACTATTCTCACTACCACGCTTAAAAATGATCTTAGGTTGGTAAGCCATTAAAAACACATACCACTTGTCTAAACGAGGGTTCTCAGAACGGTTTTCCAGTGCCCATGTAAGCGTACGATGATCCGTTACAATAATCACTTCTTGCTGTGTTAAATAATGTTTCCAGTATTTCAACGACCAGACAATAGCTAAACATTCCAATTCCGTGGTATTGTAACGTTTCTCCGCACCTTTTAATGCGCAACTACCATAAGCGACCACGCGATGGCGGCCCGCATCGTCCATTTGACTCAAAACCGCACCCAAGCCACTGCGCGAAGCGTCCGTGTGCAAAATAAATGGGCGACCCTCTTTAGGGTAGGCTAAAATTGGGCCTTCTACTAAACGCTTCTTAAGTTCTTCGAAGGCCGCCTGACATTCGTCATCCCAAGTAGTCTTAGCACCCTGGATCTTTAAATGCAACGGTCGTGTAATAAAGGAAAAGCCCTCAACCCAGCGACGGTAAAAGGAACACATGCCCAGGAATCGACGGATTTCCTTAGTGGTTACTGGAACTGGGTAATTTTGGATAGTGGTGATTTTTGACTGTTGCATTTCGATGCCTTCCCTCGTTAGGACGCAACCCAGAAAGTTAACGCGTTCTTTGAAAAATTCACATTTCTTAATGCCGACTTTGAGAGTGTATCGATCGAAACGAGCAAAGACGTCGTCCAAAAGTGAGTACATACGTTCCTCAGTTTCGGCACAAACCAAAACGTCGTCCAGATAAAAATGCACACGGTCTGGGTCTAAGCCCGCAAGTACGTTAGCGATGAGCCGACTAAATGAGGCTGGCGCGTTAACTAGGCCAAACGGCATGAATTTATACTGAAACAAACCGACATGGCTAGTAAATGCAGTTTTTGGAATGTCCCGGGGGTCAATGCGCATCTGCAGATACCCAGACGCTAAATCAAGCGATGAAAAATACTGGGGGTGCACAAGCCCAGCCATGTCAATCAGATCAGCACAGTTTGGCAATGCGAAACAGTCACGCTTGGTCACCAAGTTCACCCGGCGGTAATCGACGCATAATCGCAGCGCGCCATTTTTCTTACGCACCGGAACAATTGGAGATGCCCAAGGGGACACTGACGGCTCAATTATCCCTAATTTCAGCCACAACTGCACTTGACGTTCAACTTCTTTACGTAACCCAATAGCTAGCCTACGAACTTTCTGTTGAATCGGGGGAGAATTTCCGGTTTCGATAGGGTGGTAAATTATATCGCCTGTGTCTCCCATATCAAAATCGGACAGTGAAAAGATGTGGTGGCGTTCTAATAGCCAGTCCCGCAACACCTGTTGCTTTTCCAAGGGGAGGTGACTAAGTACTCCTTCGTCTAGAATTTTCCCAAGTTGATGCAATCGAGTCTCAGGTGGTGACTGGGCGGTGATTACAGGGTCCTCAGGGGGTTCTACATGCGTAGAAGCCAAGTTGGCTTCACATAGAGCCTTACACAGAGGTGTCTGCACTGTTTGCCACCACACATCGGCAAATTCAACTGCGAGTTCGTTCATATGGAAGTCATTAGTCGGTTCGACCACTACCTCTTCGGCCCAGCCAAGAGACTGGCAGGCAAATAAGACCATCTCCTTATCCGAATGATTTGCAAAGGGGACAAAGAGCTCATTCCCGTTCTCTAATGGTAGCAAGGTGTTTTCGAAATTTTCGGAAAAGTGTGCATGTGGGCTGAAAAGAACCGTGGTGAGTATCTCCTGGGGATCACCTGTCAACTCAGCGGGCACATAAGACACAGAGCGCGGTGGGCATACCCAGTTTTCCGTTGCAACAACCCCAACCGCACCGGTGCCCTTACTTGGCGAAAAATAGGGAACCGGTGACGAAGAGCAAAGCCTATTTACATCTGTTTTCGGGGTCAAATACGGCTCTAAAAGTGATCCTACAGTGTAAATATTGCTAGATTGAACTCGTTCAATTGCTTCTGGAATATTTTCACCTGATTTTGCAATGGCACCTGTACGTAACCCGGTGTCTACGTAGGGGATTTCCCCTTCATAGAGCAAACAAGGTTCATCGCCCGGGATGAGATACCGTTTATTGCTGTGCATAACCGGTCGAGTCATACAAGCGCCAGGACAAATAGGTAGGAACCAAAATTTAGCATAATCACCAATACCTATAATGCACTGAGTGCCTTCAAAGGAAATTGCGAAGTTTATGCGTCGTGTTTCCGTACCGATCGAGACTGTCAATTGGATCGAGTACAGTAACGTATGTTTATGTCCTGTATAGCCTTTACAAACAAGGGGTTTTTCCAATTGAAAGATTCGACGGTCTAAACATTTCCCTGAAAGGCTCTCAATTTGCTCTAATAAAGACACGGGAATGGCACTTAATTCCGCGCCAGTATCAGCTAATACTAGATAGGGTCCTACACCTTGGATTACGGCGCGGTGGTAAATACTAGGTGTAATTAAATCACGCACAGTGTGCTTTGGACGCGTCATTTTGCCACTTTGCAAGCGAGCACCCAATGGTTCGGTTACTACCACTTGTGCGGCATTACATTGGTATTCCATGCGCTTAACACCTAAATCCGTGGAGAGTTGTTCCCAATAGTATTTCCTACGGTCACGACAAGTTTCTCGGCCAGCATCCGAAGTGCTGAGATCTAGGGCGGCAACTACAGACGTGTGTGTCGCGGGGTTGATAGGGCGAAACATATTAATAGATGGTGTCCAGGTAGACGTTTGTGTTTGTACTTGCGCACCTTTTGGACTACTCAGTACTACATGCTCCAGGTCATCAGTGCTCGCGATATCACGAATCCCAGGGGCGTAGGCTTGGGACTTTTGCGTGGTTACCGCGAGGGTCGAGGTCTGGTCAGGTTCGCAAGATTGAATGCGAATTTCCGGAATACTTGGGTGTGGAATCGAATCACAAACATGATCGACCTGGGGAACACCAGTCAAGGTTTTACAGAAGCTTACAGTGGGTCTCCTACCAGTCACTGAGTCGCTGAGCGCGCGTGCCGTCCCAGGGACGTAGGCCTGGCACTTTGGCGCGGCGCCCTTTGGCTCAGTGGTAGACGTGTCCACCCACTGCGTAACGCAAACGTCAAAATAACTTATTGGAGTTGAGTCAGAATGGTTATAAAGTTCTGGACAGGAACCCAGAAAGTTTACACGCACGTCGTTCTCCTCTTCGGCTAATGCGTCTGTCTCTGGTGGTACCATATCCGAGTAATCATATTGGTACTGATGCATGGTTTCCGAAGGGTATTCGTTATAATAACCTTGCAAGTCGTTAGGGTCTGCTACCCCATCAACTAAATCATCTTGCAAATCAGTGTAACCAATTTGATCGTCGGGTATGATATCATACTGTGCGTACAGTTCATTGACATTCTGCGCAGGCGTGTTTTCGGGACACTCACGCGAGAAATGGCCAGGCTTATTGCACTTAAAACACTTAAGTGGCTCACGCGGCGTTTGGCCTGGTGCAGGGCCAGATGAAGTAGGGCCGGTTGCACGACGACCACACTCTTCAGTGGTATGGCCGGACATTTTGCATTTGTCACAAAAATAGCTCTTGTAAGCATTGGGAGGCTGTCGACCGGGCTTGTCAATAGCTACCACAGGTGGCCCTACATCAACTGTTGGACGCGGGGCAAAGCGCGGGCCTTGTACGGCAGGAGGTAGACGCATAGGCGGGATGTCCCGTTGCGGTCTGAACGGCATGCGCTGTGCATTGAACGGGGGTTGAGCACTAGGCTGCGCTTGTGGCGCAGGGAAAGCAAATCGCGGGTTTTGGCGCATATCCATCGGTGGTCGAAACATTGGCCGTTGGCCAGCTAGCGTACCGCCACCCAACTGCTGACGGTTATCGCCCATGCGTGCACTAGACATTTGCTGCCGCAGTTGCGAGAGTTCATCGCGCATGCGCTTAAACTCGGTATCCTTAGCTGAGCGATCTTGCTCGAGCTTACGGTTTTCCAAGGACTGTTGAGCGACTTTGGCATGCTGGATCAGCTTATCGAAAGACTCAAGTGCAGCAGAGTTTAACTCCACTAATTGACGCAACTCAGAGTTATGCTGACCCAAAGCGTGCAAAAATCCTTCAATCATACGCAATTCGCGCTCGCTATGATTCACATTTTTCAACTGCGCCGATTCGGTCATCAAACGGCGTCGCACCGTATCAATCGTATCATTGGGTTTCCAGTTCATAAGTGTGATCGCTCGGCATGTAGCTAGCACATGTTTCGCCTGACCAAAATGAGCTTTAAGAGCTGACTCCAATTTCGAAAAAGAGGTCTGGACTTCCTGTGGTTGACCATAACACAGGGTCGCTGCATCATGTTCCAACACAGCGGCCAGAGTCAAGGCCATTTCTTCGTCAGAGGCTATTTTGCAAATTTTACATTTCGCGGTGAACTGTGCTAGCCACTGGCTGACATCAACAGACGTTTTACCCGAGAACATGGGACAACCAAGCATCTTAAGCTTCTTAATACGCTTAGCCAAATCCTCATCTGAACTGGTTGTGGTGCTAGGCGGGTCATTTGATACATTTGGTTGCGAAACTTGGGGCTGAGCTCGTGATTGAGCACGCCTTTGGTCTAATAGGGCTCGCATGTTAGCGTTCATAGCCTCCATCTGGTCACGCATATTAGCATATTTTTGGTCCATTTCTGACTTAAGTTGGTCTAGAGCCGAAGTGGGTGCTACAGAAGAGCTAGGGTGTGCTGGTGGAACCGAGAGCCTACCGGTGTGCTGGTGTCCCGTATGATATAATCGCTGGGGCGCCTGCACAGCGGCGGGCACAGGGGCTCCACCAGCCGAATCAGGCTGCTGATAACCCTGGTGCGACAACAGAAAGTCGTATTGGTTGTCCCGCGTTCCTACATCATCCGGCTGAATCATGTCTACGTTAGCATCATAGCTGCCACTATTCGTTACCCGGACCATCTGTGAGTGAGCGTTTTGAGCGGTAGGCAACTGTAAGCGACGGCGAGAATGCTCGAAGCGATTATTTCGGTCAATTGGAAGCATCGGAGTAGTGTGCACAGGCACCGCCCCGTATCGTCGTGCCAACTTATTGTAGTTAGCCCCAACTTGTGTGTAATCGCGACGGGCATCACTAGCCAACTTATACAAAAAGCGGCCATTAATATGGTACTGTTCGGGTAGCGGATAGGTGTCTGTTATGCCTACCGTCTCACCATGCTTAATAGAGCGATCAAGCGTGTCAACAAGCTTTTGCACAAGGAAGGCGCAGCGCTGAAATGCAGTGAGTAAGCTATCTGGGAACCAGCCATAACGAAACACGAGTTGAAAAATGTATTCAGACTCAAAATACGCGGCGATCAACAACTTAGAATACGCGCGCACGAGATCGGTGTTCCGTGGATCAATGATGGCCCAGGGTGTGTCCATAATACCGACTGTAGGCAGAATACGACCGACCCAAGTGGTTTTGACATCCAGCTCAGCCACTGGGCCAACAGAGAACTCCGGCCCTACAGGTTCTACCCAAGCGTGCATGGATAAGTCAGTCAGTACAATGCGCGGCGGGTCAGTTTGCACTTTGATAGAAGGATCAGGCGGCCACTGATGTGTCGCCAAGCGCCGCATAGGATCGGGGCTCATTAGATGGGCTACTAAGACATTATTCCAGGCGGGGGGTAAAGTTGAAATGCTACGGTTCAACGGGGTAGTATACATTGATGGTTGGTGTGCACTCTGGTGTGGCTCGAGTACTCTCGAAGGTTGTGGTTTGGGTGTCGGAACAGGGGTTTTTCCACGCAACTGGTGTAGCCAGTCTAATCCAAAACCAATATTGTTCAGCAGATTCTGACACACCAACCGACATTTCTGGGGGGTACACCTGTCTGAGACCCGACCGATATGCATTACACAGAGGGCATTGTACTGCGCAAAATCCAAATTCTCTAAGCGGCACAAGAGGTCCCGGGCAGAGTCCAGGGTATTACCAAGATGTGCCAGTAATTCTTTCCTTGTCTTACGAGCAACAGGGCCATTAACTTGGCGCTTAATCTCAGGTAATATATCCGCAAACGCATGGTTGAGGCGAATGCCTTCAGCTATGCACCCATGAAATTGTGCCATAGCGTACCGAGCTGTTTCTGGCAAGGTGCCAAGCAATGGCATGTACGTGCTAAATCCGGTTCGGTGCACATCGAGGTAAACCCAGGCTTCTGTCAAACTACGCAGAGCTGCAGCGCGCACTGTTTGGGATACTCCCTTATTTTCTAGGCCAAAAACACCAGCCGTTGATTTCGACTGAATCTGAGAACGAAGGGTAGTCCAACCCCTTGCTGACTGTGCAGAAACGAGCAAAACGGATTGCACAAACGCAAGTGCACACTGAACGGGGTAGGCGCGTGACTGTGGGCGCGCGGGGCCAGGGTCTGACGCTGCCAGTACTTGCTGGTTCGCTTGTCTCTGAGCCAGCGTGGACACATCCACGGGGGGCTTAGTTAGGGCATTCGCATCAGCACAAAAGTTACTCAGTAGGGACTGTAAATCACCCGCTAGGGAGTCAACCCGGGGTTTCAAGTGAACACTTAGAGTACGGTCAATGGAGTCTTGCAGGGATCCACGGAATGGCAACATTGCCTGTGACCACGTTCGGAGGGTCATCAGGGCCGAGGTAACATTATCCAGAGTGGTTTGCTGGGATGGGTCAGAAGGTGTCACAGTGGCAAGGTCAAACAATAGCTGGTCTAACTTATTTATCTCGGGATCAAGTTCGCTTAGAAGTTTTTCAAAGGGTTGTAACACATCCCCAATGCACTGATCTGAGGGTTTCAGGTGATCCCATAATTTAGTAGGTTCACATGCTTGTTGCAAGGGGGAAATCATAGTATCAATCTCTGATTGGTTATTCGTCAGTAATTCTCGATGTTGTCTTACCAGCCCAGTGAAGGGTTGGGGTTGAGGGCTATTAACGGGGTTAGAAGGTGGTGGTTTCACGGGGGTGCTTAGGTCACAGACAGAGGTGGGGGGTCTGCTAGGAGATTGAATGCTCAAGCAGGGGGAACTAGTAGCGTGAGGGAATTCTTCGTCGGGTCGTCTTAACACTGTATCCCGGGACTCGTTGACATATGACATCCCTGGCTCAGCGGTATATGCTGGGGTGGCCAGGTCAGACATCCGGCCCCGAGAACCCACAGAATCGCCAACATCACTACACGTAACACCGTGGCGGCTAGTACTGGCCCATTGACCGACAGGGCGCGCGCGTTCCCTACCGTCTAGCTCAAAGAAGCTTTGCTGGTTAGAATTGCCGCGGCGGCGAGTAACCACACCCAGGGATGAATTATACTGCAACATATTAATATCCGCGGCGTGAACCATGTAATTATCATTGGCATCTGGCGTCGTGTGTGCTCCACTCAGTGCAGCAGGGTCAGCCATATAATCGTCAATAATTTCGAAAGAATTGAGCGAGTCCTCAATAAACACTGTTTGAAACGATTGGGCTGCGGACAAGGTAGTGGAGCACACATGTTCCAAAGCCACATCCGTGTCACAAGTAGAGTCGTCTAGAGTACTAGGCTGGCTAGCTGCCAAGTCAACACTGTGCTCAAATTGGCCGTGACCCGCAATCCCAGAGACGTCGGTCTGGCATTTTAGTGAGTCGCTGTCAATTGAAGCATGCGATGACAAGCTCCATTCAGTTGAAAACTCAAAGTCGTCCGAAGACTCTGATACACCATCATCAGCTGGCAAATACGAATACTGGCCAGCTGCCAAATTCACATCATGCTCGAATTGACACTGGTCCACAATCCCAGAGACGTAGGTCTGGCATTTTAGTGAATCACTATCAATTGAAGCACATGGTGGCGAGCTTAGTACAGTTGATTGCTCAGAATCGTCAAAGGACCATGGTGCACCGTCGTCAACTGACAAGTATAAATACTGGTAATCAAATGAGTCGTAAGAGTAGTCAGTGGTCACGTATTTTTCACATGATTGACATAGCTCTGGCTCAACGTCAACGGTATCGAAAGTTTTGAATTGAAAATTGACTGACACAGGCCATGAAAAAGATTTTGAAAATTTCAAAATTCGCATCAAAAATCGCTGCCAGGGCATGGTGTATCGTAGTCTCTCGAATTTGGAAATTTGACTCTGTTGCAGCATGGATGGGGCAGTATGCCAAGAGATCGAACGGTAATAGGCGCGTGACACACATTTCAAACGTTCGAAACGCTTACGCAAAAGCCAACATTTGTGGTTCCAGTATGTGCACGGTAGCATAGGGCTAAGCTGAAACACTACGCCCTGTACGCGTGGAGGGTGGCTATGTGTGCGGTGTGAAGGGGGGGTAAAAGGGGGGTGCAACACGGTGCCGTGACCCGAGGTGGGACCTCCAATATAATAAAGTACACCCCCGGGTACTACAACCTCGTCTCCAATATAATGATATAACCCCTCCGGTCTTGCAACCTTATCATTGTGGACCAAATAGCAACACCTTGGACAATGTCCACTTCCGTCAGAACTTTCAACGATGCGCTCATGCAGCTCATCCTGCCTAATTACGCCAAATGTACAGCACCTAACAGGGGACTTGGTTACCTTTTGCACGTGTGGAACGACAAACGATGGCAACACGCCAACCAAATAATCGCACAATTCCGATAATTCAACGAGCGGCATAATGTCCACTGGACGATCAACAATTGCCCTACCAGCCCTACGCTTGCCGCGTGCGCGGGAACCCTGTCTGCCAAACTTCACCAGCTTGGTGCCTTTCGACCTAGCTACTCCGAAGGACGTAGGCTTCTGAGCTTTTCGGTCTACTTGGTTGCCACAGCTAACAAAGTCCGGTCGCGCAAATTGCAAAAGCTTGCGGCGAATAACGTGCGGCTGTAATTTCCCTCTCTTACCCACCAAATACCAAAGGTTTCTAGGCTGCACAGATTTCTTCAGCCTTTCAGCAGTTCCCTCAAAAACACCACAAATTCCGGGCTCAATAAAAGCTGGCTCCATGATCAAGTGATCAAACAACCACTGCTGAGAAGCATCGCAAATCACTTCGCCATTGGGCAAGACAGAATCAATAACAAAATCACCAGCGCCCTGAACCTTTTCCGCATACGTAGCCCTCCGCTGAATTTGAAACAATTCCGACACGGGTTCAAAACTATCAAAAACTGGGCCCGGTTCCAAATCATCAACCTCCCAGAAACCTTCAGAACTTGGCGCACTTTCAGAAACAGAAACAAGATTCGCCCACGCTTCAAAAACCGACAATTCAACCTTATTTGAATGCAAGCAAACAAAAACGACTTCCATCATGATTCACAAATTAGAATAGAAATGATTAGATCCACTAGCTGGAATGAGCCAATAGATTAAGTAAAGAATAGTTGCACCAGAGTAAACTTGAATTACATTAATTAAGTTTCTTGAATAACGTTGCAATTAAAGTTTCCAAAGTATTTGAATATTTCCAATTTACCTTTCCACTTTCCAAATCAGAACATTAACATAAAAATGACTAAATAACACTCAGGGTCATGAAAGCTAAACCAGACAGGTGAGGATAGCAGTACGATGCACTGGTAAGAGACCACACAAGTCCAGGTACTTAATTCCTAGCTTGGCACAGCACCACTATCAAAAGTAATCTACAACGACGTAGCACAACTGTTTGGGCCCTTACGAAAGCCTAGAGCGAGTCAATAGGTGTACAGCCTACTTCAGCTTATACTACGCCTAAAACAAGTCCACAGAGGTCCAGACGTACAGTAAGCATCACAGATGGTGGGTTCTCCCCATACAACACCCTATCTTAGCTATACCGGCAGCTCCGTGTGGCCACTCCTGCCCCTGTGAACCTAAATGTCACCGTGCAGAGGGAAGAGAAGGCCTATGCCAGAGTTAGCAGAGAATGAATAACCAAGGGTAGGCTCATTTCAGCTGGTAAATCACTGACTTAGTAATTAGAAATTGGATTGAATAGACTGATGACAATCACTGGATTGGGGCTCTCTTTTATGGGTTTGAAGTGCCCAAAACTGGTTTGCAGCTGGGCGGAGCCAACCAATCACGAAAGTGCATTCGAAAGTGTACCGAAAATAAGTGACTTCAGTTGAACAGAGCCATGTTACCACAAGGGTTACTTTTTAATGGAACAAGGGGAATGGTGACTTGACATTCAGGAACACCTTTCTTCTGGCACTCAGCCAGCTAAAACCAAACCTGGAACTGTGCCAAACTAGAAGATAAAAATACCTACAGTAACCTACCGAATGTAAACGCACAAACTAACAGCTAAAAATGACTAAACTGAGCGAGACTCTCAAACTAAGCGTGATTCAATTTAAAACATGCCAAGTAAATACACAGCTACTCGAACTGCAAACACAAACAAAAGGGACCAAAAATACAAAACAACCGTGTTTTGCTCAAACGTGAGCTCGTCCAAAACCAGCGTACCAATCGGCCAACGCGAAGCTAAACATGACGTGCAAAAGTGCAAAACACAGAAATACGTGCGGAACACAGAATTAAGTGCGAACATAAAAATACAATCACAAACACATGCAATTATCACAGACTAAGGGGGTTAGGTGGGTAATTAAGTACAAATAAATACAAATACATACTCGATAAATCACAAACCGCGGCACCTACCGCGCACCTACTCCCTAAACCTACTCCTACACCCTACAAAATCACAAAACTCCTCCCTGTGGCAGCAGTGGCTACGGGATATGTGCCAAACTACACACAAAAACTGCCTTTTTGGCATTCTTCCAATTTCCTTTACTAATTTTTAACCTAAGGCACATATCCCTCCAGAAGGGTTGACCCGTCTCCACTCCGAAGGACGTAGGCTTCTGGAGCTATCGGGGCCCTCCCTTCCGGTGGCCACTCCCACCAAGAACTCTGAGCGGCCGAAGTCTGTCGCTCCGCGGACGTTCCCGGCGGCCACGCTGTCGACGCTCGCGGGGACTGGGTAGGGGGGGTGAATTTACAAGTTTCGGGTGATAAACTGTCGCCCAAATACGGCGACAGTGCTTAACCCCCCTCGAAAATACACTAGGTGCCGTTTTCAGAGAGTTGGCACTCGGCCAAAAGCGGCCGATCCGACACTCTACAAAAATGCCCAAAATCACCCAAAATCCCCCTCTCCCGGGTTCCGGCGGTCGGCGGTCGTTGAATGGCGGCGGCGCGGCGCTGTCGCGGCCGTCGAAGTCGTTTGCCGGCGCTCGTTCGGTCGCCATCCTCGGGGAAACACAGTTTTTACTCGGCGCTGCTTTTCTTTTTAATGAAAGCGCCGTAAATCTCGTAAAAGTTAGGTTCCATTCCCGGGGATGCCGAATGATGTCACCCGGGTCTTTTCATGACTAAATGTAGGTGACTAGGCGCTGTCGCTAATCAGAATTAGCGACAAAACGCCGTCGACGTCGCATACACACGTAATTAGCGCCAAACACAATCCCAGAGGCGTAGGTCTGGCACTTCAGTGGCTTGGCGCCAATTACCGTGACTGGCGTCGACTGCGCCCTAAGTTTCCTATAAGTTAGGTTCCGTATGGGACAGCGTCGTGATGACGTCACTTAGGTCTAAAGATGGCCCGTATGGCATTTCCGGCGGCTAACGCGCCATAATTAGGGCCTGTATGCGTTAATTGGCGCTGGGTCACCATCCCAGAGACATAGGTCTGGCACTTTGGTGGCCCGCCGTCAGTTCTCGCATTACAGATAAACTGGTGTACACATGACGCATCACGAAACAATCCAAAAACACACTTGACCGAAGCCAAAGCAGCCAAGTGCTGGAGCGCGTTCGCAGCGGCGTCCGAACAACGCAGCAGCCAGGCGCGCGCCGCCTGCAGGTCGCCCAGCCAGTCGCCGCCACTCAGTCTGTGCCCGTCGCCGTGCGGCTGGTGGGCGGGGCCGAGCGACGAGAATATGTTGTCGGCCGACGCGACCGCCGTGCCCGGCCACCGCCAGCACGCCTCCGCGCCGCCATCGGCGTAGTCTGTGGTGGTGCATCGAGCCAGTGTGAACATGACTAGGGTCGGTAAAAAATCAACTTTTTAAACGCCTTGATTTTATAAAATCAATTGAAGAAATTGATTTAAAAAAATCACATTTAAAAAATTGATTTAAAAAAATCAGATTAAAAACAGTTTACAAAATTAAGTGCCAACCCTATACATGACTCTCTATCTGTTAGCCTTCTCTTATAACTTTAATAAAGCGATATTCCATGCCCAAATGCAAGCATGCAGGAAGGTTTAACAGTATAAAAAAACACAAAACCAATGAAAACAACCTCCAAAAGCCAGATTTCTCCGATATAGAAAACATGCTCAAAATTCCAAATGGTCGATGGAATGTGATTCACACAGCTAATTACAAATTATTTACCTTAAAATTTAAGGCAACCAACCTTCATTCTTTGCATAATCTCTACTTATTACTGTATTACCTCGAATTATCCCCCCTTTGAATTAACCCCCCCCCCCCCTCAAAATGGGCTGCGGAAATAATACCCCCCTCGAACTACCCCCCCCCCTCCGGAATGATGTACATCATGTATGCAATGATGTATTTATTACTACTTATTTGCATCGCAGCTACTCTTATACGCTCATTTGTGTACAGATGTACATCTATAGCCCCAATAAAACCTATATTCTCACATTTATTACCGTTTTTGTGCAGGAAATAGCGTATTCTTTACTACGAATTCCACGAAATTTTCTGGCGAAATAATAAACCCCCCTCGAATTAACCCCCCCTCAAATTTTGCTGGCGAAATACTAAACCCCCATGGGGGTATTTCGAGGTAATACTGTATACTACAATAGAAAGCTATAAGTTTATTCAGCTATTTTGCATCTATAAACCTGAAGTTGTTTCAAAGAAAAATGGGATAGAATTTGACCAATGCAATTTTTTATTTAGAATTGGGCAGCTTGAAAATTCTATTTTTTACCAACCCTACCTACCACATTGACCGAACAGCAACAGGGCGGGCAGATGCCGCTCGTACCCCTCTTGCACCAGTTTATCCGTCTCGATGCACACGGACACGAGCGCGGCGATCGCCTTGTCCATTGGATCGTTGCCAGAACGACACAATGAGTCCAGTGGGCACACTTCTGGCTGTGCATCCTGTGACGAAAATATGGTAGTGCAACATTTTCATTGCTAAGATTACATTTGAAAGCGTATTTTTGAACAGAACGTGTATTTTTCCATTTGTAAGTGGCTTAGATTATTGCTATTGTTAATTAAGTTATTGGGTTCTCTGTTCCAAATATTGGGCTAAATTTGTTGACTGATAAAAAACTATGCCCTATTCTGCCATTGTAAATACCGTAAATCCTCAATATATAGATAATGCAGTTTACCTAACATTCGGATGTTAACGAAAAAAAACTCCTCCCCTCGAAAAAATTCCCAGTCAAAAAAGTCAAACGAAGAAATAACTCCCCTGTGGACTTATTCGAGGATTTACGATATGTTAAAAAGGCACTATGACCTAATGCTGGGAGCTAACAGCTGAAACCCAAAACCCAAACGCACTCCAAGTTTGAAATGACAGGGAGCATCGGCTGTGGGAAAATTTTGCTGTACATCTTTCCACTGTTCGATGACTTCTCCTGACTTCACCACCAAATCTTCGCATAATTTACCATAATCGCGCAGTTGAGAGCGTTTAGCCGCCTCTGGGATATGCAAATAATTGGTGACAGAGAGTACCAGTGCATGGACTGAGAGTTTAAACAAATCACGAAGATTTGGCATAATGCCAAAGTAGGTTCAAAGACCTTCACAGCAGCCTGCTTTACATGGAAATGATCGGTGTATGTAGGCGCTGGAATATGCAACAGCAAAATACGCGTCACCTGCAATAGTTTCGTCAGGAGCTTCCATTCGCTGCTGCAACGATTGCAGAACTCAGGACGGCGTTGTGGAGTTATGCTCCTATGTCAGCTTGGCTTTTTTTCGCGTGATGACCGCCGCGCGCATCACAGAATCGCGCGTCTCATCGGTGCGTGCAGAAAAATGTGGCTTTTGCCCATGTTATGCAACATTCTGTGTATGCGTGTGAAATGGAACCGTTGCGGTTGCATAACAAGCGTGGTAAAAGTTTGTAGTGAATGTACTTTTGAATAGGCACTGTCAATGGATCTAAAATTTTGATAAATTCATATTCAAAGTTGGCTAAAATCGACAACCGAGATAGCATATTTTGAACAACATGGAAAATTGACATGTACATACAAGTATAGAACGAACAAATTGAGCAGTCTTCTTAAGAAATTAATTATAAAATATATCTAAATCTAGTAGTCTGATCTGATTTAACAGCTGATATGCATTATGCAAGCATAACAGTTCTACTTTACACGCATACGCAGAATGTTTCATAACACAGGCACGCGACATTTTTTACACACGCCTTTGACCCCCGAAAACATCAATATGGCGAAAAACCTATAACTGGACTCTAGTGCACAAACAGACGCCCCAATCTATAGGAGCATAACTCCACTCGACCCTCAGGACACCTGAGTGACAAACGTCGACCGAAGTTTTAGTTTTTTCTATTAAATATTTCGCAACATGGCATCTGGATACACATTCGTTCGATCTGGCTACACATTCGTCTGTACATTTTTTTGAAGGACACGTTTTGCATCCTTATTCGGAAAACATACCATTTCGTTAGTTGAACGTGGATGAACGAAAGCACAGAATCCCAGCTGGCATAAAAACAAGATCATTCGAAAAAAGTGATCGGTTGCTTTCAAGTCTTCGCTACACATCTCGCCGGTGACGCCCCCCGGTGTTTTCATTTCTGCGCGAACGTTTCGCGGCGAAACGTCAAGTCACCGTCACAAAAACACGCTACAATACAATTCGCGCTTGCGTCCATTGTAATAGGCTCAGCGTCAACCAGCAGCCGAGCCAAAAACGCGCAGATTCAAATGCGGTCAGGCACAGGTCATTCATTGCGAGCGCACACAAAGCGACTCGCTCGCGCGGTGGCGTGATCGCGCGGGTCACATGGCTGCGCACTGGCGGAGAAGTTGCCATTTTGCCACAGCCAGACGCGCCTGTTGTTGTTTGCCATTTTACAGGTCATTTTACGTGATTTTTGACATTTTGCGTGACATTTGACATTTTGCAGGGTATTTTACAGCGTCTGACTTTGGGAGTGTCCCCTGTCAGCTATTTGCTTGCTTTATCCGAAAAAGTTCATCGATGAGTCGTCGCTATTGTAATTTTCTTTCCGCCCGTGCTGTTTTCGGTTTTGAGTAGATGGTGGGCGGAGCTGAAACGTTGGCATTTGTACATGGCTAGTTTTCGTGTAAATATTGGAACTGCTTGTCTAGCTTTTTCACTCATGCGCATATTCCCACTATTGATTTCCATTTTTAACATGACGTTTTAGACGCGGCTCTGTCCGGTATCATAATAATCTTCTCTGATTCACGATCTCCGAAGAATGATTGTGTAATTATCTGATCGTTAATTTGTACATCACTAACAAGTAACCGTTGGCGCAGGTCCAAGTTCTGGAAGCTTCAGTTGCGCACATCGCCGGTCGTTTGGATTCTGGTAATTTGCCATAGATGACGCGTCAACGGAATAATGTTGTTTAGGATCGGGTTGATTGCGATGCGGGGTTGCCGTTTGAAGTTCAATCATTTCCCTGATAAAATTCTACCAACTGATTTGTTTATCAGATCGGAAACTACAAAAATACATCTTGATCGAGTTTGGAATCGCTTGTGTTTGATATTTACCTTGTATCCAAATGAGAAACGCGATATCCATTTGACCACGCCGCTCCTATCCGATTTGTTTTGCTGGCGGTCGAGTCCATTCTTTGTTTGTTCGACATTCGCCTTTGAGCGGCGTTTATTTGCTCCTCAAAGGCCGCCTTCACTTTATCTATTTGGCGGGATGTGTTTTGAACAAAAGCGATGCAAAACATTGCGTCATTTCCGCTTGTTACCCACGTCAACTTGGTATTTATGCGAAAATATTAACTTCATCCATATTTATTAGCACGTTTTTACTTGTCATCTGTACTCGATACAAGATACTTGTACTCTATCGAAATTTCATCGGCCGACAAGGTGTTTTTGGGCAGCAGCATTCCTTTTCTCTGCATCTGTGAATATACGCTGTCCAATTCCTTCCGTTTCTGATTGAACAAGCCACCCAACGGTGTATATTCACAGTTCCCATGAGTTAATCTCCCCTAAAAAACCTTGCCGACAACCAAATTGTGTCGCGGTTTCCCTTGTCCACTTTCACACTTCTGCCCACCCACAGCGAGCAGGAGAGCGCGGAGCAGCGGACGGGGCGCGTGTGCGTGTGCTCGATCGGCAAGCAACAACGGCCAGCCGCGTCTGCCGGGGCGAACGCTTAGCCACACCTCAAACACTACTCCACTCGGAACACGGGTAGCCCAAAGACAGGCGACCAGGTGCCACTCCCGGACACTGTGAAGTGCCCTGTGAAATGTCAAGTGTCATGCAAAGTGTCTAGAGTCATGGAAAATACCCGGTAAAATGGCAAACGGACGTTTGCTATTTTACCGGGCATTTTACATGACTTTTGACACTTCGCATGACATTTGACATTTTACAGGGCACTTTACAAGGTCTGTGAGTGCCCCCAGGCCGGCCGACGCACCACCCGCCTACGGGAAACATCCCTCCCCCCTGCGGATCGAGTGACTACAACCGGAAAAGGAAAAGCTCTACACGAACGCTCAAAACCAACCAATGCGGATGCTCATACACACTATTCTCAGCTGAGCTCCTTGGGTCAACCGAACTATCGCCACTATTGCCTAGACCGATTTCTATCGAGTTTGATATACACTACTGGTTTTTGCGCGGATCAAATTGATTCGGGCACTCGGCAGTTTTTTTGGCACGATTTGCATACTGGAATTTGTCGTTTCCCGTTTGCGAATTTTTGGACAATAACACCGCGATGTTTTACTTTGAGGACGATGACAAAAGTGGTGAGTAATAGGTAGGGGTGGCACGTTTTTTCTCTATTCCCCGTTTTGTACGTTTTTCACAAAAATTTGATTTAATTTGAAAAATAATGAATGTATTTTGAAAGATTTTTTCATCTCTGGTTACAGGTTTAGTGGTGCCGCTTCTGTCAAAAAAATTTCTTATGGGAGCGCTCCAGATTTCCTTCCCTAAAAGT